>JAGPOW010002067.1:13553351-13615319 GCA_030014935.1 Caiman crocodilus | reverse complement strand
CTGAGAAGTGTGTGCAGACCAGACCAGAGAGAGCATTTTGAGAGAGGGAGAACCTCGAGAAACCAGGACGCGATGACGCCCAATGAAGTTTTGATGATCGAACTGTTCATCACAAATGTACTAATGTGTAGCTGTGTTCTGTTAGGATATTGTTTGATCAGATCTTTGGAGAACAAACTTGCTTTGTTGTCCGCTCTTGTCTATGCTTATTTACAATATGAACCTGTTCAACAGTGTGAGCATGATGTAACCGGTCCGAATGTGCTGCGGACACAACTGTGCCTTCGGCAAGGGGGCATGTCTGTGCAAAACAGTTAAAGAGATGCCTCGGCACAGCTGTGTTGAGCACATTGCGAGCACGGAAGCAGGGATTTTCCCCTGTAGCACGGGAAAAGTTTTGGTGTATGGTCAGAGCCCGCCAAAACCTTGTAGCTGCACCAGCAAGTGCATGCTTGCGATTGGCTCACAATAAATTATGCATACGTGTCGGTCGGCAATTGGCCTGCTGACCGAATAAAGGGCTTGGGTGATGCCCACCCAAACCGGAGGAGTACTTGGATGCACATGAGGAGAAATCCCATGTGCGTGAGTTCCTGTTTGAGTTTTGTAACTTCAAGGAACGTGCCTACAGCCTAAGGACTGTAAGTAAAGGTTTTTTTGGCTTCCAACAACCTGCGTGTCTAGCACCTCAATTCCGCTCCATCAGCGGGCCCATCCGCCAGCGTTCCTCGGCCCCCACAAACTCTAACCTCCTTACATGACTAGAGTTGCATTCTCAACTTCTCTTGCATCTCCCCTGGATCTGGTCAGACTTGATGATCTGTTGAGGTCCCTTCTGACCCTAGCATCTATGAATCTCTGAACAAGTCACCTATTTCAAGAGAGATGTTTCCATGCTACTGCAATGGAGCAAACCTTAGTGCTTGCCCCACCCTGCTAGAGCCTGAGGGGAAGTGTTTAGAGAAGGGGGTCACTGTGCAGGTCCCCGCTGTGTGACACATCATGAGGTTCCTGTTGTGTGCAGTAATGGAACCTGCTGGATCTGATGAGACAGTCTCTTTCGGGCTTGCTTTGTG
Organism: Caiman crocodilus; assembly: GCA_030014935.1. Classification (NCBI taxonomy): domain Eukaryota; kingdom Metazoa; phylum Chordata; order Crocodylia; family Alligatoridae; genus Caiman; species Caiman crocodilus. The sequence goes on along the minus strand of JAGPOW010002067.1, from coordinate 13,614,243 downwards.
AAGCTTGGTGAAGCTGCTGGGGGGGGGCGCAACAGCCTCCTGTCATTCAGGTTGACTTTACAAAGTAGTTGAGCTACTTTTGGGGACCAGGAAGCTGACTGCCACCCAAAGCCCAGGCACATGACAAGGCACGAGGCAAAGCTTAGCCTTGGGGCCCAAGAGGGTTCACTGGAGTCAGGTGCTGGTTGGTGGAACGGGGCATGTCTCTGTGTGAAGGCAGCAGATGGAGACGTGGCAGTAAGGTGCAGCAGGAAGCCATGAAGATGCCAGAACAAGGACTGGGCATGTGGCTTCCAGAGAGCACATGCTCTTTTTGGACTACAGACCACCAAAAAAGAGGCTTGGAGCTGTGAGCCAAGAACTTCTCTCCTGTTTAATTCCTGCTGTGTTCAGAGAAACGATACTTGATGTATACTATGTATACTATGTATACTATGTATACTATGTAGGTGAACCCAATTGCAACAGAGAAACACCCGACTGTATCTTCAGTTGCTGGCCCTAATGGAGATCCCACCCCCACGTTGTGCCTGTCCATTGATGTTACAGAGGAGTGACACTTCGAAGGGTTAATGACTCCACCACTGTAGAATGCCCTGTATAGTTCTGTATCATAACACCAGGTAGCAACCCAAGGCAAAGACAATGTTCCTACACTGGCCACATCTGCTCTGGCACACTCAGCCCATCGGAGTTAGAAAGGAGATAGGGAGGGTCATAGAAAGCTACAGCAGAATCCACCAAAGCTGAATAAACAGCAGAGCTAGAGGGGGAGGGTGGCAACCTGGGTCCAGGTAGGAAAGTCTTAATTAAACTAGGTTCACCAAAGGATGGAGACTGAAGCCCTGAAGTAAGTGGGGAAGCAGGAGACCTGAAGGAAGAACAAGCAGGAAGGGGCAATAGGGGAGGTGCTCTCATAATTCCTGAGAAATCAAGGCAATTGACTAGTGACCTCAGATGAATGCATGGAGCCTGGGAAACAAGCAGAAGAATTGGAAGTCCTCGCACAATCAAGGCACTATGACGTGATTGGAATAACAGAAACTTGGTGGGAGCTCACATGACTGGAGCACTGTCATGGATGGGTACAGGACAGGCAAGGGAGAAGAGGAAGAGGAATTGCACTTTATGTAAAAGAGCCATATGATTACTCATGAAATGAGGTAGGCCTGTTGAAAGTCTGGATTAAGGTTAGATGGGAGAACAACAAGGGTGATGTTGTGGTGGATGTTTTCTGTAGACCACCAGACCAGGAGGATGAGGTGCATGAGGCTTTCTTCAAACAGCTAGTGGAAGCTTTCCAATCACAAGCCCTGGTTCTCACAGGGGACTTCAATCACTCTGACATTTACTGGGAGGGCAATACAGCAGTGTGCAGGCAATATAGGACATTTTGGAGAGCACGGGGACAACTTCCTGGTGCCTGTGCTAGAGCGGCCAACTAGGGGCCATGATCGTCTTGACCTGCTGCTCACAAACAGGGAAGAATGTAGCGGTGGATGGCAACTTGGGCAGCAGTGACTACAAGATAATTGAGTTTAGGATCTTGAGGAAAGGAAGGAGAGCAGCAGAGTAAGGACTCTAGACTTCAGAAAAGCAGACTTTGACTTGCTCGGGGAACTCATGAGCAGGATATCCTCTAGGGCTGTGCAAAGCTTTGGTTCCTGATTCAATTCAACGGAGATTCAACCTGATTCAGTGGCCAAATCTCCAAATCTGAATTGAATCAGGACACCCTTTAATCTCACCAAATCAAATCAGAACCCTTTGAATCAATTCGGAGAGATTCAGAAAGATTTGGCGATTCAGACAGACACAACTTTAAATGTTTTTTCTACATACCTCAAGGTACCAGGTGGCTCATGATTGCTGTGATGCCAGGACACGTGGAGTGTCCCACAGAAGTGCGGGGGCTCCCCAGTGCACTTGGCAGCAGACCTGGAAGTGGACCAGAAGCACTTCCAGTCCACTTCCATGTCTGCTGGGCAGTGCTCAGGGCCTCGCCCCCGCACCTCCCCAGCTTGGTGACTGGTGCCTCCTGGGTCTGGGAGGGGCACCCAGGTTTCCCTTGGAGCTGATTGCTGAGCCAAGGGGTATGGGAGGTCCCTTGAGTGCTCCCCGGTAGACGCAGAAGTGGACTGGAAGTACTTCTGGTTCACTTCCAGGTTTGCCGCCGAGCGTGTGGAGAGCCCCCCTGTGCTCCTGTGGGATGCTCCATGCACCCCAACATCACAACATTCACGAGTCATGCTTGGTACTTCTAGGTATGTTGAAAAAATATTTAAAATTGTGTCTATGTCTGAATCACTGATTGTCCGAATCAGCATCAAATCTTCAGATTTGGATTCAGCCGAATCAAATCTGGGATAGTGATCTGAATCAATTAATTGAATCATTGTTCCTGATTTGGGCTGAATCCAAATCCAGATTGAATATGACACACCTTGTACACCCCTAATATCCTGAGATATTAGCCAGTCTGATGGGGAGCGGAGTCCAGGAGAGCTGGCTGTACTTTAACAAAGCCTTACTGAGAGTGCAGGAACAAACCATCCCAATGCACAGGGAGACTAGCAAGTATGGCAAAAGACCAGCTTGACTTAGCAAGGAACTCTTCAGTAAATTAAATCTCAAAAAAGGAAGCTTACAAGAAGTGGAAACTTGGACAAATAGCTAGGAAGGAATATAAGAGCACTGCTTGGACATGCAGGAATGGTCAGGAAGGCCAAATCAGAATTGGAGTTGCAGCTAGCAAGGGATGTGAAGGGTAAGAAGAAGGGTTTCTGCAAATATGTCAGTAGCAAGAAGAGGATCAGGGAAAGTGTGGGTCCCTGACTGAATGGGGGGAGGCAATCTTGTGAAGGAGGATGTAGAAAAGGCCAAAGTGCTAAATGTCTTTTTCGCCTCAGTCTTCACAGGCAAGGTCAGCTCCCAGACTACTGCACCAGGCAAACAGCTAACAGTGGTGAAAGAACAGGTTGGAGACTATTTAGAAAAGTCAGATGTGTACAAGTTCATGGGGCTGGATGGGATGGACCTGAGAGTGCTGAGGGAGTTGGCTGATGAGATTGCAGAGCCACTGGCCATCATCTTTGAAAGCTCACAGCAATCAGGAGAGGTCATGGATGGCTGGAAAAGGGCAACCATAGTGCCCATATTTAAGAGACAGAAAAAGGAGGATCCTGGGAACTGCAGACCAGTCAACCTTACCTCAGTCCCTGGAAAAATCATGGAGAAGATCCTCAAAGAATCTATTTCTAAGCATTTGGAGGGGAAAGTGATTAGGAACAGACAGCATGGACTCACCAGAGGCAAGTCATGACTAACAAACCTGATTGCCTTCTATGATGAGATGATGGGCTCTGTGGATGGGGGAGACCAGTGGATGTGGTGTACCTTGATTTTAGCAAGGCTTTTGATATAATTTCCTACAATATTCTCCCAGGCAAGCTAAGGAAGTACAGGCTGCAGGAATGGACTGCAAGATAGACAGAAAACTGGTTGGAGCATCAGGCTCAAAGGGTAGTAATCAATAACTCAATGTCTAGTTAGCAGTGGGTATCTAGTGGAGAGCCCCATGGATCAGTCCTGGGGCCAGTTTCATTCAATATCTTTGTCATTGACCTGGAAGATGGCATAGGGTGCACACTCAGCAAGTTTGCAGGTGACACCAAGCTGGGGGGAGTAGTAGATATACTGGCGGGTAGGGCTAGGATTCAGTGTGACCTAGGTAATTTGGAGGACTGGGCCAAAAAAAATCTCATGAGGCTTAACAAGGACAAATTCAAAGTCCTGCACTTAGAACATAACAATCCCATGCACCGGTACAGGCTGGGGGTTGCCTGGCTGGGCAGCAGTTCTGCAGAAAAGGATCTGGGGGTCACAGTGGACGGTAAGCAGAATATGAGCCAGCAGTGTGCCCTTGCTGCCAAGAAGGATAACAGCATACGGGGCTGCATTGGTAGGTGTGTTGCCAGCAGATCGAGGGAAGTGGTTATGCCCCTCTATTCAGCACTGGTGAAGCCACATCTAGAGTACTGTGTCCAGTTTTGGGCTCCCCACTACTGGAAAGGCTGGACACAGTTCAGTGGAGTGCAACAAAAATGGTTCAGGGGCTGGGGCACATGACTTATGAAGAGTGGCTTAGGGAGCTGGGCTTATTTACTCCAGAGAAGAAAAGACTGATATGGGATTTAATAGCAGTCTTCAACTTCCTGAAGGGAGGTTCAAAAGAGGATGGGGCTAGACTGTTCTCGGTGGTGGCAGAAGGCAGAACAAGGAGCAGTGGTCTCAAGCTGCAGCAAGGGAAATTGAAGTTAGATACTAGGAAGAATTTTCTCACAAGGGTAGTAAAACACTGGAACAGGTTGCTCAGAGAGGTGGTGGAATCTTTATCCTTGGAGGTTTTTTAGACCCAGTTAGACAAAGCCTTGGCTGGGATGATCTAGTTGGAAATGGTCCTGCTTTGAGCAGGGGGTTGGACTAGATGTGACCTCCTGAGGTCCCTCCCAGCTCTAATTTGCCATGATTCTATGAGCAGAGACTGCACAGCTTCAGTCACAGCTTGGTGGCATCCTCCCAGCACTGCCTTAGGCAGGGCCTCGTCCCTTTGGATTTCCCACTCCTGGCTGGAACCCAGAGTAGGTCTCTGAGGGTGACCATCCCCTTGGCCCTTCCTGCACTGGCGGCACATTGCCAGGTACCTGGATTGCATCAGACAACAGGTGAGCTCACACCTGGGTGTTGTGAAGAAGAGGTCTTTGCTCTTCTTAGCTTCCCAGAAAGATGCAGCACTGATAAAGGCACTGCTCTGGTAAGGAATCAGAAGCCAGATTAGGGAACTTAAAGCAAGAAAGAAGGAGCCTTGGGGCTAGAAAGAAGGGGAACCTGTCTTGCTGGGAGTCCACAGAGCACTGCAAGGGTGCTGTACCTAGGCCCTTTAACAGGGACCAGCTGGGGATGCTCTAGCAGCCAGCCCCACCCAGGTGATGGGGGCCAGCTGAGGGCCTGTCTGTTTGACTTTCTCCTTGACAAGTGGGTATAACCTCTTGATTTATGCCCACCCAGTGCACGTGTATGGAGCTGTGTATCTTTCTGGCTAGAGTGCAGCTGACTGCGCTAGCTCAGCAGCCATGTGATTGCTCATATGTCTTTACAGCCCAGGGTTTAGGACTGCAAACTGCAGTGAGTGCCAAAGGTGGTGGTTGTGCAGCTGAGTGAGGATGATTTGAGTGAGTAAAGTGAAAGAGGATCCTGTTCTTGGTCATTCATACCTCCAGTATTTTATACAAAGCAGAACAGCTCCAACAAGAGAGACCCTCCCGCCTACCCCATGCACACCATGGCCTAAGGGTTATGGCGCTTGTGAAGAGAGAGGCACAGTCTGAATCAGGCACGATGGGGGCTTGAGCCTGTGTGTTCTGCATCTCTGGCGAACCCCAAGGCAGCACCAAATACCATCACCGACATGTTATAGTGTTCAGTGCTAATTAGCAGGTTTATAGGTGATCTTTTGATGATCAGGGTACTGGGCCACTGGGCTGTTGGCTGTGCTAGCCAGTCTCTCCCACATTTGCACCAGGAATCCCAGGCTGGACCTGCGACTCTTTCCTGGTGAGAATGTCACTGAAACCAGCATGCTCCCGCACTCTGTTCTGGCTGCCACAGCCCTGTTTTCTGACAGCCTCACGGCAATAAGCTCCCCAGCAGCTCTGGCTATGGATGAGCTCAGGCACTGCGCACGTGCTGTCTCTGTAGCTTTCTGCTTCTCTCTCTCTCTCGCACAAAAGCGCTTGTTTCCAGGGTCGGCCTGTTTCCGCGGCTCCTTCTTGAAAGGAGGGCAGCGCAGTGCTGGGGGGAGGTGTGAGGAGTGGGGGTGGGGAGCCTTGGCTGCAGCTGGGACTTGGAAGCCAATTAAAACTCTCTCCCAGCATTCCCAGCGGTCCAGTTGCCAGGTGAGCTTCTGCTGCTGGCGCAGGTGCTGCTTGCTCTTGCTGCCCTTCCCCGTGGCTATTTTCGGATGGAGATCTCTGTACTGCAGGCAGCACCTGATGCTGTTTCCTCTGGAGATGAAGTTCATAAGGCTTCTGTTCACGAGGCATGGAGGGGCTGTCTGAGGCTGGGGAAGAGCAGTTGCCAGAGGGCCCCTCTCCTCCTGGCTTTCCTTTTCTGAGCAGCTCCACAGCTGTTGACCCTTGTGCACAGGCTGTTAGAAAGGAGGGGCTTCAAATCCACTCTTGCACTCCTTCCAAGCCACCCAGCATCAAGCAAGCTGCAGGGTACTGTTCACATAGGTCTTCTCCCAATGCCCTTGCAGCACATGCTGGGGGAGTCATGCTCCCAGGCTTGCCTGTGAGCAGAGGATGTAGAGCAGTGTAGCTGACCTTCTGGCCCCATGGCCTGGATGAGTGGCATGGGTTTGTCCAGGGGCCAGATTCTGCATGGGGTCAGCCAGCTTGGGGGTGAGATCCTGCATGCCCAAATCCAGCTGTGCAGAGATGGTCCCCAGATGGACTAACTGGCCTGACCCAACCCCATGCACCTGGATTCAGTTGCATGCCAGCCTAACTCCTCCATGTGTCTGGACCTAGCCATGTCCTGGAGTGATGTGGCACACAAAGCTATGTTGTACTGCCAGTGGAGCTCCCCACAGGTCCAGAAATTTAGCAACAGGAGTGGCAAATAATGCCAAATTTCCAGACCTGTGGGAAGACCCTGCAGATTGGATAACCAGTCTGCAGGCTGGATCTGGCCCATGAAGCAGAGGTTAAGCACCCCTACCTTAGCCCAGGAGTGCTGGTTTCTCTCAGCAGGAGGTGCTGTAGAGAGAGAGGCACAAGCTTGCTGACTGTGATACTCTTTCCACAGAGGGGGCCATAATAGGTGATGTGGGATCCCTGGGGGTGCCAAACTCCCAGTGCAAAAGTAGCTTCAGGAGTCAGGGTGCAGAACCCTATCTCTTCCTCCCACGTGTGTCAGGCTAAAGACTGAGCAAACAGACTCAGGATCTGTATTCAGGGCAGTGCCAGCCAGTGTGCAGGGAAAGATTAGTGACTGCAATGTGGGAATGACAATTTGAACTTGTATCATGGAGCAGACACAAAAGGGCCCCATGAGCAGCTGCATGACTACATATAAGGCAGCTGGCCTGTGTTATCAGCCTAGGAAGGACTCACAGCCATGCCCAGGGCAATGTTTAGGGCTCAGCTTTATTCCACCCAGTGCAAAAATGTAGGCAAAGTACTCAACAAAACCATTCCTTTGCTGTCAATGCCATAAGCACTTGCCCTTCAATCCCCTTACTATATAGTCTATGGCAGGCAGCTATCTCCCTCAATTAAGCTGCTGGTTTTATAATGCCTTGGTCCATTGTCAGATGGGACTGATAATTATGGAGGGGAGGCTGGTGTCAGGGTCTCTGATGTCTCCAAGACCAAACTATACTGTTACAAGCCTGTGTGGCAGAACCATTTGGGTATCTGTTTATAAGGACACGCACTACTAAGTAGAAACATCAAGTAGTGCAGTAGGACCTTGGAAACGCTTGGATGATTATCTTGCTGGGGTGATCTGACCACAGCTGACTTTCTGCCCCGTGGGCAGGGGGCTGAAACCAATGATCTCATGAGGTCCTTTCCAGCCCTGATGTCTATGAATCTATGACCTTCCATGTGTGCTTGGACTTGAAGGGCCAGCTGCCCATCTAGTGGGTGTATTACCTGTTTTCATAAAGAATCCACAAGATAGTCTTAAAGAATGCGTTGAGCTCATTATAGCACCAGGATGCACAAAGGATATGATATGACACATTGTTAATGATCCCAGGACAATGATAAAAATACACAGATCGCATAAAGCCTCTTTAGCACTGAAAAATACAGTAACACATCCTGGATCAGATGATAAAATGGGGTGGTGCTGAGATCACACAGGCATCAACCAATGTGGTTAATAGAAAGGAACTTGAAAAAACTCAAGCAAGTAATGGATTTGTAAAGATCCTAAGGATATCAAGAAGGCCAGGTAAGAAGAATGGCATCTCAAGAAGACACAGGCAGGGCACAGATGTCAACATGCAGGAGTGTTATCAGTTTTGGATGCAGGTCAAAGGATTACTAGCTCTGATTCAACTGACAAAAGGTAAAAGCTTGCCCTTTACACACATCTGAGTGATTTCCTATCAGGCTGCACCAGCATCCAAAGCATACCAGAATCTCATGCTTCAGAACTTGCAGGAACTCACAGATCTGAAGGCTGGAAGAACCATTACATTTATCTATCCTGACCTCCTGTATAACAAAGGACAAAGCCTCACCCACTAATTTCTGCAATAAACCTGTAACTTCTGCTCAAACTAGAACACCATTTTTTGTCTTGGCTTAAACAATGCAAGTGATTCATTTTGTCCCCAGGTAAAATACTTGAGGTTCTGCATAGGATAAAAATAATTATTATTGAACTGCTAATTTGGAACACAAATTATCAAAACCAAAATGAGAACCCATGTAAGATTCTGTAGAGAGCCAAAGAAACAAACCTTAAACTGAAACACATTCAGATTAAAGAGTCCAAGACTCCAGATGATGCATAAATACCTAGTCTGAGGACTGGCATTCTGCAAGGTAATTCCCTAGTCAGATATACTGGTGTTTCCGAAGTATAACAGATTGACAATGACTCAGCTTGACCATGAAAGACCGTGATTTTGGCTGCTGAGTGAGTTTGTAACAATGTTTAAGGGCCAAAATTAGCTGAAATAAAAATATTGGAAGTCATATTAGAAAAACTATTGTACAAAGCTTCACTCAGATTTCAAGAGAAAACTTCATATAACTGGTTACCTTTTAAGAATTTCCCAAAATAGGGAAAGTGAGGAGCTGTGTGAAAAGGAATTTGAAATAAATATGACTCATGGACCACCCAGTTCTGAAACAAAATTTGACAAGCTCCAACATGAAACAAAATGACGACCAACCTTACAACAGCTTGAGAGAATAATTGTAGGAAGATGGCTGCCCAACTATTTCCAAGCATGAAGGTTGATTAGTAATACAGAGCTGTTGTTGCTACGAGAACATGGTGTTAGGACATAGTTTTATGAAGTCTTAAATACTCAAAACAATCAGTAATGCCCATGGTGGGCATTGAGAAGCATAGGAGCATAGCAGGGGATGTCTGGTCTGGGTAGATGTGAATTCTGCTCTAGAAGATACAGCATTCAACCATGAGATCTGAAATGAATACAGGAAAAAACCTGAAACAGTCATACTGAAATAACTGAGATTTCTAGCTGTTCTTGGCCCAAGCATAGCACAGATCCAGGTAACTGAATTAAATAGGAAAGATTACCTATCAGTGCATTCTTGCTCATTGCCTTAATTTTAAATAGCGTGGTTGCACAACACACGGAACAACAACATAACTGCACACTGATCAAACTGTGATTTACAATGGGGAATACCACGTGCAATCCCAACAGTTAACAGCCTGCTATTCACTAGTGCAGGGGTTTTCAACATTTTTTAGTCTGTAAAGTACCCGGTCTGTAAGTACCTGGGGAGATTGCTGAGTGGAGGACAGGAGTAGCACACAGCTGAGTGCAGTGGGGGGAGGTAGCGAGCAGCTGGATGCCATGTGTGGGTGGGAAGAGATAGCACGTGGCTGGACATGGAGCAGGGAGGTGGACATGGTGTGCAGGTGGGTGGGGATGGAGCACCACTGCCTCCCAGGAGCAGGGTCAGAGCAAGGCAGGGAAGCTCACCAGGATGGGGTAAGAGCAGCGGTGCCCCTCTGCAGGGCAGGGAAGCTCACCAGGCTGGTATGTGGCAGCGGTGGCTACCATATGTGAACTTCCCTGCTCCATAGAGGGGCACTGCTTCCCTCACCCTGCCCTGGCCCTGTTCCTGGTCAGCGACAGCGCTCTGCTCCCACCCACCCACACATACCCCCTAGGACCAGTCCAGGTACGGCCAGGGGTACGCGTATCCCCGGTTGACAACCCCTGCACTAGTGCCTTTGGCATTCAGTTCAAGCATTTCATGTCAAGCATTTACTAGATAGACTTTTATTAGTAGATTTTAGGATTGTGAATCCAAAAAAGATGACAAAGCCAGTAAGGAAAGACAAGTCGCCCAAGCGAGGGACTAACAATAGAAGGATGGGGGTGAGGAGGGGAATGCAACTAGGTTATAGGAGATACAGTGTTACCCAACTAAGCCCAGGGGTGGGGGAAGAGGGGAAGGGGAGGGAGGGGTTTCGTGACTCTGAGAGAGAAAGAAGATAGATACACGCAAACCCATTACAATGGTCCATAATGGTGGAGGAAGTGGTTCGAAGGAAGTGTCTCAGTCCATATAGAGTCTTATCGCGGTGGTCCTCTTCGGGTGGAGCAGGGTCATCCTGTTGGTGAAGAATCCTCTTACTAGCGAATTGCCCATCAAGAATGACAGGGGGGCAGGTGTGGATGGAGCATCACCACCCACCACCCCGCATTGCTGCCACCTCCCAGGAGCGGGGGAGGGAAGAAGCTTGCATGTAGCAGCCACTACTGCCACCCACCGCCCTGCCCTGCCGCTGCTCCACGTCCAGCACCAACCTCCACATCTGACTCTGTGCCACCCCATCCCTTGCCATCCAGCTCCGTGCCACCCTGCTACCTCCCTCCCCCACTCCATGTCCACTTAGCCCACTCTTGACAGGCATTCTTGACACAGCACTGGCTGCAGCCACGTCCCACCAGGAGCCACATCCCACAAGAGTGTTATAGACACACAGACAGACAGTCTAAGTCTTTTATATATATATATATGAAGGAGAAGTATACCTCCTTGGAGGCTGACATCGGCTCCAAAGAAGAATGGCTTGAAACACTCTGGGTCAAGCTGTGGTGGGGGCACAGCGAGAGAGATCTAACCGTAGGTGTATACTACAGGCCACTAAACCAGGGTGAGGAACATGATCTAGAGTTTGCCAGAGAACTAACAGAGGCTGCATGGGCATGGGACATGGTCATCATGGGAGACTTCAATTATCCAGACATCTCTTGGGAGGAACACTGGGTCAAGTCAGATTGGTCACGTTCCTTTCTGACCTGCTTAAAGAGCTTTTCTTGACACTGGAGGTGTGAGGGCCAACCAGAGGTAATGCTCTTCTAACTTGTTCCTGGCCAAAGGAGACAACCTGGTGACCAACTTAAACACAGAGGGCAGCCTGGGTTGAGAGTGACCATGAAACCATTACATTCACTGCAAGGCAGACAAATCAGATAACATGCTGTAGGACCAGAAACTGAAGTTGAAAGGAGTGCAGGAAGAGTGGTTGTTCCTAAAGGATACAATCCTTGAAGCACAAAGGAAGTTCATTCCCATGCAGAATGTAGCAAAAGGGCTGGAAAGCCCTCTTGGCTAAAAGGGGAAATCATGGTCCTCTTAAGAAAGCAGCATTGGTCACTGGAAGCTAGGAACAGCCACCAAGGAGGCTCACACTTGTAGGGATCAGATTAAAAAAGCTAAGGCAGCAACTGAACGAAAATTAGCAACAAGAATCAAGGACAACAAGAAGTCCATCTTTAGGTATGTAAGGAACAGGAGGAAAACAAATGGGAGTATGGGGCCATTGCTCAACAACTTGGGACAGCTAGTCGCTGGAACTCAGGAGAAAACTGAACTCTTGAATGACTACTTTGCTTTAGTGTTTCAATGGGCCGAGGGGAAGATCACACAGAACAAGCAGGGTTCAAATGACGGCCTTCCTACGGTTGCCATAGAACTGGTGTGTGAACAATTAAAGAAATCGGATGTATATAAGTCAGCAGGATTGGATGAACTTCATCCAAGAGTGCTGAGGGATCTGGCCAAAGTAATCACAGAACCCCTTGTTAATCTCTTCCAACACCTGTGATGCTCCAGGGAGGGCCCCAAGGACTGGAAGAAGGCCAATGTTGTGCCCATCTTCAAGAAGGAGAGGAGGTAGGTCCTGGGTAACTACAGGCCAATTAGCCTATCTTCTATCCCAAGGAAAATCCTCAAAAAATTAATTAAAGAGTCTATGTGCAATATGCTTGCAGCAGTTAGGATTCTGAATGACAGCCAACATGGCTTTGTTGTGGGCAGGTCTCGTCTTACCAACCTCATCTCCTTTTCCGTTCAGGTGACTCACCACCTGGATAAGAAAGAGGAGGTTAAGTTATAGGTTAAGGTTATATACCTTAACTTCCCCAAAACTTTTGATCTGGTATCCCATGATGGTCTCACGAGAAAATTGGAAGACTATGGGCTTACCTGCGAGACAGTCAGGTGGGTAAGAAGCTGGCTGTGGGGTAGGACCCCAAGAGTTCTAATGAACAGATCTGTGTCATCCTGGCAAGAAGTGGCCACTGGCATCCCTCAGGGGTCCGTGCTTGGTCCAGTGCTATTCAACATCTTCATCAATGATTTGGATGCGAGGGTGAAGAGCTGCCTGGCTAAGTTCATGGATGACACCAAGTTATGGGGAAGCGTGGTCATGCTTGAAGATAGGCTGCAGATACAGGCAGACCTAGACAGGCTGGCAAGTTGGGCAGACCGGAACCAGATGAAGTTCAACATGGAGAAATGTGAAGTTTTCCACCTGGGGGTGAGCAATCCCCTGCACACCTACAGGCTTGGCAACACCAACCTGACCAGCATTACGAAGGAATGGGACCTGGGAGTAATAATAGATCACAGTATGATCGTGAGCCAGCAGTGCAACACTGTAGCCAGCAAGGCTAACAATACCCTTGCATGCATCAATCGATACACCTCCAGCAAAACCAAAGAAGCGATTCTCCCACTTGGCATTGGTGAAACCACAGTTGGAGTACTGCATCTAGTTCTGGGCACTGCACTTTAACAAGGACATGGTAAAGCTTGAGAGTTTCCAGAGAGGGGCCACCCATATGATCAGAGACTTGCACTGTAAGCCATATGGGGAAAGGCTGAGCAATCTGGGACTCTTTAGCCTGAAAAAAGAAGGCTGAGAGGGGACTTGGTAGCAGCTTACAACTGCATCAGAGGTATACATCAAGGGCCTGGTGAACAACTGTTCACCAGGGCACCCATGGGGAAAACTAGGAGCAATGGCCATAAACTCCTCAAAGACCATTTCAGGCTCAACACTAGGAAAAACTTCTTCACAGTCAGGGTTTATTCCAGACTGTGAAATAAACTCCCTCCAGAGGCAGTGCAATCACCTACTCCACAGATCTTCAAGAGAAGACTTTGCTGGGGTCATTTTGACCCCAGTCTTTCCTGCTTGGAAAGACTGGCTGAACGCAATGATCTTCTGAGGTCCCTTCTAGCCTTACAATCTAGGAATCTATATAGATTTTGCATTTGTGTTGTAAGCCCTGCTAGAAGAAGCGTATCAGTGTTACAAATGGGATGTGGGCAGTCAGGACTTGACCTCAGAAGATCACAACCCAGAAGCTCAGGAACAGACAAAGTTAGGGAACAAGGGTCCCAACTAGAGTCAGGAGCTGCACGGACGGAGAGAAATCAGGAAGTCAAGGTAGGTGGGGCTGAGATGTGGGCAGTCACCCTGGGCAGAGCAATGAGCAGGGTAGGGGTGTCAGGAACAGGAAGCAGGGAATCTGGAGCAGGCAGCTACAGCTATGCAGGATCTAGATGTGGTTGCCACCAAATTAAAGCCATAAGCCAGGAGTCAGCTGGCACCTGGGGTTTGGACAGGGGTCTAGACTAGAGTTTGGAGCAAAAGGATCAAGAACAAGTAAGTCAGGTTGGAGTAAAGGGGTCAGGAGCAAGGAATCAGCAGGCAGGAACAGGGTCAAGCCAAGAAACAGAAAACAACAGGCAGGACCTCAGGACATTAGGAACAGAGAGGCAGGAACCAAGAAAGAAAGACTGTGGTATCAGAAGCCTAAGGCTAGCCAGTGAGATACCTCTTCTATTGACTAGCCTCCTAGGCACTGAAAGAGCTGCTGCTTACAAGCAAGTAGCCATGCCCATGCAGGTAACTGGGGGCAGCTGGAAGTCATTAGGCACTGGGAGCCAGGCCCACTCAGGTAAACAGAGCCAGCTGGGGGCTATTTAGCTTGCCTGCTGTCCTGGCTCCCGACAGAGCACCAGCCATGGGTTGGGATTCCATTTTGTTGGGCACCCCACGGTCTGGGAGCAGTGTAGGCGTAAGGACTGTGGGAAGCTTGCAGTACTTTCTCTTGACCTTGCTTAGCTGGTGAGTGTAGTTGGGAGTGCTGGAGCATCTGTGGCTGTAGGAGGAGCTGCTCCAGTCTCAATCTTACTGAGCAGGAGGTTGGCAGAGCCCAGAGTCATGTTGTGGCACCAAAGTGCTAGAAGTGGCTGTATTCTCTGGAAGCTTAGCAAGGCTGTGGTTGTGGGGTATGTGATCTGAGGGGAAGGCTTTATAAACAGTGTATGTCTGTGCCTATCTTTTGTATGCCCTTGTATTAAATGAGCCTCTGATCCCCACAGGGTCCACTTTTCCTTGTCTTTCCTGTACTTGGAAATTACAACAGTCAGATGTCAGAGGAAACACATGAGATGGGCCCTCACACGGATGGCAGCCTGAGTACTAGTTAGGAATGATGTCTTTGGAGAGAGATGTGGAAAAATGACCAAAATCCCCTGTAGGCTTGGTGGATGTAGGAAGTTTTGGCAGGGCTCTGCGGCTCATGATGTGATGAATTGAACATCTGTGTGCAAATGTGAGCATTTGTGTGCAAGGAGAGAGACGGTGTCTAAATGCATGTGTAAGTGCATGGGGAAAGACTGGCTAATTCAAGCCATCTGTGATGCTTATCAGGAACAGAAAATGCCTTCAACATTCAAAATTTGGAGAATATCAGTGGAAAAAAAAATCAACAAATAAGAAGCAGTGAGGCAGTATTAGTATTAAAAGGAAAACTATGGGATGTTTATTTCTGTCTCCCAGCTGTTATGTTTGAGTGTAGTCCGGCATCTGGGGGCCACCCATCCTGCATCTCTCTTCAGGAGACTAGGCAGGCATAAGCCTTTAATTGCTTCTCTGCTCTAGGTGCCATGACAAAGGGTGACAGCCTGGAGGGGAGAGCACCTCCATCATGCAGTGACATGCTCCCATGCCTGCTGGTAGAGAGTGGGCAGGAGGGGGTGGGTAACAAGAGCTTTGATTCTGCTCTTCAACATCCCAACCAGCACAGTTATATCAGGCCCTGGGAAACATTGTCTGCACCAGATATAGGGCTAACACAGGACTGGGGAGTAGTCCTTCAACTGGCGGAGGGAAACCAAGCGGTGGATGGAGGCTCTGAGCCAGTTGAGTACTGCTGCATGAACAGGGTTAGTGGTAAAACTACCATTCCCTCTGCATTGCTGAATAATAGCTTTATTGCAAGGTGGCCTGCAGTGTCCATTGGAGTGGATGGTGTTGTTATCTCTCAAGCTCCTGGCTGCCTAGGAACAGAGGGGTCATGTCATTCTGGTGCAATTTATCGCCATTCTGATTTTAGCTACTAGGAAGTTAAATGCCATCCCTTCCATAAACTTCAGAGCATGATGAATGGCCTTGCTGTGCTCCCATATTCTCAGCCTCCAATCTAATATTCATGCACCTGCTGGGAATACTTCACTCCAGGTTGGGGCTGTGGCTGGAGCTGGCCCTGATGTTTCCCTGTGGGTGTGATACTTGTAGAGGTGCTGCTTTAAGACTCAGATACCAGCTCTCTATTAGCAAAAGCATCTAAACCCCCTGGGGCCTTCCAAAGTCTCATCTGGGGATTCCCATGTTCTGTGCTCTTCTGAACACATGAAGAAGGGGCAGAGGGACTGTGAGCTCCCTTCATGCCAGACAAAGAGCATGTCAGCCTGCCCTGGAGCAGCTCCCATGACACAGAGAGGAAAATGTTAGTCTCCAGCTGAGGCTGCCAACAAGGTGCCCATGTGCACCTGCTGCAAGGTTAATTCATGCCTTGTGCCTACTAAAAACTGGCCTGTGTCCATAGCCTGGGTATCACATGGCAGTGTCTGATTGGAAGCTGTTTTGTTATGACCAGTGCTGCGTTTTTCTTCTTTTTCTCATGTCCTTGTCATAAGCTAAAAGTTTTTCCAGAATTATGCACAAGTGATGGCACTTTCCATTGACACAGCAAGGTCCTCCTTCATACAGGTCTCACCAAAGAAACAGGAAACAAGCAGATGTTCGATAGTCTACACTTCGTCACATTGGCATATATCCATGTCATTAGAGTAGCCCCATTTGATCATGTTTGTTTTGGATCTTCCAGTTTGCATGCACAGTCAATTCAGGCCAGTCCAGATCTGCCCCTTTGGGAAGGGTCTCCCGGGTTTCAGGTCCATTTCAGAGTGCCTGACTATATGTAATCTTTCATTCCATAACCTCAGTCGTGCCCTGTCAGCCATTGTTTCAAGTGGCGCAACACTGGTCACAAAACGCTTTCACAATTTATACTTCTGTATGATCATAGAGTGGATGCTTGGGGTCTTAAATTTGCCTTGAAAGGTAGTGAGCCAAAAAGAAAGATCTTCTGATATCAGGTGGTGCAATGCCAGCCAGGAAGTACAGGCTACCCTTTGGTGTTGGCTTTAGACATCCTGTTACTTCGTGGCAGCTGCTGGTTAGAACTGGGTCTAGTTTCTTGGCATGAACTGATTGTTCCTATACTAGACATGCATACGCTGCAATGGAATAACTCAAGGCAATTGCAGTGGTTCACCACAATGTAGCTGGCCTCGCTTCCCACTTTGAGATGAGCAACTTTCAACGTATGTTGTTGCAGGAGAAGACGAAAAGGAAAGTCAGCTCTACACGTGCTTGGAAGGTAAGTGTTTGGTCCAGTATAACCCCTAAAGATGCAGATTTTGAGTGATTAGTCAGTGGGATTCCATCCCAGATGATTGTTTAATTTCTGCTTGGCTTCTCTATGGTGTAGGTGAAACATTGTGGTTGGTTTGGTGCAAAGCTAGTTCTTATTGTAGTAATCTCAGAGGTTGCTCAGTGTTAATCTGTCCTTGACAATGCCAAAGTCCTTCTTTTGCAACATGATGCATCAGCATATATGAATCTCCCCATATTACGCTGTATGGGTTGGTCATTGGTATATTAAAAAGGATGGATGCAGTATGGTACCCTGTAGGAGGCCATTTCATTGTCATCTCCAGAGGCTCTGTTTCTTGTACAGTTCTACATAAAAAAGATTGGATGAGCTGCACTAGGTGGTAGTTGTGCATCATATTGTAGACTTCGGCAAGCAGGTTTCAGTGGTTGACTGTTGTAAGCTGCTCATAGGTCTTCAAACACAATACCTGTTATCATTCCTTTCTCAAATCCATCTTCTATATGCTAGGTGATGTTTAGTAGCTGGTCAGTGCAGGACTTGCCTGGTCTAAATATGGTTGGTTTTGGTATTAGATGTTGTTTGTGAGGAGAAAGACCATTGAGCAGAAGCTTATAAAGCTTTGTAAAGGTTATAAACATGGCACAGAAATAGCATTGACTTAAAGTTCTTTGAGGCAGAGGCATCCCGGCTTTAATAGAGTTATTACATGGGTTTGTCACCATAGTTCAGGTATTCTAAGGATTGATGAGCAATTGTTAAAAAGGTATAATATCCATAACTTTTTTGGGAACCAAAGTGCTTGATCTGCTCCATACATATGTCATATGTACATATGTAACACTGCTTTGCTGTTCTTCAGGTGACTTATTCTAGCATCAAGTTCATCCATTGTGTATGACATGTTAAATTGATTTTTCTTCAGATCAGTTTGCCACTTATTCCATATTTTAGGCTGTTTGTTTGAAGCTTTAGTGTGGAAGAGAAGGTGGTGAGCTACCTGGTTGCTTTTGATGTTGTGGTATTGCTATATTTTCTTCAGATCTTGTCTCAGCTTGCAAACGGTTAACTGTGCTTTCCTGCTAGCGTGGGTCATATCTGTTCCTTCAATCAATTATTTCTATTTCTGTCATGTTTCTTCTTGGAACTTGTTAGTTAGAATTGTCCCTGCTATAATAGTGCCTTCTGAGGAAAGGATCTCTGAAAAATTTGGTATTGTTTTTTGTATTCGGCTGCTAGCATAGGAGTAAACCCTAGTATACGCTCAGTTCTGCATTCTAGAGGTTTATACCTCTTGAAGGTTTTGCGTAGTGCAT
The DNA here is from genome assembly GCA_030014935.1 of Caiman crocodilus. Classification (NCBI taxonomy): domain Eukaryota; kingdom Metazoa; phylum Chordata; order Crocodylia; family Alligatoridae; genus Caiman; species Caiman crocodilus. The sequence goes on along the minus strand of JAGPOW010002067.1, from coordinate 13,596,099 downwards.
TCACAAAGAGGTTGTAGTTATCCAAGACTGGTTCGATACGTGTGACACTTTTTGTCAAAATATTTAGAAAAACATCTCCAGTCTGCTTTCTTAAAATTGAAGCGTCTGCATATTGGTACCATATTTGGTGTTATGGCTACTGTGACATTGATAGTGATTGGCCTGTGCTGTATGTGGGAAATTGGTTCCAAAACATCTTTTTTGCACATGCCTTTGTTGACAGCAGTATAGAAGTTGAGGTATGGATTATAGCTTCATCTCCATCAGGAGCTAGTCAAAGACCCAGGTAGCTTTGAGTGGTGGATCAAGCTTAACTGGTATGCTTTGCCCCAAAACTCAACCAAGTTGCCACTCATCATTTTCTCTGTAACCTCATATGACACGGTGGCTATTAAAGTCACCAGTGATCATGTGTGCTTTTTCATGGTCTAGGTTTCTTGGGCTCACAAAGGCAAAATGCTTCCCTGGAGGCTTATAAACAGATGTCATTAAGGCATTGTCCATCTCGGTGGTCAAGATTTCAATGTCGTTTTGTTCTGTCATCCATGTTGTGTTGATGATGCAGTTTTATGCAGATAGTGCTGCTATATTTCTTGTGCTGTCTTTTGATGACTAATCTCATCCCTATCGCTGTTTGGCCCTCTGTGTGTCTCCTGGAGACGGAGCAAATGGGTGGGAACCAGCAATGGGGAGGCAGAAGTGTCCATTCCCCATTTCCCTCCCTATCCTCTAGTCTCTTGGGCACTTTGCTGACTGCTGTGAAGATGTGTGGAGCCCAGTATTAACACTTGTCTGCGACAGGAGCAGGGCTTGGGGGCACTGTGAGTCCCAAAATCCTTTAGAAGAAAAATTCCAAGTGGCTCCCTTGACTTGGGGATTTACTGCATTGGGATGGGCAGTGGCTATGGGCAGGGCTGTGAGCCAGCAGATCAGTAACATGAGGGAACCAGGGGAATGCAGGTATCCTAGAGACGGGATCTTTCAAGGGTGTATTGCAAAGCCAGGGAAGGACACGTGGCTCTTTATCATAACCAGCCATAGTAGCAGGTGTTTATAACCCAGCTCGCAGCAGTAGGTGCTGGGAGAGATGCAGAAAAGTGGTACAGAGGTCAGGCTCATAAGTGACGGGTCCTGCAGCTGAGACAGGCTGACGGTAGAGAACAGCTGGAGGATCCTTTTCTCCACCCTGAAGAAGAACGCTACAAGACACTTCTCTGGACGAGGCGTCTTGGAGAGCTTTTGCTCAGAGGAGACGACCCTGGTTTGGCCCGTTTGGGAATCTTCTCGCAACACTGTTCTGCAGCAGACAGTGGTGTTGTCAGCCATCCTTTCTCATGTGTCCAGGACAAAATTGGGGTTTTCATAAAAAAAAAAAAAAAAGGATGAAAAATGTCTGTTTTTCAGCCCTCTCCCCTCAGTTTTTTCAGAGACCAAGACCTTTTCCATGAGGAGAAAAGAGAGGAAAACAGCAACCCCCACTGCCCTGAAAGCATCCCTCAGTATCGTCCAACAGACACGACAGAATGGTTTCCGAGCCCTGCCCCGCTCGCGGCCCGCCAGGTCCCACGTGCCCTCCTGCTCCCTCAGCTCTGTCCCCAGGGGTGGCAATGCCTAAACAACTGATTCAGACTGGCCCTTCCATGGGACAAAAGAGGTGGAGGAGGAAATGAGGGTGATCGTCCCTGCCAGGCACAGGCCCTGCACCGGTGCCTGGCTCCTGCTCCCTGTTCCCGCCGCGGCGATGCGGCGAGCTGATCCCGTTTCATAGGATCTCCTGCTTCTTCCCTGCCTCTCCTGGTTACCATGACAACAGCAGCAGCCAAGGGTTGGAAAGGACACAAGATTTTTCCTTCCCTTCCTCTATCCTGGCCTCTTCTGGGCCTTTCCTCTCCCCTCCCCCAGCCTGTTGGCTTTGACGCCACAACAAAGTCCCTCCGTGGAGCACAGACAGGCTGCAGCAGGGAGAGAAGGGGCTGTGTCTGGCTGGCCATCTCTCTGTGCATCAAAAACACCTCAAGGTTTTTGTTACTACTGCTAATTTTCCCACTAGAAAGAGGGATGAAAGGGTCTCTTCCTCACAGTCTTCCAGCCTGCTTTGGACGCAGCTCTGCAGTACACACGCCTGATGGGCAGGCTCCAGCTGATAACTCGGCCTCGCCACTCGCAGACGTAGTTGGTCACCATGCCTCGGCCGGGCAGGGGCTTTTCTTTGGTTGCACTACATGAGGAGGTGCCCTCCAGGGATTATCAAACCTCACCCTACCCCAAACTCGGAGTCATTCTGGCAGAGGCTTGAGGCCTTCATGTAGCAGGATGTGCTACTTCCGCTTCTTCAGGATGTGCTAGCCTTCCACTTCCAGAATCCGGCCCAAACTCTGCCAGTGATTTATGCTTCCATTCAAACGTCATTGAAATCAAAAAGGCTGCATAGAGTGTAATGGTGTCAGAAGTTGTCTCTCCACCCACCCACCCACCCAACAGCTAAAGTGCATCCTAAAGCTACCTGGTCTTGCCTAATACAGCCGTGGTAAAAAAACAGCATGTCCACGGATGATTTGTTCTTATGTTTAATTGCCCTCCCTATTAAACATTGCACCATCCAGCTAGTCTGCATTTATGTAGTTTCCCACCGCTGGATCTTGTTCTGCATTTTCTTCCTGCTAGATTAAAGGCTTCCAGCATGCCTAGGAGCACAAGCTCGCAGGGGACCAAAGCTGATGAGATGCTCAGGATGGGGAATATGGATTGATTTCTGAGCAGTTACTGGCCACATGGGTTGTCCTCTCTTGCAGCAATGGTGGCAGTGCCCTTTCCCAGATAGGCAGACTCCAGTTGCAGGCCCCGTGGGGTATGCGGGGCTCCCCAGATCTAGCATCGTAAAAGCTACAGATGTTTTTGTTTCAAACAACCAAGCAAGAGGTGCTGAGATGTGGGCAGCTCCTTCCATCTCTCTAGATCTCTCCCTGCCTGAACTTGTGCGTGGCACCTCCACAGAGGTGGGGAGGACAAAAGGCGTCTTGAGTCACTTTTGTGCTTGTGGAATTCTGTGGACCAGTATCTCGGGCATATTGGGCTGCCTTGATTTACAGCAGCCTCCTCGGGCCTGCTTATGGGCTGCTCTGCAACTTGCATCACCCAAGATCTCTGCGCCCCAGCATTATCCTTGAACTTGAGCATACAAGATGCCTAGGTTAGGGTTATTGCAAAAGAATGATGGGATCAGCTAGGGGGACAGAACCTGTCCTTCTCACCTATAAACGGAGCTGGCTTTAGAGGTGGGCAGCATAGGCAACCACCTAGGGTGCTGTGGTCAGTCAAGAGCTGCACGCATGAACATGCATGGCAGGTAGTGGTGCTAGCTTGGGGAATTGCTTAGGGCCCTGCATGATGCCAGGGCAGGGGAGAGAGGGCCTTGGCAAGGCATGGCAGGATGCCTGGGATTCCACATGTGGGGGCAGCAGCAATGATAGCAGCACCTACTCCTGCCCAGGGTGAGGCAGTGCATATATGGAGCCCTGGGCTGGGGCTGGCAGCCTGTGGAGGAAAGCAGAGAAGGGCTCCAGCTGAGTCTTGCCTTCATGTAGCTGGTTGCGTGTTGGGCTCTGGAGGAGCCCCATAGAGACTGGAGGACACTGGAGCCCCCATGTCAGCACTCCCGAGCTGCTCATTGCACACTCCTGCTCCCTCTTCTGCTCCATGGGGCTGCAGCCAGCGCTCCCTGCCACAAGCGGGTGCCCTGTCTAGTTCCCTGGCTTGTCAGATGGAGCCTCTCTGTGACAGGGCAGCAGCACTGGTGATCTGGAGGGGGTAGAGGGTACCAAAATACAAGTTCATCCAGGGCACCATTTTCCTGAAGCAAACTCTGCCTATAAATGATATTGAACCAGCTCCTCCCAGAGATAACTCCATCAAAAGAATGCCCCGGCCCTCCCTGTTCTTTCCTGCGGACTGCTGTTTTACCCTTTTTGTGCCACTAATTTCCTGTCCATCCCTTCCACTCCCCCCACCCCACCTGCTGCATGCTGTTGTGGGATAAATCCAATCTCCTCGTGGGCTTGCCAAACCAGCACGCTTTCCTGCCTATGCAGGGGGTCGCACTCGATGATCTATTGAGATCCCTTCTGACCCTAACATCTATGAATCTATAAGATCTCCAGAGCCAATACCATTGCTTAGTAGAGTGAATGAAACTGTCACATTTTCGATGACATTTTCTTTTAGAAAAAGGTAATACAGAATGAATGGAAGCTTTAATAAATGGCGAATCAATCGTTAGTGAGTTCAACAGTCAATAGGTTGCTTCTACCCATGGCGCACAACCATCTAGAACACTTCTAATGTACTTCTAAAAACACCCATAACAAGTTGGTAACATCCTTAAAGCATTTGTTAATCTTTTATTAGCTCTTTAACCCTTTATATTGCAACTCAGATGTCCCCAATGTGGGTGTCCCCCTCACCAATAGAAGGGAAAAGCCAGCAGGACACACATGCTGGGGGTGGAAACTGCAGTCTACTCACAGTTCCCTCCCACCTATCGTGTTTCAACAGAGATGGAACAGAAAGCGATGTCTTAACCAGGTACAAATTTAATATATGTATATAAAAAGGTAGCGAACTAAAGTGAGTATTTACAGGCTACACATACATATAACTATATACATCCCTAAATGCAAACAGGTAAGCATAACGGTCCCAAACAGTATGAACAGGTAAGTACAACAATTAATGGCGCTCTAAAATACAAGGCGTAAGTTAACAGTTAATAAACACTCCAGAAATGCACCATGCATATCAAACAATCAATAAACACTCCAAAATACGAGACGCAAGAGGTCTCTTCCTCCCGCCTCTTTATTGAGGCTACCTTCCCCCAGGGTCACTCCCCAGTGGGAGACCAGTTGTTCCACTGACCCACATGCCCCAAGGAGCCGGGTGGGACAGTGTTCATAAGCTCCCTGGCCTGGCTAATGTTTCTCTAGAGAGGGCTCAGTCCCAGGCCTCAGGGGAGCAGCATGACTTGCTCGCACGTCCCAGTGTCTCAATCCTTTTCAAGGGGGAGTTGCAGGCCTGGGCTACCTCCTGCATACCTAGGGTTATGCTGCTCTGAATGTTGCTCCCTGCATTCGGGAACCACTCCATTCCCAGGACCCTTGTGGACTTGCTGCATGGAATGGCCACCTGGCCCCTCCTTCTCCTGGGCCTTATGCCCTGCAGTGACTCCCCCCACAGTAGTACTGACTCCCATGCCTGGCTTCACAGCATGGTTGGAGACCTGAGGTGCCTTGCTGCAGCTCCCAGGACCCGTCTTTTGCAGACCAGCCATGCAGTGACGCCTGCACCGCAACCCGGCCTCATGCTGGGGTTGGAGACCTGAGCTGACTTGCTGCGGCTCCCAGGATCCCTGGTCCCTTTGCAGACCCTCCGTACGGTGACGCCTGCACCTCCTCCTGCTTCCTTCCAGCAGCAGAATATTTTGGGCTCATCCGGGCAGCTGGATGTCTACTGGGCAGCTCTCCCAGCTCTTCTTGGCCCTAAGACTTCTTCCTTCTTCATCCCTCTCTGACAGCACTGTGTGCTTGGCACACAGCTGCTTATATCCCCTCCTGGGGCTCTAAACTACAGGCCCATCAGCCTGACCTCTATCCTGGGGAAGGTCTTGGAAAAGATTATCAAAGAGGCCATCCTTAACAGACTAGCTGATGGCAATATCCTAAGGGATAGCCAGCACGGGTTTGTTGCGGGTAGGTCTTGCTTGACCAATCTTATTTCCTTTTACGACCAAGTGACCTATCACCTGGACAAGGGGGAAGAGATTGATGTTGTATATCTTGACTTTAAAAAAGCCTTTGATCTGGTATCTCATGATCACCTCTTGGCAAAACTAGGTAACTGCAGCCTTGACCTCACCACAATCTGCTGGCTGGGAAACTGGCTCTGCAGTAGGACCCAGAGGGTGGTGGATGGAAGTCCATCATCTTGGTGTATGGTGACCAGTGGAGTCCCTCAAGGCTCTGTCCTAGGGCCTATTATTTTTAACATCTTCATCAATGATGTAGACATTGGTGTCAGAAGCAGACTAGCCAAGTTCTCTGATGACACCAAACTTTGGGGTAAAGCATCCATGCCTGAAGACAGGAGGGCAATCCAAGCTGAGCTTGACAGGCTCAGGAAAAGGACAGGTGACAGCCTGATGGTGTTGAACAGTGAAAAATGCAAGGTTCTCCACCTTGGGAGGAAAAACCTGCAGCGTGCTTATAGGCTCAGTAGTGCTTTGCTGGTTAGCACTACAGACGAAAGGGACTTGGGGGTCGTGGTTGACCACAAGAACATGAGCCTTCAATGTGATGCTGCGACTAGTAAAGCAAGCAAAATGCTGGCTTGCATCCACAGGTGCTTCTCAAGTAAGTCCCAGGATATCATTCCTGTTGTACTCGGCCTTGGTGGGGCCGCAGCTGGAGTACTGCATCCAGTTTTGTGCTCCACAATTCAAAAAGGATGTGGAGAAGCTTGAGAGAGTGAAGAGGAGAGCCACACGCATGATCAGAGGTCTGGAAAACAGACCTTATGATGAGAGGCTGAGAGCCATGGGACTCTTCAGCCTGGAAAGGCACAGGCTCAGGGATGATCTGGTGGCCACCTTTTGAGTTTACCAGGATCTGAGGGACTGTCACCCGTCCCCAAGGGTGCACCCCAAGGGATGACAAGATCGAATGGCCACAAACTCCTTCGCAACTGATTCAGGCTGGACAAACGGAAGAACTTCTTTACTGTCCAAGCCCCCAAGGTTTAGAATAGCCTGCCGCCAGAGGTGGTTCAAGTGCCTACTTTGAACGCCTTCAAGATGCATGTGGATTTTTATCTTGCTGGGATCCTATGATCCCTGCTGACTTCCTGCCCCTGGGGCAGGGGGATGGGCTCCGATCCTCTGGGGTCCCTTCCAGCTCCAACCTCTATGAAATCTAGAGGCAGAGAGGACTGTCCTCCTGGCTCCTCCCCTGCCTGTCTCTGATTGGAGGGTTTTGCCCCACCAATTGTATTCAAGTTTTGCCAAGCCTGGAGAGCCTGGGGAAGCCCAGCATGCCCACCACAATATAGTACCATTGTTGATTCAGTTTTGCTGCCTTATCCCTTGTGCTACTTCGTACTTCCTTGGGCTGGAGCAAGGATGACAGTCTGTTTGATTTACAGGCCTTTCCTACTCATCGCCAGAAGTGACCTGGGGTAAGGTCAGCCAGCACCTGCTCTGGGGAAGCATGTGTATGGAATTATTATTACTGTAATGGATTTCTTAGCATGGTCCCAACATCTGAATCTGCACAGAGAGTAGTGTTACCTTGTCAGAGCACAGGCCATGTCCCTGGCTGTTGCCATCTTTCCCTGGCTGCGTTTAGTGTAGGTGACAGCATCCTGGATCCCATTCTGCACTGCAGCCCCACAGCTGGTGAGCTGGATGATGGATACCTGGACTTGGTGATGTCTTAGATGTTGTCTCTTTAAATCTCCCTATGGTGCTTGGCATCTTCTTTCCCAGCCAATGATCAGACATGTTGCCTCAGCAAGCACACTAGCCTACATGTGCAGTGTAGCACACGGGGTCCTGACTATAGCCTGGGACTCTGCTGCTCTAGCTGCAGCATACACAGAGCAAGAAGACAGTCCCTGACCCAAATCATGCATAATCTCAGTGTAAGACCAGAGACAACAGGGGAGATAGTCAGAGGGGGAGCATGAAGAAACCAGGAGATAGTACAGGACAAGTAGTGGTCTTCTTTGCTATAAAGAATACGTCTGTGGATCTCCCCAACAGCTTTCTTTGTAAACACTGAACTACTCGGCCCATGCTCAGGCCAGCAAGCGTGTGGGAGCTCTGGCGCTTTTAGTCAACAGGATCCAGTTCCTGTGATGCCTAACCAACACACATGGAGGGCACCAGGGGATGCTAGTTGGGATCACACACCCTGGTGTCTGGGGTCTAATGCTGTCAGCCAAGACACCTCAAGGAAGTTTCACTCTCCCTCGTGGTTGTGGGGGGCACAGGACGTGGTGGCTGTTTAAAAGAGCACATTGATACTGCAAAGGCATGTTAGGCCTTGACAGAGGATACAGACCAGCGTATGGGAAGGCACCTCTGTTTCTGCAAAGTCAGGAATGGGCAGGAGGGTGAGGACCGAGGTTTTGGAGCTCAGGCAAAGCAGAGAGACATCTGGTCTCACTGTGGAGCTGGGCACAGGGCTGGCTTAGGGCGGAAGAGCTAGACATCAACACCACTTCCTGCAGCAAGTGGCTTTTTCCCAGAGGCCTCCACTCCCAGAGCTTGAAGTAGGCCTTAGTCTGCTCATTATCCAACAAGAGCTCCCAGCCAGAGGGGAGGAGAGGGGTTTTCATAGATTAGAAGAGAAGATAGGAGGAGCCAGGTTCGTGCCTGCCTCCCATTCATGCTTATTTTGCCTTGTTTGAGCCATTAATACTGACATGATGAAGCAAGCCTCTTGGCTGAGGGCTGGCTCCTTTGTACAATTAGATGTCTTTAATCAGACAGTACATTAGCTGCTGCCAGTCAAGGGGAGGCTGGCTGTGAATCAGAGTGATTCTCAGATCTTACCGCCCAATTAGGGGCAAGCAGGACTTTGATGTAGCTCAGGGCTGGTGCTCAGGTGCAGCGGAGAGCAGGGAGCAGAGAGGACTGCATTTGCAATTCAAAGGGAAGAAGAGGAAAGGGGAGGTGGAGAATATGAGTCCCTCCCTTGCATTGGCTCAGAAATCAGAGCAGCCCCAGAGAAACACAGGCTAAGGGACAGGGCAGCAGTTGCAGCTTTGAAATAGCACTGGGGACCAGCTGTGAGCGCTGCTCTGGGAACAGATGAGGACCTGGGGAGGGGTTGGTGGACTAGGACTTACAGGGTGGGGTGCATGGACTTCCCAAGGGGTCCTGAGGCTGGCACAGCACGGGTGGCAGGTCAAGATTAAGATGCACTGGCTTCCCCCAGAGCAGCTGGTGCTGCAGAAAGAATATTTCCCATGAACATACATAACAATCCTGTCAACCTGGCTGGCTGGCATCTCCACTCTTCCTCTGTTGCTGCCTCCATAGCCCTCTTGCTGTCTCTGGCTCCGTTAGCTGCCCTCAGCTGCATGAAGGTGAGCAGTTGCACACCAGTCACAGAGGATGGGGAATTTCCTATGCTGGGTCAGGGGGTGGTGCTTAATATCCCCTGGGCAGCAGCTGAGACGCAGCCATCTGAAGTGGTGTTAAGGGCAGGCAATCCTGCAATTGCCTGAGTCCCCAGAATATGGGAAGCAAATAAATTGAGCTAGTACAAATTACCAAATGTGGGGGTGGGAGCTGGGAGGGGCTCAGGCCCCAGCCCCTGCCCCAGCCCCCTTGCCCTGGGTCTAACCCACTTCTGTCTGTGACAGATTTGACCTATCCCCAGAGATGAGGCCTGGTGCACTGGGCCCAGAGTCCCAAACTCCAGTATGGCCTCCTGGCCTGTGTGCCCCTCTCTGGCTCTTTTCACACAACCTCTCCAGACCAGCCGGGACTTCATTCAGATTCCTGCCATGTACACAGCATCACTCTCATTCCCAGGCAACCCCAGGGACAGCAGCTCATGCTGTAATTACTGCTGCTTCTTTTTTTTTCTTGGCCAGCAGAGGAAGTGTCCATTTAGTTTTCACGTCAAGCAGATAGTGGATCAGGCTTTCACCTGTGCTGTCAGTACCACAAGGCCTTGTTTGGCTTTCCAGTCCCAAGAGCTGCTGGCCTATTCCCTAGCCCACTATATGGCCCCATCTCTCTGTGGGGTATGGGCCAGCCAAGCCCTGCTGGGTCAGGGCACAGCTTTTCATTGTGGAAGAAGCAGGTTGAGTGTCACTCCAAGGGGAGCTACAGAGACAATGCACACAATGGGGCAAGTGGCAAGAGTGCGGCCAGTGAAATTCCGCCTCGATAAATGCAAAGTAATGGAAAAAAACAACCCTAACTATGTTGGCTCAGTAATGGGCTCTGAGTTAGCTGCTACCTCTCGTGAAAGAACTCTCAGAGTCCTTGTGGACAGGACTGTAAATGCATCAGCTCAGCGTGCAGCTGCGGTCACAGAGGCAAAGAGGACATTAGGAATCCTTAGGAAAGGAATCAAAGACCTCATTATATATCTCAGTACAAATCCAGTGTGCCCCCTCCTGCACACAGTGTGCAGTTCTGCTCACCCTGTCACTAAAGGGAGAAAGTAGAGCTAAAAAGGAACAGAGAAGGGCAGCAAAATGAACTGGGGCAGGTCAGAGCTTTCATACCAGGGCAAGCTGAAAAGGTAGGACTCTTCTGGTCAGAAAAGAGGTAACTGAGGGGCAATATAAAAATAATAAATGGTGCAGAACAGTGAACAGGGATCACTTTGCATTGTTTCCTAATATACAGACTAAGGGGCACCTGGTGGAAAATCAGGCAGGCAGGTTGAAACAAACAAAAGGAAGTGCTTTTTCACACAGTGCACAATTAACACGTGGAATTTGTTACTACAGGATGTTGAGGAAGCCAAAAGGATAATCAAGTTCAAAAAAGGACTAGACACATTTATGGAGGTCAGGTCCATCAGGGGCTATTACACACAAGAGCCTGGGAGATAACATCCTGCTCAGGATATCTTTAGACCTACAACTGTAGGCAATAAGAAGATGGAGGCGGGGGGGATAGATCACCATATGTGTGACACCCAGGGTTGAATGGCAATGGGGCCATGGCTGGGGTTGGAGAGAATTCAAAGTGTCAGAGCAAACCCTGGCTTAGGAGAGCAGCTGCAGGGGCTGTGGGTCAGGACTGAGCAGCATCAGCAGAAACCTGGGGGGGAAAGCCAAGACTGGCATAACAAGGAGCTGTGGGTCAGGCTTGAAGGGCATCACCGGGGCTGTGTGTGGCGCAGCAGCATTTGGGGACTATGAGCTAGGACAACCGCAGAGGAGTGTGAGCCCTGGGGGTGAGATCTGTGGGGAGCCTGTGAGGTGGGATTTATGTTATGGAAACAGAGGCAGGGAGCAGGGCCGCTGGAGAACAGTGGGAGGAGCAGCTTGAAGCTGGTGCTGCTGCTGTCCACTTCGTAATCCTCAGCGATTTGTTCTGAACCATGTTGCTGCTGCAGAAGCTCCCTCCCTCAGACCAGCGCTGAGCTATGCAGACTCAACGACGGGTCTCGCTGTCTCCAAGCAGGTGCCCCATGGGGCAGCTACTCCTGCCAGGATCCATGCTCAAGTGGCAGACAAAGATGTTTACTAGTCCAAAGCCAGCTAATGGCACTGGGTGTGCTGCATCTAATGCTGGTGTCAGGTGGTGGCTGGCAGAAGCTGCCTGATATTTTGGGGAGTCCTCACTTGGCCAGTGCTGCTGCCGCCCCCATTTTATACTATCCCAGGCCTACAGCATTGGTGTTTCTGGGCTTTCTTCTCCTTGCTGCTCAGCCTAACACACCAGACCTGGGCTGAATCTCCTCATACCAGTGCCCAGTATGAGTCCCTCCACTAACCTCAGCATCCCCTGACCCTGCCCATCAGGACCAGGATTCTGTCACTCCCTGGACCTGCTATTGTGGGCTGGAGAAATGCTGGGACTTCACCCTGAGCACCATGTCTCAGACCAGCTCCTCAAGAGGGCAGCTTCCATGAGCACCCAGCCAGCCTGGATTACAACCCCCATTGGAAGCTCTCAGTTGATCTGGGTACTAGCTCGCAGCCTTGGGCCTGGTCTTCAAGATGGTGAAGCAGTAGCCAGCAGTGACTCCTCTCCCAGTGCTTACTTTTCCCAACGGGACCCACTGCCCTAGTGCCCCCTGGACCTTTACCGGAGAACTGCCAGTCCCACTAGGGAAGGCTGTGGTGGTAGCAAACAGTGCTCCATCTAAGCTGACACCCACTCTCTGGGATAAGCAAATGTCAAGACACTCAAAAGCAGAGCTGGCTGCTTTTTCACTGGAAAATGCCAGTGCAATGCAACTGAAGGGCTCACAGAGAAGGGCACTTTCTACTGATTCCCCATGTTGAAAACAATCTAAAAATAGCATTGAGAAACTGTTGGAACATCCCGTTTTGACATTTGCAGTTAAAAGGTTTGAATCAATGCAACTTTCCAAATTTCGTTTGTAGTAAACAAAAGGCAAAAACATTTAAAAGGTCAAACTCAGATCAGGATGCACCACTGGACCCAATCACATTCCTCCTCAGATCCATGCCCTGTGAAAGCTTTCAACCAGGGGTAAGCAACGTGTTTTTGGCAGTGGGCTGGAATCACCCAGCTTGGGTCCAAAGTAGAGCTAGGACCCAGTCACTGCTGCTTGTCTCATGGCAGAAGCCCCCATTGCCAAACACCGCTGAAGCCTCCTGGTTCTTGACAAGATCCAGCAGCTCCATGACCTAGATCCAGCTCGTGGGGTGTAGGCTGCTGACCCCTGCAGTTTTTCATCCCAATCAGGATGGGAAATAACGTCGAAATCTTGACAGTTCTTCTGGGACTGGAAAACCATTTCTGCCAGCTTGGCTCTAGGAAGAGAAGCTAAATTCCCATAACTCCCTGTCTGCTTCATAGGATCCCAACAAATAGGAGCACCCTGTATGAACCCCCCTGCTGCTACATCCTTTGTGTGACTTTCAGGTCCACCTCTCCCCAGAGGACCATGGTGCCCTGAAGGAGGCCCCCTTCCCATGTGTCCCTGAGCAGCTTCCTTGTGGTGGTGGTCAGTCAGTGAGGATTCCTTCTTCCCCCTCAGCAGAAACCCCAGCACCAGCTTGGGCTTGGAGAACAGCCCAGATGGCACCTTGAACACACCCAGAACAAGAGGACTGTGGTGAGTGCTGGAGATCAAACCAGGCATGCTGGCCATTGACCAGGCCCCCTGCCTAGAGGTGAGAGACAAGCTGCTTCCAACTTAGGCACCAGCTCTCCCCCCACCCTGTCTGCCAGGCTGAGTCACATAGTTAGGGTGCCAGCCCCGAGCAGTTGGTAGGGACTGGCACTAACAAGCCTTGGGTGACTGGAGTTGCCAGCCTCTGTTATCGTGAGTGATGGAGGTTCAGAACCCGGCTGTTGGCAGCAGTAGCTGGGAAATTCAGCAGAGAGACCAAGGACTGGATGGCCATGGAGCTTGCAGTGCCAGAGTTGGGGCCTGCTGGGGCAGTGCAAACTTAGCTGCTTGTTTCTCTGTGTCCTGAAGTTAACCAGAGGTCTGCACTATTCAGCCTGGTGCCTCTCACAGGCCTCTGCTGCTCTCATGAGTCCTGTCTGGTCCTCACAGGGCAGCTTCTGCTGAGAAGAAAATAAATCTGGCTCTGATCTGCACTGCTAGCCTTTGATCCTGGAAGGTGGCAGGGAGCTGTGTGTGGAGCCTGAGGCTGGAGAGCAGAGGGAGCCCCCTCCGGGTAATGCCTTCCCCATCCTTGGCTGGTCTTTAGCAGCCACCGAGAGGCTGTGGCAGCAGGCAGCATCCTGCAGGGATGGAGGTGGGTTTGCAGTAGATAAAGCTCCCTTTGGACGGAAGTGGTGCACTCCCTTTACCCCAGCCGCTGGTTAGGATGCTTCTGTGGATCCTCTGGGCTCTGCCTTCCCCTGCCTTTTACATAACCATCTACCATGAAATGTCACCCCCAAGGTCACCAGTGAGAGGCACAGGAACAGCATGCAGGATGGTAATGGGTGCTTAGAGACTTGACAGGGAAGGACTCAAGGAAGAGCTGCAGCAGGCATCTGGAGATGCACAGCAGGAAAACTGAGTGAGCTCATGCCTGACAAAGCCCTCAGCCTCTTGGTCTCATGAGCACTGAGTCAAGCCACTTGGCCCTACTGAGAGCCTCCTGCCCTGGTTCCCTGCTGTGGTGTGCGGGGCCCAATCTGACATGGCAAGGGTGGACAGGAGCCTTGTGGTCCCATTCAGACTTGGATCTGTGACCCCTGTCTCCTCTCCAGGCGTGACAGCCTTTACATGGTGGCAGGCAGGGATGGGGCAGGGGCAGCCCAAGCCTGGCAAATTGTCTGCTTGGTGAGCTGGGAGCAGGGCTGGCCCCCTACAAGATATAGTTTTGGGGCCCCCTGATCCATCAAAAAATCAACAATTGCAGTTAATTGCAGTATAAACTCACTGAAATAAAATAGTCAGAGATGGGCTGTGCGCACATGGACTACACTGCAGAGGACATGGGGTGGGGCAGCATGTGCTGGGGATGCATGGGTCCCTCCCTGGGGCCAGGGCTGCGGCAAAAGTGGAGCTGGGAACTCCTACTCGCTCAGCCAGCAAGGGGCTCCCTCCCTGCATCGAGCCCTTGAAGCATGGCGCAGGTGGTAGGGAGCAAGCGGGGCACAGCCCCTTGGCTGCGGGGCTCCCTGCAGCCACAGGCTCTGCAGGATAGGACGGGCCGGCCCAGGCCGGGGGCACTGCTGCAGCAGCACATCTCTCTGCTTTGGCCCCAGGCTCCACCACTCTGGGGACAGCTTTGTTCTGTTCCTAGGTCAGCTGTGGGGGCACTTGGGGAGGAACCAACCTGCAGGGTGAGGAGCATTTGCTGCTGGGCCCAGGCTGCTTTATATCCTTTGTCCTCCCCTGAGCTGTGCTGCTGCTGGGGTAGGGCTTGCCTTCAGCAGCTCTGGCACCCAGGACATGGGTGACACTTGGTGCCTCTGTTGAGGAAGGAGTGCCCATATATGCAGCACCTCCCATGAGCAGTTTCTTGCTGGTGGGCCAAGACTGCAGCCCCCACACTCAAACAGGGGATCCAGCAAACAGCTGGATCCAGCATCCAGTAAATAGCCTGGGAAGGCTCCAGGGTAAAGATTGGTGACTGGCTCAAGGTGCTGTTTGTATCCCCAGGCATGAATCATGTAGCCTGAAGGCAGGGCCATCCCTCATGGGGGGGCAAATTGGGGCAACTGCCCCAGGCCCTGCACTTTGGGGGGCCCCGTGGAGCTGGACAGAGAGGCTGTGGCAACTCTGTGCTGCCGCTGGCTTCATGTCTGGCATCCCACCCACTTCCCCTGCCACCGAATCTGCCGCCAGTTTCCTTGCATCGGGGGGCAGTCTTGCACAGGCTGGTTTGCCTTGGGTCCTGCACCCTGCTCAGATCATCTCTGCCTGAAGGTCTGACCCTGGCCCTTGCTGCCAGTGTGGGCATGATGCAAGTTGGAGGAAGCTTCCCATGGCTGGCAGAGCTTGAGGACATCTCCATCAGTGAGATGACTGATTGTCTGGGGAATAGCAGATACCAGGGCCTCAGTCCCATTCCCCTCTGCAGGCCATGGATGGGCTCAGCTCCTGACTTGGGCAAAGCCACGATGTCACCGAGGACACAAACACTGCATGAACCTCAGCATAGGCACAAGGGCAGAGCTGGACCCATGGCTTGCTGTTCTGCTGCTTTCTGAGCAAGACCCCTCCTCTGGGACTTCAGTCCCATACAGACCAGTGTCACCTCTTCTCAAAAAGCCTCAGTGGCTGTTGGCAAAGCTGATCTGAGAGGAGTTTTGCCACAGATTTGTTTTTGGCCTTGAGCAGATCACTTCAAGTCTCTGGCCAATAGCCCTGCCTAAGCTTGGGGTTGGGAGTGGGAGAAGAAATACACGAAAGGCAGCACGTGCTGATACCATGGTCATGGAGGAGGTTGGTTCAGGCTCATGAGCATGAGTTCAGTGATATCAGGTGAAAGGAGTCGTTCATGTTGCCATCTTGCCTAGGTTGTGGCAGGCTGCGATATGGGCAATATGTCACCTGCAGCCTGAAGCTCTGGAGCCCTCAGCGCTGACTTGGGCTGTGCTACAGAACCACTTGCCAGCCCCAAGGACTTAGCTTCATGGTAAGGGGGTAAGGGACTGGGCCATAGGCAATCTTGCCTATATTGTCTAATGATTAGACCACTGAGGGAAAGCAGGGGCCTGGGGCTGAGGACAGGAGCCATGTTAGCAAATCTAGGGGCAAAGTCCACAAAACAGCCCAGGGTCAGGATCAAGGGATAATCCATAAGGTGAAATCTAAAAGTACAGCCAGCCTGGGGTCAGGAGCCAGGAAACAGATGTGCAGTGAAATCCAAAGACAAAGCCCAGAAATAAGGCAAGTCCAGGGGCAGGCACCAGGAGGACGTGCCACAGCAGGGCTGGGTTAGACCCAATGCCTGACCTGCAGACCCAGGGCCCAGCGGGCGCTACATGGCCAGGCAGAGCTCCCAGCAGCCAATCAGGATGCTCGCTGCTCCTGATCTGGGCAGAGGTCACTAGCTGAGGCTGCTGCAGATGTGGCTGCTGCGGTACTTGGCCCAGGCTGGCCGGCCTGCTCGAGTCCCTGCCAGAGAGGGCACATCTACACAAGATGTTTACTGCAGTTGCTTAATTAGCTCCTTAGTAAAGTTTCAGTGTCTATATGTGCAGCTGTGTTAGGCCACAAAAAACTAATAAATGCCTCCATATGATAGCACTTGTCAATGCAAGCACTATCCAGTGGTGGTGTTATTTAGAGCACCACAATGCACATGCAGATGCTGACAGGACTGCCTGGGCACAAGGGTGCTTTAGTGGGGGCTGCCTGCCAACTAACACTGCAGTGAAGCTCCCTTGTGCCCCAGCCAGTCCCTCCGCAGCAGGTTGAGCCAGGTTGGGGCAGCCCTGGGCTGGCAGGCTGGACCCCTCAGACCCTCTGCCAGCCCGGGCTGCTCTGACCCAGCTCAATGTACTGTGATTCCAGGCAGCCCATGCAATGTTCCCTCTAAGGTTTAGCAGTCCGTGAGCAATCCTGGCTGGGAGTGCATGGGTATCTCAGTGTCCCCACCTCTCACTGCTCCTGCAGCAGCCTGTGGCTGGGCTGGGGTGGGTGCCAAGCAGCTGGATGCAAAGCTGGCAATGGCAGTGGGTGGAGCATTGGTGCCCCCTTGCCACAGCACTGGGCATCCCCTCCAGGATGGTGCCCAGGGGCCATGGCCCCCTACCACCCTCTCATTTTGTGCACAACATTAAAAGTTATTGTGTGGCATGATTTTTTATTATGCACTGTCACGCATGCATGCAGCTTAGCAGGAATGCTGGGCACATGTGTAAATGCTGTGTATGAACAGTGCTGGAGTTTATTCAGTTGAATTAATAGCACACGTAGAAATGCCCAGGGAGACTGAAGGCAGGCAAACTCTAAACTCTCCTGGGACTGGCTTAGGGCAGTAAAGGGGTGTTAGCATGATTCCCTAGAGGCCACTAGCAGGAGGGCTTTGCTTCCCTTTCAAGGGCCCAGAGCCCCAGGGCAGAACTGGTCAGTTGTTAGGGCCCCGTAAACTGCATGATAATGCTCAGGGACATGGTGTGCTGGCCCAAGGCAGGCAGGCAGGATTTACAGCAGGGTGGGTCTACTGGCACAGGCTCATTTCTGTCCTCACCCCAGCTCCAGCAAGGTCAGATCAGCTGCCAGGGCCAGCACCTGCCATCCCATGGCCTGGTGGGCAGCTACTCCCAGACAGAAGACACCTAATGAGCCCTGGGGTTTGGGGTCTCAGAGGGCTGAAATCTAGCACCTCCCTCTGTGCCAGAGTTAAAAAGGATGAGCACAGCCTCCAGCCCCCTGCTTTGGGGAGGTGGGGAGAGGAAACAGCCCCTAGCTCACATGCACTGTGCTGCTCCCAGCCTCTCTACCTGGGTGTCAGCACCATGGCTGGGCCCCACCAACACGCTGCAGCTGGTGGGGCGTGTGCCCTCCCCCTGTGTGGAGACGCCAAGCTGAGCACCAATCAGATCACTTCCCTGCAGAAAAAGGAAAATATTTTGATCCTCTGTGATGTGATAAAAGGCATGTCAGGGAGCTGCAGAATTAGCATAAGCTGCATTTATGTCACCCAGGGCTGGAATTAGCCAGCCATAGCCACGGGGAGCCCCAGTTCAGGTACTGCCATCTCTGCCAGCACCGCAGCCCCCATTTAAGCAGTGCTGTGGTCTGACACATCATGCTTTGGGCTTGGCTCAGCATCAGGCTCTCAGCCAGGGGCTCCTGGATCAGCAGAGCCGGTCCAGCCTGGGCAGAAGAGCAGGGAACCCTGAATCTGATCATCTCTGCAAGATGTTGGGGGTGTCAGAAACTAATCCCCACATCCGATCCAACTCCAGGGATCCTGCTTCCAGATCAGGGCCAAGCCCAGACAGTCCATCTTGCAGGCCATGGTTAATGTCGCCCACACGTGTGGTGACTGAGCCGGCAGATGAGGCTGGGCCATATCCAACCTGATCCTGAGCTGCAGCCTTGTGATTTATTCTCCAGTCTGAACTCTCCACCCCTGCTTAAAACCAAACCCAGTCTGGAGCTAAATGGCCCAGTTCCAGCCCTACCTGTGGGCCACAGCTGCACAAGAATACAACAAGTGCCATACTGGGTCACACTGCCCCTCTCCAGAAATGTAAGTTTTAGAGGGAGAGCATTGAACTAGGTATATCTAAAGTGCTATATCACCATCACTGGTTCATAGATGCCAGAGGAAACATCTCCCACTGTTGTGTTTAACAGCTGTTAATGGATCTATCATCCATGAAAGTGTCTAGTCCAGTGGTTCTCAACCTTTCTAGGCACCCTTCAGAAAATGCCAGCTCTTGGTTTTCGTTCATTTTTGACTATGGGAAAATCATAAAGGAGTTTTTTCTTTTGCAAAGCACTCAGAAGTGCACTCCTAAGTGGTGGAGGGACTTTAATTAGATCAGCTCTGAGATTTGGTCTAATTAAAGCACCTGGAGCATCATGTGTATCAGTGTCCCTGCCCTGAAAAATGGTGGCTGGGGTGCTTTAACTAAAGCTTGTCAAACAAGCTTTACTTAAACTGCATCTGCCACATGACGCTGGAGTTTGCTGGAGCGCAGTAATTACCACATTCCAGCAGACTCAATTAATCGAGTCTGTTCTGACATGCTGTAATTACAACGCATTGGAGTAGCCTCGCTACACATATATAGGTACCCTAAGAGCCCATGGAGCCATCTGCATGGAGCTAACCCCACCTCACTCATTTGCAATCTGCGAACTGACCCCTGACCCAGAATTTCTTCCCTTCCCAGCAAGGCAGCTCCCAGGCCTCAGCAGTTCAGCCCCGGACAGGAGGCCATGGCCCTTACAAGCAGAATGCAGAGCCCGGGAGGTAATGGGGGAGGTGAGAGACAGGAATGAACAGGATTCCAAACCAATGGGTCGGCCCCTGTCCCAGCCCAGCCAATGCAGCACTTCAGAGCAGCTCCAAGGAACAGCGCTGGCTTTACACTCCCTTCCTTCCTGCATTATCCAACCATCCATCCATCCCATGCTTCTCACAATGCTTCCTGAGCCCATTCCCACCATCTCTTTGTTCCTTGAAGCTGATCAGCAGCATTCAGGGCTTGGCAGAATTGTGAGGAGCATGGGATGGATGGATGATGCAGGAAGGAGGGAAGCATCAAGCCAGATACCTTAGAAAACAATCCTGAAGCAGCTTGCTCCTAAATGCCTTCTTTATTGGAGATGACATGGCCTCGTAGTAATCCACACTTGCCCACAGAGCCAAAAAGTTGCATTACCAGCCACTTGAAGAAGGAACCTTGACATGGGGCTTTATAGCAATCGCATCTCATCCCCAAAGGACACGTTCTCTCTCCCCAGCCCTTCCTAACAACAGAACACAGGGCATGCAAACTGTCTACAACAGGCACAAGTAGCACATCATTGGATTAGGGCTGCCAATGAAAATCCTACCATTGAAATGTAGCTGATCGCAAAGCAAGAAATACAAGATATGGAACAAATGCCTGCTTCAATCTGACAGCCCTGGATTAGCTAGAAAGCTGCCGGGCTTTAGCTAATATTCTGTTTATACAGGAGACAAGGACAAACCAGCTTAGACGTCTTCCACCCACACACACGTCAGCTTCGGCTGTCTCTGGGCTAACAGGGCCTTGTGCTGCTGCTCAGGATGGGACTTGCACCGAGACCAGCTGGGCAAGACATGGGAAAGCTGGGTCAGGGCTCAGCTCCATTCCTGTGTGACCTCAGGCAGGTTGCTTAACCTCTAATTGCCTCAATTTCCCCATCTGTAACATAGGAACAAAAATCAGCCCTTTGTCTACTTAGGCTGTTGGCTCTTCAGGGAAGCAACATACTAATGGTTGTGCACAGCCCAGATCCAACCTGAGCCTGTCTGTGCTATCATAATATGGCAGAGAGATGGGCAACCCCTGGCATGCATGCCAATCAGTGGCATGCAGAGACATTTTCCTGTGTGTGAGGAAATTATTTGTAAAGCATTTTTTTAAAGTTGCTGCTCAGGGCGCTAAGGAGGGCTACTGTGCCAGAGGCTCCCAACCGGCTTGGCCCCAAGTTCTGCCCTCGGTGGCTGAGCCCAGGATCTGGGGGGCTCCTGCAGCTGGGCCCTTGCTCTGGGGATGGCTCTGCCCCACTTGCACTGTGCCCGGCGTGCAGGGAGGTTGAGCTTAGAGCTGGGAGCCCTCTGATCTCAGCGTCCTGTCCTGGCCAGGTGGAGTCTCCTTGCAGGCATGGTGGCTGCAGCCCATCCCCACAGAGCTGAGCGAATGGGGCTGGGCTGGGCCCCACCTCAGGTGTTGCTGGATGCCCACCATGGCCCATCTGCAGAGCCCTGGGGCAGCCCCGCTCCTACCCGCCCCCAGTCCCTCTGGCTGCTGCCTTCCCAAGGGCCCAGCTGGGCCGGCCTGTTCTTGCCTCCCCCTGCACCTGCTTCTCCTGGTGCCACCCGGCCCTTGCCCCAAGTGCCCAGCCCCAGTGCTCAGCGACCCAGTGCTGGCCCTGCCTGAGCGGGATGGGGCATCTGTCTGCCTGAACCGCAGCCAGCTGGACCCTCCCTCCCAGCCCTGAGCCCAGACTCCCCCTGCTCCAGGACCGTCGGGGAGGCCTGAGCGCCGCTGCTGTAGTAGCTGCTGCTGGGATGTCACTGCCTTTCTCTGCCAGACACTGCCCTGGGCCAGCAGGCTTGAGTCACAGCTGGGAGCAGTGGGAGACATAGGTGGCAAGAGACATACTTTTTCTCTTTTTGCTTTTTTTCTCTCTTCTCTTTTTTCTTTGTTCATTCTCTCCCTCCTTTCTCTCTTTTCTTTCTCATCTTTCTCTTCTCTCCTTTTCTCTCTCCTTTTTTCTATTTATTCCTTTCTCTCCTTTTTCTCTCTTTTCTCTCCACTTTTTTCTTTTTCTTTATTCTTTCTCTCTTTTCTTTCTTTTTTCTTTTTTCCCTCTCTCCTCTCCTTTTTTCTTTTTTCTCTTTCTCTTCTCTTTTTCTGTTTCTCTTTCCCTCTTTCTCTTTTTTCTCTCTTTTATCACAGCATGCTTAACAAAGGTAGTATCTGAAATTTTCTTTATTGTCACCAGATTTAGGATTTTTAGAAAACCTGGTATTTACTGTAAAAAAAGCAACATTTATGATTATTAACTATATTTATATGCAGTGCGTCCTGTGCCCTAGGTTTGTTTTTCTGGCATGCTAGCACTCCAGCACCTTACGAAGTAGATGTTGTGGGGTTTTTGGCACTTCAGCCAAAAATGTCACCTACCCCTGTTGTAAGCACTGTTATCCTGGCTTCAGCAAACATACCTACTGACACAAGTGTTCCAGTGTTGTCTTGATAACCACTCTGTGCCTCAGTTTCCCCATCTGTAGGAGTGGGATAATGACACTGCCCTTCTTTGCATAACACTTTCAGAGCACAAGATGAACTGTACTATAGGAGGGCTAGTGGGTACTAGTATTTATTTTCCTTGCTCTGTATAGTTACCTCTCTTTGTACATGGTTACCTCTCTCTTTCCATGTAAAATGATATTCTTTTATGACAAAGGGAAGCCACAAGAAACAGCCCCCTTTGTTAGTCCCCTTTATCAAGGCTTCCAAAAATCATTAGATTGACTTGTAAATTGTGAGATTAAAAAAGATGGTGTTCTTTTTCACTGTCCCTTGGTTTCTAAGCTTTGGGGGCTGAGGCTTTCAGGGGACTCAGTCTGGATGGACAGAATTGCTTTATTTTACCAGGAAAACTGAGATTTTACATAATCCTATGATTCCAGAAGCTGGGTCCTTTGAGAAAATTGCCAAAAGGTCATACGAGTTGGCACACTGGGAGCGGACATTTCAAATTTCCATGAGAGAGTGCAGTATGTGCAGCTCCATCGTCACCAACTTCAGTCAAAGGGGAGCAGATTGCCTCTGGTTGCCCCAGAGAGTCATACTCCACAGAAATGCAAAGCCAGGATGCATCAGAAAAAGAGAGGGCTGCAAAACGACCCAGTTCTGGTCCTTTAAGAGAACAAGCCATGTTCGGGTAGCATGCTGTATTTTATGCTTTAAAGTTGCACCTGTTTATAGAGTGGTGAACTACAGTATTGCTTAAAGTTTTCTTTTATATTCAGCTTTATTTAATCATTGCTTAAGTTCTGTATAGCCTCATGATTATCTGAACTGATCATTTTGCTAGTCAATATCAGCTGGCTTTGCCTCTTGCAAGCAGCTTATGGCCTTGAGTTTGCTCTCATGATGGTTCTTTTCTTTTTTATCACTGTGAGAAATTTTTCCAACACAACATAGTAATTGTTTTGTTACCAGTTCAAATTAACTGAACTTGGCACTAACCGGTTGTATCAGAGGGATGAAATGATTGGATGTGTTAATGAAAGGTGATAAGGGAGACCAATGGACAATGCCCGAAGTAAGACACCAGAAAAAGGCCAAATTGTGAGGTGTGCTCGTGATGGGTCTGTTGAACAAAGGAATATGCTGACAGGATAAAATATGGGCAGTATACTGACGGCAAAGAGGCCAATCCAAAAGCAGAGTCATTGAAGGAGTGAAGTTGAAGAAAAGCATAAAAGAAGGCAGCAAGAAAGTGATGTGGATTGTCATTGTTGTCATCATAAATCCAGCCTTCAACACGTGTCTGGACCGTCCCAGCCAACAACACACCCTTTGCTTTCAGGAACTGATTTTTTCTGTTGAGCAAAGTAATATCTGGGATTGGATGAGATCATTGTACTGAATGTTTTTCTTTCTCTGAATATAGAAATTGCTAAGATAATGCTTGTTGTACCAATAAGGTTAGACTTTGATTTTAGGACACTGAGTTGTATGTATTCATATTTCACGTTCCATTTAAGGGTTAATTGTACTTTAATGATCCCTAACCATGATCTCAGAGTCGCGGTGCTAGCAGCAGCCTGGGACACTGCTTGCAGTGGCAGAATGGAGCTAATGAGGGTTCAGGCTGGAGCTATACAAGCCTAGAGCCTGCACTGGTCAGCAACCAAGAAGTGGGGAGCTCCTGACTATAGGGCTCCTAAAGGGACTGGATATGGGTGGACAACCCTGCATGTCGAGGAACTGAGGCAAGTCCCCTGGGCTAAGAATGACTGGGTTTACAGGTGAGTGGCCTTTGTTTTATGTTAAAGGCCCACAGGGAGTGAGGTATCTCCCAAGGGGTGATGATGCCTCTTGTTTACTTGAGTCAGACTAGTTGTTTAGCCTTGAGCCCTGCTAGGGCAAGCGCAAGCCTATTTGGAGAACCAATAACTCAGGAGCCTAGGAAAAGGCTAAGACCCAAACCAGAAGATCCAAGAGCCCAGGGAAAGGTTGAGCTAGGCCAGAGGGTCCATGAGCCCTGAGCAGACCAAGCTGGTCCAGAGGGTCTGAGAGCCCGGAGGAGGGGCTGTGTATGGGACTAGAGGGTCCGAAAATGCAGAGAGAGACTGCGCAGGCGCCAGGAGGATCTGAGGGCCCAAGGGGGCCAATTGTAAAAAGAGCAAGTGTGCAATTTGTCCTTAAGGCTTTTGGAGCCTTGCAGAGGCCTTGTCAGGCTGAGAGTGACTTACCAAGCCTAAGGGCTGGTTTCAGGCCATTGGGGTTTCAGGAGAGACCCAGTTGGGACTTACTGGGATTAGAGCTCACTCTAAAGCCTGTTGGCAGCCTCCCTGAATCAATTTATAATATTTAAAAACAAGGCAAGGTAGGAAAATAATCTAAGGGGGAGTAGCAATAGAGTTGGAGCCAGGCAGGAGCGGTAAGACCACTAGGGGGTGTCACGGCCACCCCTGTGACAACGGGCTTGGCGCACTGCCCCTGCCTGAATTCTTGCCCATATCAGTGGCAGCATGATGGACCCTAGTAACTTCACCTGTGCACCTTCCTGCAAATCCCTTTCCCTACAGGTGAAGAGGAGAACATGCCCTGATGTCCTCATGTTGGGAGCCCAGCAAGGAAGAGCCCTGCTCTCCACCTTCTGAGCCCTGAAACTCAGAAGGACCCTGTTGCTCACCTGTAATGGAAGAAGTTTCCAGTGAGATCTCTCTGATGTGCAAAGGGACTAGAAGATTTCCCTGCACACAATGCCCTTTGGGGGGGACTTTGGTACTGCTTGCCCAGCTTTCCTATGATGGCCCATGAGCCTCAGCTTGGTGCTTAGTGAACCAGGGGCTGTTTCAGGTTTGTGAACAAGCTGAGTTGTTGGCTGAGATTGACCTGCTGGCCCTGCTCCCGGAGAATTTAGTCCTTGTTAGCCAGAGGCTAGAGCAGTGGTACCCAACCTTTGTAGACTGAAGGCACCCTGCATTGGACCCAAGGCCCCTTGAAAACTTTTGTGAACTGAGCAACATCCCATGTCAAAAGCTAATTTATTAATTACTGTGCTTATCTCCTTGCACAGGGCTGGGCAGTGAGAGTGGGGGACCGGTCAGGTGGGGAGAGCCTGAGCCTGGCATCAGCTGTGTATCTCCTTACACCTGCAGCATACCTCAAAGGATCTTTTGGCACACTGGTTGAAAAGTGCTAGTCTCTGATTTGGGGCAGGAGTGGAGCTGAAGATGGGGAACACAACAGGCTCATCCTAGCCATCTGCATGGGACCTGCTCTGATGGCCGGAGAACTCCATGGAGAGAGACAAAAGAACCTTGCTATAAGATGCCGGTTCCTCCTTGCAGTGGATCAGCAGGTGATGTGTTGAATGTGGACCCAGTGTGGGAAGATTCAGTCCCAGGCCCAAACTGGGAGTAGTCAGGAATCAGGGCACCAGGAAGGTGCCCTATCCACATTATAAGGCCATTATAAGCCCACAAAGTAGCAAGCTGTCTGGGCAGAGACTGCTGTGCTCTTTGCCTGGGCAGCATGCTTTGCTCAACCTACGTTCCTGGCTTGTGTTCTGGGCTCTTGACTCTTGACTCTGATTCCTCTGCTCAGGACCCTGCATTTGGCTCCAGGGCCCTCCCCAACTCCCACACCCTGGTCCACTATAATCTCCTCCTTAAGCCAAGATTCATTGGAGGCTGCTGATTCCAGTCACCAAATACAAGGGACACAAAACCAAGGACCATCAAACTGAACTACCCCCCTGGGCAAGCCTAGGCCAGTCCCTGGCTAACTAGCACAAGAGGGATGGAGCTAAGGGACCACTGTGCTTGCTCTGCCATTAGAAAGGATGGGACTGAGGGACAGTCTGCCTAGTGTAGAACAGCTCCTAGAGCACTGGAGTGAGACGCAGGCACATGGCTCATATACGGCAGAGCCTGCAGGTGCGCAGGGCGGCTCAGTAGGTGCAATGGTGGGGAGAGAATGAATGATTTCTGTGATCCCCTCTGTAAACCTTAGCTCACTGAGTGATTCGTGTCCTAGCTGGACACTGGCAAGTGATCCTGCTTCCGAAACTAAGTTGCACATCACACGGCTAACCCCACCAGAGGCACCTGTTTCTTATAGGAAAGTCTGAGTGAGTTTGTTACTGTCCTGAGTGTAATGCATTGGCAATGGATGAAGCATTACCAGACAGGGCAGGAATCTCCTGATACCCATAGCACCTGCTGCATTGTCTAATGCTATGTAAAAAAAAGTCAGTTTCTCTGGGGGAGAGAGGGAAAAGTGGCACATGGGGGTCTTCTGCTCACTGATTTTTCTTTCCCCTTGGGAAAAAGCCAGCAGGCTTGGCACATTGGGCAGGTCTTTTAGCTGATGGAAACTGATGTGGCTCTGTCAAATTCAGTGCATGCTGAGAACCCCTTTCTGGGGCACCTTGTGCACCTTTATACTTACAGCCACATGAGTGTACATGTGTGTCAGCTTTGATCCTATCCACCCAGGACTGCACTACCTCTGGTGCTCCGTGTGTCTCCTCTGTGCCTCTTGGTGCTGCCACTTTGTGTTCTTGCTGTTTGCATTATTAAAATACTTCTTCCCAGCTGTCTATTAAAAGCGGTGTTCTAGCTACCTCACATGTGGTGGGGTGGTGCTGGCAGCCCCTCTGGCAAGGGACTAAAGGATCCTACTGCATCACAAAGGAGATGCTTGCTGGGAACAGGTCTGTTCTGACATTTCCCGAAGCCCATAACCCAGGTGCTGGGAAAGGATTTTTTGCTGCAAGGCAATAAAGCTGTTTGCTAGGCTCAGAGCTGCATCAAGAGGGCCAGCATTCAGAGCACTCTGCTGCATGAAATAATGCACAGGGAAGGGCTGCCCCTGCTTTTGCTTTTGTCTGGAGAGATCAAGAGTGCATTCAGGGTGCATCTTGACCATCTGCTTGAGCCCCTGGTGTGTGGGAGTCATTACCCTAGTTTACAGCTGGGGAGCAGAGGACTTGTGGACGTCCGCAAAATACCATGCATTGGGAATAAAACCAGGAATCCTGACTGTCAGCTCTCAATCCAATGGTGTAGCTGGGCATGGGCTATTGGGGGCTAAATGAGTGGAGGGGACACCAGAATGGAAACAGGGAGATGGAGGATGTGGCCATGCGAAGCCAGGTCAGGAGTTACCTCTATGTCTTCTCTGCCCCTCCAGGGTGGGAGTGGGGAGAGGTGTCAGGCTGGCCAAGCAGCCAAGGGGTGCCTTCCCTGCAGACAGCTTCCCTCAGCACACAGTTGGGGGGGGGGGTGCTGCTCCATTAACCTCGTAGCTGCTGGTTGTGCAGGCACCTCCTTCGGTAGCAGCGGTGCCTCCCATGAGGAAGGGAGGTGAGGGGACTCCCGCCTCTGCCAGATAGTCTCTAGGTGAATCTGTGCGCAGGCAGGCAAGAATCTGCTTGCCCCTTTCCCACGGCAGCTCTCCTGAACTTAGCACAACCCCTCCTCCCCACCCCTTGGCTGTGCCCAGGACCATGAAATAGCTGGCTTTGCCTCTGCCCTGAAGCTCACCCCACTGTGGAGGGGGGAAATTATTTTTATCAGTAGCTTCCCTTTACAAAATGCAGCTTGAGTGCGGACAGAAACCCAGCGGTTTCTCCGCAGGCCCTCTGGGCAAGTGTTTACACATGGGCTATGCTCAAAGGGAGCTGTTATGTTTGCAAAGGCAACTACCAAAGCTAGAAAAGGCCAGGATCAAAGCTGTGCCATGCACAACAGACCACTGTCCCTTCCTCCAGAGGCCCTGCCTGCCCCAGTCTCCAGGGCCATCGCCCTCCAGTGTCCCAGGGATTACAAAACTGTGGCTAGTTCATGGTAGTTCAGCTCCATCTGTTCAAAATGGAGGGCTCTTCTCTGTGGACTAAAGCAGACATATCCCCCTGGGGCACCTGCTCTGTCATGGAGAAGTCTTATTTCTGTGTCTGTGATCCATGGTCTGCAGGGAACAGTGGAAATCTGGTGCAATCTCCCAAGGGAGATCTGCTGCGTGAGGCCACAGGCATGTCCAGACCACTCTTCCTTCCCCTGGGCTTGCATGGCAGCCAGAGGCTGAGCCCTGCCTGCTTGCCAGTGGCTTGCTCTGTCATGGTTAGCACATCCCATCTTGCCCTGGATCAGTTATGATCTCATCCATGGGAGTGATAGAGATGGCTTCAGTTTAACATGTCCTGCTCTCCTGGGAGAGGGAAGCATGGAGCCACCTGGGGAATGGCCAACATGGATTCCTTCTGGGTCTGGCGTGCTGGGACTGGAGCACGATGGATTCAGGTGGCTCTGGGAAGCCAGCAGGACTAAGCCACTTGCCACACCAGGGCTGAGTAGCTCTGTATTGCCACGGTGACAGCTTTAGTCATCCCCATCTGCCTCATTGCCAGGCTGGGCGCAGCAGCATTTCATCACAGCAGCACTCAGTGGCAGACAGGCAGCAGTGCTCAATAGTCAGGGGGAGGAGGGACCTCTCCAGGCACAGGCCAAACACAAGAGTAGGCAGGCTCATAAAGGCAGCACCAACCAGTTCATTAGTGCTGGGCAGAGATAAGAGACTTCTTCTGTGTCCAAAGATAGGTGCTGCTTGCAGCTCCAAGGAGCAGGAGATGGTAGTGTGGCTGGCTCCCGTCTCCTGCCTTGCAAGAGGCACGCGCCCACCTCTTTCCAGACAGCGCGTTTAGCAGGATCCAACAGGCACTGAGCTTGTGGGATATCGCTGGGGGTTGAGGGGGCACTGGGGTGAGGCAGTAAAGGTGAAAGGGCAGGTGTGCGGGAGCCCAGCCCAGCACTGGAGCGGCAGGGCTGTGAGGCAGCAATGAAGGGCGGCCACACAAGGGTCTAGGTTAACAACAGCCTTGGAAGCAGTCAGCTCTGGTCCTTTTTTGCTCGCTTGAGCCTTACACGGCGCCTGGTATTGATACAAATGGTCCCTGTGAGAGTGTCCTCAGGGTGCCTGGAGGCAGCAATAGCTGCTTCTCTGGGCACTGCCAAGAGCTCGCTGTCTGACCTGGTACAGAGCCCAACACCAGGGCATGGTGCGTGGGGCCTAGGGTGGCCCGTGACAAGCCCCTTCTGTGCCCCCAGGGCAAACAACCCCTGACTCTCTTGGCATCAGAGCTGGTACAGGGAGAGAGCACATGGACAGGGATCCAGCCACCATCCCCAAAGGGCACCCCCCAGGGGAGCGCAGCGTCTCTGCTCCAGCACAATGGCAGAAAAGAGCCGGGCAGAGTGGAGTTAGATAGTCTGAGGCATGGCCTGTGTGATGTCCTGGCAGGCCTCAGTGCTGTCCCAAGGGTCTAGTGCACTCCCCCAGCAGGGAGGGGCCAGGGCTGCCCTGGCTGCAGATGCCCAAGCATCCTGGTACCAATGAAGGTCCCACAGTGAAATGATGGCAGCGCACTGCCCTGTCAGCACAGCTCACAGGCGAAGCACATACCCCAGATGGTGACAGGGCCCAACCCAGACCAGAGCCTGCTCCATTTCTGCATGTGAGATGTTGGCCATGCCACATAGCAGCTAAGCCCCTGAAGCAAACGGCTGCAGAAAGGGCCCAGAGTGTCACCCACAGCCTGGCATGCACATACTCCCTTTACGAGAGGGGGAAAGGCTGTTAGGGAGGGAGGCCTCTGGTGCTGCTGTTATAGGTTGAATGATGTGTGACATTAACCTGCACTTTCCTCTCCTTCTGCAGCCATTGGCTGGAGTGGGGACACTGTCCTGGGATGTGTATTGGAGTCCCCTCCACCTTCAGCTCTGAGGCACACATCTCTTATATATGGGTGTAATGGGGGCCCTGTTCTATGGGTGGGGAGAAGAAGGGCAGAGAGCAGGCTCCAGGACACTATAAGGACCACGGGGAATCCAGAGACTCTGAGGGGAGCAGCCGCTCTCCCCCAGGTGCTGGAAGCATAATCAGACTGCAGAGCTCAAAGGCTGCAGAGCACCAGACTATACTTAACAGACCTGATGGGGAAGAGGCCAGTCATGTGACCCCAGGGGATGGTGCTATGGGCCTTGTAGGGCCAGAACCCTAAGTCTAGCCCTTGCCAACCTCTGCATGCTATGGACTAAGAGACGCCTGGCTGCAACCCTGGACTGACGATAAGTGGTTTGTATTGCATGTTTATTCCTGTTGCTCTTTAACACCAGAAGACTGTGACTGTGTAGGGATGGAAGGAGGCCACGAAGGGTGTCCAGGGAGGTGCTGTCAGGGTGTGGAATGGAAACTGGTAAAGGACTATGAACTGTGCGAGAGGGCCTGAGCCTTACCTAGGGGAGGGTGCAAGGCCCAGGGCAGACTGGCAGCCTAATAGTCAGGATACAGCCGGCACCAAAGGCCAACTTTGCTTTCTGAAGGCAGTCTCCTTCTATCCAATATCAAGACATAGGAAAGAGAACAAGGCTAGGCTGAGGGAGCTGGAGCAGGAACACTGCCATAGTGTAATCACAGGTCCCCTGGGGGGGGTGCTTGGCAATTAGATGCATCTGTGCTAGTGGATGGTGCTAGTTCGTCAACCCTGGGCCTTCTGGTTTTATCTCAAGGAGGTAGCTGGAAAACAGGTGTCCTCCTCATTTACCACCTTGTGCTCTAAGACCCAGCCCTGCTTGGCTAGGAGAAAGGCTCCATCCCCAAGGCTTGGTAGATAAGTGAGGAAGCCATCCAGGAGGCTCACTGGTGCCACTTGTCCAGGTCAGCCTGAGATGCCCCAGGCATCATCACATAGGGCATCCTCTCGCCTGAGCCGTATCAGAGCTGGGAATCCCAGATGGTGGCACCCTTCAAAGACTGGTCACACATGAGCCCAGGGGATGCTATGTGTTTATAAGGTCTGCAATGCTTAAAACCCAGGAGTCTTTTTTCTTTCCATGATGAAGACCCAACAGGACAGGGATCTTTTCTGGGCTGGGCTCCATATGATGACACATGTGTTCCACCTAACAAGGCCGATCATGTAGAAATCCATGCAGTTTATTGTAATTAGTCACAGGGATCCTCCAACCCAAAGAGGCAGGCTGTGCTGTCTCCAAGCCACCCTGCACATGTGCCCATCCAGCCACTTCTCAAAGGATGTCCCATGGCTCCCCAGGCAGCTTCTCTCTCCTGCTAATTGGGCAGCAGGATGTTCCCCTGAGAGCAGAGAGCATACAGGGAGGTCAGGGTCTACAAAAGTGAGTGCTTCTCCTCCTATCAGGGGTGTTGGTTGTAGCCGTGTTGGTCTAAGGACATAGGTAGACAAGGTTCTTTGGGTAAATTTATACCTTTTCTCAGATCCCTCCTATCAGACAGCCCTGGCCCACCAAGAAGGCTCCTTCCTCCCCAGCAGAGCCAGGTGCCTGGGTACCTTGTCTCTGTTGATTCCCACTTATTGAAACCAGCTTTCTGCTGTACTGGAGCTATAGGGAACCAGCATGAGCTACTACCAGCAACAGGCTCCTGGCTGACCTATTTCCAAGAGTTCAAAGAACTTCCAGCACTGGAAGAGCTGGTGTTTCTGACCTGACTGACCGGATGCTTGAGCTAGCTTAATTATTTGCCCCTTAGTCATCCCAGACCCAGTTTATCAAAGCTCACAGCCCTCCTGATACTACTTCTTCATAAGGCCTTAGTCCCTGCCAGCGCATATGAAATAACTAGCCTCATAGCCCCAACTGCCAAGTCCATGAGGACCTGCATCCTACTGGAAACTGAGGCAGAAAAAGGGGATGCCAGTCACCTGCAGGATCACAGTGATTCAGCTGAGAGGAGAAGCCTGGCATCCTGATTCCCAGTTACTCCACTTCTAAAGACTGCAAAATATGGCTGATCCATACAGCCCCAGGATGAGGTGTGTTGGTTACCAGTAAAACATCCCCTGAAGTACCAGGGTTCATGTTGAGGCTGGAACGGGCAAGACTGCTGACTGGTGTCCTTACTCCTGTCTCTCTGCTATGTCTAAACTGGCTAGTTCTATAGTCTTCAAGGGGAGGGAGCACAGTAATTTCTCTGCCACACCAGCCTGGCGGTGCTATTCCCTTAAAGCTGCCAACTCCTAGCACCTGTCTGTCTGGTTAGCCTCTTTGCAATTAAGCAACCTCCTCCCTTGCAAGTGGAAGAGACTGCCCCTCCCTTTCACACTGGCACATGCATGGCAGTGCTCTGACAGAGCTGTCCCCCTTTTTCCTGAGGAAGCCAACAGCACAACATGGTTAGATTTACAGCAGCTATCAGCTCCAGTATTGAGCACTGGCCTAGGACAGGCACTGCCCTGTGGAGACTGCTCTGATCACAGTTTTGCTTGGCCAATGCCTGCCTCTCTCCTCCAGCCCCTGAGTAGCTGTGTGCAAGCAGTAGGCAGGTATAATTGACACTTGCTTCAGGGCATAACCTAATTGCAGCTCACTGACAGGAACCAAGAGAATGGTCCCAGCAGATGTAGCTGCGCCACAGCAGGAGGACAGGCAGAGTGCCCTTCACGCCTCACCAAGGGTGGGCATCCCATGTGAGCCTGGAAAGGATCAGGATGGCTGAGGGTAACCTCAGCCATGCCCCTTCTCTCCACAACAACCTCTTAGCATAAAGCAGGGTAGATTTGCAACTTATAGACTAACTTAGAGATAGTGTAAGTTCTCAAGAGCATGAGCTCACATCATCAGATACTGTGACTACCTGCCTTGCATAGTGTAAGCCACTTTTTATATGAATAGCTCCTGGCATGGTGGGAACCTGACTTCAGTAAGTGCAATGCACAGCACAGGAAGGGAGCCCTGATCCCCTGTAGACTGCAGTTCTCTTAGCCAGGCTTGTTTGCACCTGCCTCTGGAGCAGCAGCTTGGTTACTGCTCTGAAAGGCTGTGAGCCTGGTGTGGAAAGCCCCTGCTCAGCTTCAGCTGGGGTCCCTCTCTAACAGCCTTCATTCTGGGCCTAGACTATTCACAGATGCAGGGGCTGAATGGACTGGGCAGATCAGGACCCAGGCCTACATTAGCCAGGTCTACGTGGAAATCATGCCATGCCTGGCAGCAGTGCCCCAAACATGCTGTGCTGCTGCCTTTTCACCCAGAAGTACGGTTGCTGTGTCTGCTCACCACCATAGGTAGGCAGATTAGTATCAGGCAGGCTATTACCCTTGTCACTCAGTAATGTTAATTAGCCCAGCTGAAACACCACACAGATGCAGCTACACTGGTTCTGGCTTAGGAGGCAGCCTGCCTCAAGCAGTGCAGCATGCTTGAGGGGATTGCCCCAGGCACAGTAAATCTATCATGTAGACATGGCCTACAGTTTGTACTGCCTTAGTAAGCAATGTGTGTCGTGTAGGAGTGTGGAGTTAGCAGCTTGTACAGTGAAGACAGGAGCACATGGATGTGCAAGGGAGTACATGAACACACACGAACACACACACACATGCATATAGGCATGTGTATATATATATATGCATGCCCAAATGCTGGTGAATGTGTGCATGCACAGCTGTATGCATATACACACACATACCCACATGCATGCACACATATGCATGAACATTTGTGCACTTGTGTGTGTACACACACATGCACACACATACACAGATGCTGGTAAGACAGTCTCATGTACCCACCTGATTTAACACCCTCCACTCTTGGCTGAAGACCATAGCATTGCATATCATAAAGATTCCCTAACTGAGGACAATCTGTCCCATCCTCTCCTCCTGGCTTCTTCCCTTGCTGATCTGCATAACATCTCTTGTTGCTAATGCTTTTGCTGCAGTTCCATGATGTCCCAGATGCTTTACTGGATTCAAATACATCTGGAGAGCAGGGGCATCTGTTCAAGAAGAGCAAAGGTGACTGGCATGAGCCCTGGTGGGGACAGAAAATACTATCTGAGAGCATAGGAGTTATGAACAGGAAAAGGCCATCTTGGCTGGCAAAGATGAACTAATTACCTCATTTCTTGTCACATCTCTCAGCCTCCCACTTTTCAGAAACAAGCCTAGAGATCTTGAGGTGAAGGCCAAAAGCCAGATCTTTAGGGAACCATCTGGAAGCCAGCACAGCAAGTAAGGAAGGCTGAAGAGGTGGTTATAAATCCTGTTTGCAGCTCTTTTATTCCTGGGGCACCAGACAGGAGAAGTAATTTAGAGCAGCCTTGGGGCTGACCTGGACTTATGCCTTTCTAAGGGCAGAGCAAGAGGAATCTTGTTTTCAAATCAAGAAATTAACACATTTCTGGGGTGAAAGGAGGCATTTCCCATTCCCTGCAAAAGAAAGTTGGGTTCACTTTTGGAGCAGTATTTTGTAACTTGCTTAATAAACAAAATGAAGGAAATTTTGAAATGAAAAATTGTTACTGAACCAAACAGTTTGTCCCAAATGACCCACATTCACTCCATGTTCTTGAGGTTGCTGAATCTGTGTCTTTTCACTAGAAACAGTTGAAGCTGAAACATTTGACTTGACTCTGTGACCATGTCCTGAGACTGATTCTCGGTGAGGGATTCTGCATGGCTGGGGGGCTGCACAGAGGAGTCTGTCAGAAGGAGTGGACGCTAACCACTGATGGATCCATGTTCAGCCTTTTTCACAAAGAACTGAGAAAGCCAGGGTCTTTGCTGAATTTTGGTAATGGAGTGAATATTCACCAGAGGAGAGATTTCTCCTGCTGCGCACTGACAGAGCATAGCTGATAGGAACAGCTTAGCTGCTGGCTTCTCCAACCCCTGCAACTTGCACTGCAATGTATGTGTACCTTGTTTAGGGGAAGGAGGAAGCAATCCTGGTTCTCCATGAAAATTGCTTTCCATCTGTCTCCTACTGCTGTAATTATCAGCAAAGCTGTGAATTCCAGGTCCAGTTTGCTGTGTCACCAAAACAGTAAAGACTCCTTGATGTTGTAGCCCATAATATGGTTGTGTTTCTGCAAGCATCTGGCTGGATGAGAGATGGCCTAGCATCATTCTTGGCAAACACCACTGTATGTTTCTGAGCACTGCTGTGCTCTTCTCACAGGAGCAAGAATGACTTATGGGACCTTCCACATGGAGACCACAGGCCAGCGGTCACCTAATGTAGGTACCATCTGAAGTACTTTGGTGGTTCCAGTGGAACAACCAAGAATATCTCAGCCCATGTCTTGGTGGAGAGTTGTCCACATCATAAAACCCACGATCTCTCCAGGGTTGCCAGGCTACCATCTTCATTGAGAAATAGCTTCACTAAATGAATAAACATGATAGATCTAAATGAAAGCTGAAACCTTTGAGTGTAGGGCTGCTGGAGAGTCCTTCAGACAATTATTATTCTTGAAGCATCAATAGTGCCATACATGATACAGAGCTATCTCCTACCCCAAGGAATATACACTCTTGGAAGACAAATCATAGTCAGAACAGAACACACCGGGATAGCCAAAAAATAACTCAGCATCATGTTCTTCATGTCCCATATCTACTCTACCCAAAGGATTTAATACAGACTGCCACCACTGTATTTTGTTCTCCCCCACAATGAAATTGGCTCTGAAAGCTAACAGTAAAATAACACTAAATTCTGATTAGTTCTGTATTTTCCAGGAAGGGAGGACACAAAAGAGGGTGGGAAGTTAATATCATTCTGCATAATTTTTAATCTAAATTCCATTTCTTTTCTTTTCTTTTGCTAGGAAGCAAACAATCTGAGGCTTTTTTGTACTCAATTTCTTGCTTTCATAATCTAAATGAATTGTTTGCAAGTAGGAGCCAGCTGCAGTGCTGATGATCTCTGATCAAATCTGCCTTCCTCCCAGTTCTTGCAATCATTAATTTGCTCCTCAGCTCCGATTAGTTAATCCCAGTTGGCTCATGGCATTGTGCAAGGATAATATAGTGTAAACTGTGGCTCAGTTACAAGTAGCCGGATTTGATGGAGGGGCAACAAGAATGTATTTTTACTGAATAAATGGTATTCCTTGTCAGCCTTCTAAAAAGAAGAGCATTGCACTAGTGAGAAATGGCTGCTTTGCGTTATTTATGGGATCCTGGCATTTGTAAACATCAGAGCGTGAGTTTATCCCCTGCTCCATGCTATACGGTAGGGCTGTGCGAGGTTTCGGACAGAGCTTCGGATCTGGAGAAGCTTTGGATGCTTCAGGGTCCAAAGCAACATGTCCAGGTCGAAGTGCTGGCCTCGTTGGGCTTCCCGAAGCGCTTCGGAGCCTCCTCAGAGCCGCCTCGGAGATCTGGCCATAGGGTATAATGGGGAATCAATTCAGTATATAGAACTTTGTTGCTTTTTGTCTGATTTGGATTAAATTTTCAGAGACGCTAGACTCTGCAGAGAATATGAATCCTGTCAAGTTTCAAGAAGATTAATGCAGGGGTTTGGGGGGAATTGCACCCCAAATTGTTGAAAGCAAAACTCCTTTCAAGTCTACGTCTTACAACACAGGGGGGTCAAGACTGCAGGGGTGGTAGCTCTTGCTCAGGCCACAAAGCCTGCCAAGTTTCAAGGAGATCGGTGCAGGGGTTTGTGGGGAATTGCCCCTCAAGCTCTGGACAAGCAAAACTCGTGCCAGGGGTGACCCTGTGTGTGTTAAGGCGCAGCGGGGTGACGGCTACAGAAATGGTGGCCTCTGCTGTGGCCACGATGCCTGCCAGCTGTGGAGGAGATCGGTGCAGGGGGGCTCTGGGGCCCTGCACCCCAAGCTGCTGACAGGCAAAACTGGTGCCATGGGTGATGGGTGCTTGTGGGACTGACTGTCTGTCTCCGGGCAGGGGGCTGCAGGCCTGGCTGCTAAGCTCCTGTGTTACCAGTTACAAATCAATCATGATTCACTCAGGACCAGCTCAATACACAGGACCTAGCTAATGTAGCCAGTTAATTGCCATCAGTTAGCACCTACGAAACCAGGCTAAGGAGAGGAAAGAATCAATACAATCAACTGCCCCAAGACAGACAGACAGACCGTCCCACAAGCACCCATGGCGCGAGGTTTGCCTGTCAGCAGCAAGGAGTGCAAGGCCTCAGAGCCCCCCTGCACCGATCGCCTCTGTGTGGTGTGACACACAGCTGTGACAGGAGTTTGGCTTTCATGAATTTGGGGTACAGTTCCCCCCAAGTCCCTGCACTGATACTCTTGAAACTTGGCAGGTTTCATGCTCTCAGCAGAGGCTATCAATCCTGAAAATTTCATCCAAATCAAACAAAAAAACCCAGCAAAGTTATAGCTATTTAGTTGATTCCCCCATTATACCACATAGCCCGATCTCCGAGGTGGCTCTGAAGCTCCGGAGCTGCTTCGACCAGATCGAGGCGGAAAGCCAGTCCGGAGCTCCAGATCGGATTGTGGCCATCCGAAGCAGCCAGAGCTGAAGCCGACTCGCACAGACCTATTACACAGCTAGAGGTTAACTAGCAGAAAGGTTTTTTTTCAGGACATCTGTAGTAGTCATAGAGCCCCCATTCCCACAAACATTATGGGATCTATTCTCCACAGATACCTGGGAGGTCGGGGAGTGGTGGCATCCCTAGTTCACAGATAAGGAATTGAGGCACAGTTCTCAAAGATACTGCAGGGCCTAAGTTTAATTAAAATCAACGGACATCAGGGACCAGCTGCTTGAGGTCTCAGCTAGTCAGACTAAGGGCCTGATTTGTCCTTGTCTGCAATCCCAGACTGGGCACTAATGGGTGTCTAACTGAGCAGGTGCTTTCTTGGTCTATGTTCTCCACTCCCAGGGCTGCTGCCGATTCGGAAAGCATCTCAGGTAACAACAGGCACCTGTGACTGTTCACTGCTGGGACTCCAGGGACCCCAGCTACAGTCCCGAGTCCAGCATGGCACAGGGGATTGGATCCTCTCTCCCTAGACAACCCAGGCAAGTTCATGCACTGAGGGAAGGAGAAACAGTCAAGACCTCTCTTGCCTCTGCCAGAGCACCTACCAGGTGCCCATCCATGGAGAAAGCCACTCATAGCCTTTTCCCCGGATCAGATGAAACAGGCAGAAGGACAAAATGGTGATCTGGAGCAGGGAAGGATGGAACTGGAGAGGAATGGTGGAGACTGTTTCAGAGAGTGGCAGAGGAGAAAGCTAAGGTTATGCCAGGCATGTTGGGAAAGCAATGGGCAGTCTGTTGGGGAAGGGGCGCAGATTTACTGTGGGAAAAAAAACCTAATTCATTGCCTTTGCAATGCACCACACAGCAGGCACTGCTAAGATCCAGGAGATGTGTATTCTTGGGAGAAGGAAATGCTGGACCCCACCCTAGATGAGCCCAATCCAGAAGCAACGCTTTACCCTCATCACAGCTTCCACCTGAGTTAATGGGAGCTTTGCTGATGTGACTGGTAGAGTGTCAAGGACCACTTTCCTTCTTATGGGAATGCAGATGCTCTGGGGTGGGATGCAGCAGCTGAGCTGAAACACGTCATGGCCAAGTTGGTGAGCAAATGAAGGGCATCTTCATGATACGTGTTAGCAAGGCAGGAGGGGATCTCTAGAGCCAGAATTGGCCCTGGGCATTGCACTAACAATGAGAGCTTTGTTGACTTTGTTCCTCTCAAACACAAGGAAAAGGGCCTCTGAGTTATGATGAACTACTAGGTGTGTCAGCTCCTAACTCGCATGTCAGCAGCTTCACTTCTGAGCAGAGAGGGCAGCTATGCCATGGTTTAGAAATGCAGAGAGAGACACTAG
Source organism: Caiman crocodilus (assembly GCA_030014935.1). Lineage (NCBI taxonomy): Eukaryota > Metazoa > Chordata > Crocodylia > Alligatoridae > Caiman > Caiman crocodilus. The sequence goes on along the minus strand of JAGPOW010002067.1, from coordinate 13,557,845 downwards.
GTACATCTACATGAAATGTTTACTATGGAGCTGCCTAATTAACTCCACAGTAAAGTCTCATCTTCTACACAGGCAGCCCTATTAGGCTGCAGGAAACTAACTCTGCTGCAGGTTAGTACTTGTAAATACAAGTACTATCCTGTAGCAGAGCTCTTTAGTGCATAGCACCACATGCGTAGGTGCTGACAGGACTGGCTAGGGCATGAAAGTACTTCAGCGTGGGGCTGCCTGCCAGCTAGCCCCGCACTGGAGCACCCTCATACCCTAGCCAACCCTTCTGTAGCACATTGAGCTGGGTTGAAGCAGCCCTGGCCGGCAGGCTGATCCTCCAGACCCCCTGCCAGCCAGGGCTACTCTAATATGGCTCAACATGCTGCAGTCCCACATGCACATTCAAGTGTGGCACCTGGGAGCACATGTAGATGCACCCATTGTGTCACAGAATTAGTATATGCTAGGAAAAACTCTCCTTAAAAGTGACAAAATAGCTCCTGCCAATAGCACTTGATTGAGGTGTTTGTGACAGGCTCCCACCTGACTCACCTCAGCATCACAATCTAGGTGGTTGGGCCATGATTAAACTGGCTGACACCACACTAAATGAGGGAGCACCACTGGTTGGCCTCGGGCCCAGAGGCCATGGGCTAAAAGTGAGCCCAGAGACAGAGGCTGGGGGGAGCATGCTGGGGTGCCAGAAATGGAGCCTGAGGCTCTCTCTGCTGATGGGAGGGACCCGGCACCTTGTCCCAGGGCCAGCATGCCCAGGGAAGTGGCACACATGTGTCCAAGGTGTCCAGGAAGAACTCAGATGTGCATCTCATGGTCGGCTGAATGCCTGTTGTTTTTCCCTGAGGCACAAATACCTGGGAAAGCACAGGAAGCATCTGTCACTGTCAGAGCACTGGGTACACATCTAGATGCCAGGTTGTCCGATGTGACCAGTGAGCAGCACAGCCCGGATACAACAAAACCAGCCGCCACATGCAGAGGACTGCACAGAAGCACTCAGAGCAGGTGGGGCTGGGAGAGGGCAGCCCAGTATACCCTGTGGGGGCCATCAAAAGGGAAACTCTGCCTCAGGGCCCCACTGACACCACATATCCAGTTGGAGTACCTGCAGGCTTGGAGTATGCTGATGGGTCCAGCAGAGCTGCAACCCTCATGCAAGCATGGTAGGGGATGCCACAAGACAATGCCATACTTGGCCTAGCATCAGGATGGGGAGAACCTGTGGAAGGCTTTCCTGCCAAGAGGCAACAGAAGCACAAAGGTGGGTGAGCGGAGGATGTACTGGGCACCAAATCAACCCACACCCAAAAGGAATCACTTGGCATGAGGGCATCATCACCCTGCCCACCACCCAGTCTGAGCTATGTAAGTTAGATAATTGATTGTGTTGTGATACTTTGAGAAATACAAAATAGCAGCAGGGTCCTCGCAGTCTCCATTCTCACTGGGTATCTAGCACAGGAGGAAAAGCCCTTTTATCATGCCAGAATGCTGCCAGAGCTGATTATAACACTCAAATGGAAAGAGGTAGGGTGTAGGGAAGAAGGAGCCCCATAGAAAACACTCCAATAGAGTTACACCTGGACTCTCAGGGGACCACTAATCACCACCTCCAGGTGAGCAAAGGTATACCCTGCATAAACAACAAGTTGTGGGGGTAAATAGGCTCAGGTGCGATGCAACCCAAGGGGGAGGGATGCACCCAGTGATGGCTATGGTGGGTGTGTTTGCCACAGTGTTATTCAAACTTTAAGCCTTGTTAAGGGCTTTAAACTAAGATTGCTGGGGAACAGGGAAACACAGACTGGACCATGCCCGGGGACTGACACACAAGAAAACTCCGTAGATAGGGACACTAGAAGAGCCACTTTTGCAGGAGCTGAAAGAGTAGTTTTCCATCAGTGTGACAAGAAATTGAGGGCCTCAGAAGGAGGACTCAGGTGCCTGTACACTAATGCTAGTAGCATGGGGAACAAGCAGGAGGAGCTAGCCCTCCTACTCTCCAGTGGGCATTATGATCTAGTAGGGATTACAGAGACCTGGTGGGACTCTTCGCATGACTGGAGCATAGCCATAGATGACTATGCCTTGCATAAAAGGAACCAAGTAGGAAAGAAAGGTGGGGGTGTGGGTCTCTACGTAAAGGAGAAGTACACCTCCTCGGAGGCTGACATTGTCTCCAAAGAAGAACGGCTTGAAACCCTCTGGGTCAAACTGTGGGGGGTGGCAAGAAAGACCTAACTGTAGGTGTGTACTACAAACCACCAAACCAAGGGAAGGAACTCGATTTACAGTTCACCTGAGAACCGACAGAGGCCGTGCATGCACAGGAGATAATAGTCATGGGTGACTTCAATTACCAAGACGTCTCTTGGGAGGAACACTTGGCCAAGTTGGATCAGTTGTTCTCCTTTCTGACCTGCATCAAAGAGCCTTTTTCTACTCTGGAGGTGTGAGGGCCAACCAGAGGTAATGTTCTTCTAAACTAGGTTCTGGCCAAAGGAGATGACCTAGTGACCAACTTAAACATAGAGGGTACCCTGAGCAACAGCGGCCATGAAGGCATCACATTCACTGTCTGTCACAAGGCAGACAAACGAGATAGCAGGATTGAACGCTGGGGCTTCAAAAATGCAAATTTCTACAAACTCAGGTCACTAGTAGGGGAAGGGCTGCAGGACCATGGACCAAGGGCAAAAGGAGTACATGAAGAGTGGTCATTCCTTAAGGACATAATCCTTGAAGTGCAAAGGAAGTCCATTCCCATACAGAATGTAGCAAAAGGGCTAGGAAGCCTGCTTGACTAAACAGGGAAATTTTGTTCCTCTTAAGAAAGAAGAAAGAGGAGTGCAAACAATGGAAACTTAGGGCATGCCCCAAGGAGGACTATACAACAATGGCCCACACTTGTAACAAATAGATTAGAAAGTGTAAAGTGGCAACTGAGCTAAAATTAGCAATGGGGATCAAGGACAACGAGAAGGCCATCTTTAGGTACGTAGGAAACAGGAGGAAAACAAATGGGAGCGTGGGGCCGTTGCTTAACATCTCAAGACAGATGGTTACTGGCGCTCAGGAGAAAACTGAACTCCTGACCAAACTGTGCTTTGGTCTTTCGCAGGGCCAAGAGAAAAAAACATGCCAGATAGGGTACAGAAGGAGCAGGGTAGGAATGACTGCTTTCCTACTATTGCCGCAGAACTGGCGTGTGACCAATTAAAACATTTAGACATATATATAACTTGGCAGGCCCAGATTAACTTCATCCAAGGGTGCTGAAGTAGCTAGCCAAAGTCATAGAGGAACCCGTGGCAAATCTTTTCCAAAATTCATGGCACTCTAGGGAGGTCCCTGAGGACTGAAAGAGGGCCCTGTTGTGCCCATCTTCAAGAAGGGGAGGAGGGACAACCTGGGTAACTATAATTAACCTAACTTCTATCCCAGGAAAGATCCTGGAATCTATAAGTGATAGACTTGCAGAAGGTAGGATTCTGAATGACAGCCAGAATGGCTTCCTCACAGACAGGTCTTGTCTTACCAACTTCATCTCCTTTTCTGCTCAAGTAACTTGCCACCTGGATAAGAGAGAAGAGGTTGATACTGTATACCTTGACTTCTAAAAAACTTTTCATCTGGTATCCCACGATGTTTGCATGAGAAAATTGGAGGATTGTGGGCTTAACTGTGAGACAGGTAGGTGACTAGGAAGCTGGCTATGGGGTAGGACCCAGAGACTTCTACAGAACAGACCGGGTCCGTTCTTGGTCCAGTGCTTTTTAACATCTTTATCAATGATTTGGATGTGGCAGTGAAGAGCACAATGGCCAAGTTCATGGATGACACCAAGTTATGGGGAAATGTAACATTTGAAGATAGGCTGCAGATACAGGCAGACCTAGACAGGCTGGCAAGTTGCGCGGGTTGGTACCATTTGAGGTTTAACACTGAGAAATGTAAAGTGCTCCACCTGGGGATGAACAATCCCCTGCACACCTACAGGCTTGGAAATGCCAATCTGAACAGCACTATGAATGAAAGCCTTTGGGTAATAATTGACCACAGTATGAACATGAGCTGGCAGCGTAGCCAGCAGGGTAAATCATACTCTGGCATTCATCAATTGATGCATCTCCAGCAAAACCAAGGAAGCGATTCTTCTGCTCTAATTGGCATTGGTGAGACCACGGATTCATAGATGTTAGGGTCGGAAGGGACCTCAATAGATCATCGAGCCTGACCCCCTGCATAGGCAGGAAAGAGTGCTGGGTCTAGGTGACCCCAGCTAGAAGCATATTCAACCTCCTCTTGAAGACCCCCAGGGTAGGGGAGAGCACCACCTCCCTTGGGAGCACCTTCCAGACCTTGGCCGCTCTAACTGTGAAGTTTTTCCTAATGTCTAGTCTAAATCTGCTCTCTGCTAGCTTGTGGCCATTATTTCTTGTAACCCCCAGGGGTGCCTTGGTGAATAAAACCTCACCAATTCCC
>JAGPOW010002067.1:13507749-13553251 GCA_030014935.1 Caiman crocodilus | reverse complement strand
TGCAGGTTCCCAATGTTCTTCTTCTTCAGGCTGGGCTGTCCTTGTGGGTGCCACATGGTTTGGTGGTCCACAGCTTCCCCCGCCCTCATCTTCCCCTCCCCCCAACGAGCCTAGTTTAAAGATGGAGTACTACATCCATCTGGAGTACTGGGTGCTGCAGTTCAAAAAGGACATGGAAAAGCTTGAGAAAGTCTAGAAAATAGTCACCTGTATGTTTAGAAACTTGCATGGCAAGCCATATGAGGTAAGGCTGAATGACCTAGGACTCTTCAGCCTGAAGAAGAGGAGGCTGAGAGGGGACTTGGTAGCAGCCTACCACTACATTGGGGCATACATCAAGGGCTCGGTGAACAGCTGTTCACCAGGGCACCCTTGCGGAAACCTAGGAGCAATGGTCACAAACTCCTGGAAGATCAATTCAGGCTCAACAGTAGGAAAAACTTCTTCACTGTTAGGGTTTATTCCACAGTACAGACTGTGGAATAAACTCCCACCAGAGGTGGTGCAATCACCTACCCTGGAGATCTTCAAGAGAAGACTGGATGATCACCTTGATGGGGTCACTTTGACCCCAGTTGTCTTTCCGCCTTGGTGCAGGGGGCTGGATCCGATGATCTTCTCGAGGTCCCTTCCAGCCTACATTCAGTGAATCTATAGGTTGGGGATGAAGGGGTGGGGACCTCTACATGGTCACCCCTTGCAGCACAGAACTATTGAGAGGAACCTGCTTTGAGCTCTTCTGTTCCCAACATGTAAGATGCTGGCAGCTGTCTGTGTTTTAAAGCAGGACCTAGTTTTTAGGAGCAGACGGTCACCTGCTTTGAGATCTGCTTGGCACAGGAGAGCAGGGGTATCAGTGAGCCAGTCAGTGACTTCAAACTTCTCCAGGCATGGGATAAGTTACAGCAGCCCAGAGGCTGCTCTGATTTACAATAGCTGGGTCTGGGCCCCTAGAGAATAAGTGCAAGCTGTAAACTGGGAAAATGGCCCTGTGTCCCTCCCCTCTTCCTTCCTACTGCTGCTGCATAGCAGCTGGTTCTGCCAGATTTATAATACTTGAGTGTGCCCACACCTCCCTGCTTAATCTTTGCCACCTTCATCTGCATCATTGTACTGCTGCAGGACGGAGTTGCTGACTTCACATAGACAAGCATGCGTCTGCTGTGCCTATTTCCCCCACGGCCCCCATCTTCCCAGGAACACTGAGCAGCAGAGACATGCCGGCAGTCTTCCGTGAAGAAGTGCTCTCCAAGAGTGGCAATGGTAAAACAAAGGGCTGGGGATGGAAACACAGTGCACCATGGTTCAGAACTGGAGCTGGTGGAGGCTTCGCCAACAGGAGCTCCATTTGCATCCTTCCTGACGCCTGTGTTGAGGAATTATACACACCATTAGCCAGGCCAGTGACTCCATTAGCCTGTGCTGAATGCCTGGGGAAAGAGCGAGGGCTGTGGGGGAGCAACCTCTCTGCAGGGGAAGGGCTGCCTGGAGTCTGCCTGCTGCAGTGCCTGTTTTAGCTAGTCTGTCTCACTCACAAGATTCAGTCTGAGGCAGCAGAAGTGCCTGTGGTTTCTTTTTATAAGAAGTGAAAAGAAAATTCCTTGCAGATAAGCAGTGGAGGAACCTAAAGCAAACCTGGCTGGGGGATGAGGCATGTCTTGAGAGAAACAGCCAGAGAAGCAAGTGGATTAGTCTAGAGAGGGTGGAAGACCTAGAAATAGGAGCACAGGCCTGCCATAGCACATGGCATTTGCTGTTCCCTTCTGCTGAGGGACAGCCGTTCGGGAGTGGTCCTGGGCCTGCTGCCCAGAGGCAGGAGAGGGCTCTGTCGCTCTCCCCAGGCACAGCTAGTCTGAGGCAAGCTCTGCCCCATTCAGGCCTAGACATTTCAGCGTGTCCCTGCCCTGCTCTCTAGGCTCAGATGTCCCAGGGTTTCTCTGTCTCTGTCCGGAGCGGGTGCCCCACAACAGCCCCTGCCCGGCTGTTCAGGTACCAGCATGCCAGAGGGCTCTTGGCCCCAGTCCAAGTGTGGATGCACTGCCACGTTCCCAGCTGTTCAGGCAGAGATGTCCTGGACCGCTCCCTGCCCCTCCACCTTGATGTACATGTCCTAGAGCTTGCCCACCTTGCTGAGAAGCAGCTGGACCTGGACAGCATTCTCTGCCCTGCCATTAACATTCAATGATCTGTCCTGTTACAACAGCCTGTAGCCTCCCTGCTGATCACAGACACTCCTTGGCCCCTTTCTGCTGGGTGCAGTCCTTACTGGGGGGGGGTTGCCCCTCTCTTGAGAGTACTCATTCCTGGCTGGGTAGGACACCTCTCTTCTAGATGGATCTTGAAGGGCTCTTTCATTAGCAGCCAAATCCATAGTGGTGCCTGTCATCCCTGGTGACTACTTTTCAAACATCAGAGCTCAACCTCATTGGAGTCTAATCAAATCCCAACCCTAACCTTGAGAGACTTGACACAGGGCATGAGGAAACTGTGAACTACATCACCTCCTATACCTCCTACCATGCAGCCTTTTGGGTCTTCCCTGGCTTTCAGTTTCTGCTCTACCTGCTTTGAATGTGAATGTTCTCTTTTAAATAAATCAAACTCCTTGGAGGCACCCCTTCAATTTTATCTTTTTTCAAAGCTGTATATGGCTTCTGTGCGTATCAGAAAATTGTCTATGGCACAGGAAAAGCCCCGCTTAGCAACTGCAGGAGTAGTCAAGGCTTTCCACAGGAGTTGACTATCAAGACCGGCTTCCCATGGCAGAGATGATAATGCTGTAGCAAAACCCCCAGTTTTTCTTTTTTCTTTTATTTTAAAATGCATTCCCTTCCCCTCCCCAACCATTTCTGACGTTTTCCTCTCCCTCTCTATTCCCTATAGATAAGTATAAGTGAGCTCAGACTTAGAATAAGTTTTAACATCTTTATTTTGGTAGCAAGTTTTTGGTTTTGGATATCCACTGTTTTATATTGTATTATTATTAGGTTTATATTGATTCTTACAGTTGTGTATTGTATTATTATCATTTCTGTATTGATTTGTATTGTTTCATATGGATATGGTATGGTTTAGGCCTGTGTTTGTAAGCGAACCAAAGTTTCCATTTTTGTATGTCAAGTCTTCATCTTGTGTCCTCTGCCCAGACATCCCGTGTCGCAACTGTATGATTCATGTATCCCTTCCATGTAAATTGATTCCCGGATGACTGACCGTGATTGGGAATGATTGAAATACAATGGTAGCAGGCCTCTCCTGAATGCCCTGTAAAGACCAGGCCATCACCTCGCATCAATTCATCCAGGAACCATGGACCTCACCCAGAAACAGAGAAGAACCCAGCACTGGAAGATAAAAAACCCTGCAGAACAAGCAACTCTACCATTGTACCCCACCTTTACAGACACCTGAAGCTGCACACCCCTGCATGGAGCACACATGCTCAGTACACCAGGGGCTGACCCTTGCCTGGGCATGCCTCCTGTCACTAGGGTCACACAAAGTCTGCCCCTTTAAAAATGGGCAGTGAACACAGACCCAGTGGGATGTCCCCTCCATCTGGACCAGCACGGTGCCACCCCACCTATCCACCCAGAGGCCCTGCTGGCTACCCCCCTCTGAACAGCACTTACTGAACAAGGACCCCTTTCCAGCCTGGATACGTAGCTATTGCCCCCCACCCCCTCTTCAGCTAAGGACTTGGACTCTGCTTCTCTTCCCTGCCTGGACTCCAACACTTCCACTCCTGCTGCCAGTGTGTGTGTGTGCGAGAGAGAGAGAGAGAGAGAGACAGTAACTGTATGGGGCTGCGTAGTGTTGTCTGTGTAATAAAACGGTTATTTGGGATGCCTAAGTTGGGTTTTGCTTTACTATGGTTTGGCTCTGCTCTAATCTCTGCTCCTCCAACTTCTGTCTCATTTCTCCTTCTGGCTCACTGCCACCTCCAACACCTGCCCTGAGCTCCTCTGCCTCCAACCCCCCTGTTTCTTTGCCACTGTTTTATCCCCACTGCCTTTTCCTTTTCTCCTGAGCAACCAGGTTTCTTTCCTGGCTGTCTCCTCCTTGCCACCACTTATCTGCCTCCCCACTCCCCCCTCCCCCCCAATGTCTCAGCTGTCTGCCTCAGTTTCCAGCCCCAGTCTACCTTAAGTAAACTCAGTTCCTCAGCCAGCTTCTCTGTAGTCCACCAGTTCTAATCCTGGTTCTGGCAACTTTCACTCCCTACGCTTTAACACTTTCTCTCTCACCTGAACCTTCTCCCAGGTACCCCAAGTGCACACATACACACTCTGCCATCCAAGTTAGGAACTTACCTACATGTAGGTGGGTTATATGTGTGTGAACTGATGAGTGTGTGTATGTGTGTGTGTGTGTGTGTGTGTATATATATATATATATATATATATATATATATATATGGCGTTGTGTGCATGATATATGAATTAGTGATCTGTGTCTAACTTCTGGGGCGTATAGTATATACTGTGTGTGCTTGAATTGGTGATAGGTGTGTATGTGCCTGAGCTGGTAGTGTGTGTGTGTGTATGCACCTAATTGATTTGTGTGTTTGTATATGTGCAACTGAGTCACACCCTCCTAACAGCGCAATATTGAGATCCTGAGAGTTGGCCTGACCCCCCAGGGCTACAATGTTGCTGCTACAGTACTCTTTCCCCTATCCGAGATACTACAGGCCCCTGGAGCTTGCCTCTAAGATATGTTTGCCATTTATTGTGAAACCCTTATGGCAGTGATGCTCAGTCAAGGTGCTATGGCACCCTGGGGTATCTTGAGAGCCTGTCAAAAGTGCCACACAATGTTAGAACTATTAGGTGTGCAAAACTGATTCACAATATAAACCCAGAAATTTCAAATAGGAATCCATAGTGTTAAAGACACTCTGACCTGTTGTGGTCTTTCTCAGTTCTTTTTAATAGAAAAATTACTCTATTATCTTTTCTTTGTGACACAAATTAGTGAAAATGGAGAGCTGGCATTTTCCGAGAGGTGCCTCAAGTCTAAAAAGGTTGAGAACCATTCCCTTGGGGGATACAACATACCCATGCTCAGTGGTTAGAACAGGGGGCTAAGAATCAAAAATGTGGGTGGGGGCTTAGTCCTGGTCTAACATTGAATCACTACATGACCCTGGTCAAGTGACCTTTATCTGTCTCAGTTCCTCATCAGTGAATGAGAATGCCAACACAGTATTATTGGTGCTTAGAGGTGAGCTGCAGAGGGAAAAATGGGGTGGTGTTATCTTGGTCTACAGAGAAGAGCTGAGCTTTAAGAATGAGCAAGGGAGGGGAGAGGAACTGTGCTAGTTCTTTTTCATTAAGACTATCAGGAGAGTCAAGGGTTGGCCTCCCACCCCCACCTTTTGTGTTGTTTTGTTTTGTTTGTTTGGAGGCTTCTTGGCTGTCTCATGAGACAAGGGGCCTGGAGGTCACCTTGGCTGAAAGCATCTTGCAAGAGGACTTGTGTATACGGATCTGAGCTCAGCTGGTGTGAACCAGAATCCAACAATTTTCAACAGGCAGGTAGGAATTGCTTCCTTTCCTCAGAAAATCAGGCCCGTACCTCCTTGTTTCTTGTGATGTCACAGACCTATGAGAGCTTCCCAGGTGCCCTGACAGACTCCTAGAGTACCAAAGCTTGAACTCCATGTAATACACAAGCAGGAAGAAAAACACACTCTGGCCTTCAATGTAATAAAAATGCAAAGAAGGTGGCAAGTCTAGTTTGTTTCCTTTTCATGGGTCACTTTAAGAAAGACATGCATCAAGTAATAACAGCACAGACCTCTTGCAAGGACACAGGGACGCTGCACTGAGATTCCCAGTGATGCTACTGATGTATAATGCACTCTTCTAATGCTTTATATGGATATCAGGCTCCCAGGGAGCTTGCCAGGAGGATGAAGTATATATTAATTCAGGTGCTACCAGCCTGCTTTGGGGATAAGTGACAAGAATGGAGTGTGTTGATCTGTGCACTACATCAGGGAACTACCTCAAAGGCAGGTAACCTAACAGCAACCCTACAGCTTCTGACAGGGGACCACAGTTGTGCATAATGAATTTATCCTTGAGCCACTGGATTAGCCTGTAACTTGATTTTTATAGATTAAATCAGAGCAATATATGGAGGCTTGACTAGTGCAGAGCTCTGGAAGGTAATTCCTTTGACTGGTAAATGGTGTACATTTGTAACTGTGATAATGTTAGATACAGTTTTCATGTAATAAGCAAAGATAACTTTCAGCATTCTACGGGCTCAACGAAGCCAGGTAGCTGGGCAAAACGGAAAGCCGGGGAACACTTCTCTGTGTCTTGGAGAAAAGAGGCCTTTTTCTTCCATATAGAACTTTTTGTAGAGTTGTACTTGCCTGTTGAAGCTCAGGCAGCAGGTCTACAGTGGAGGCCAATGGACATGATGATAGGGCATGGCCAATCACAATGTGATGGCTCATGGTGCACTGAGTTCCAGGGGAGTTTTATAGTTGGCTTTAACAGGGGCAGGATTTGGGGTTGGTGTTCATTGCCTATACAGAAACTGATCATTCTATACAGGTGGGACCTAGGTCCTGGACAGAGGGATTCAGGAAATGCTATTATCTTAAAGAATAGAACTGTGCCCCCAAAACCCAGCTTGTATGAAAACACAAGTAACTTCCTTTCTTTTACATGTGGTGTTATGATCTGAGTTAACATCCAATTGGGACTGTGCTTGCTGTGTCCATGACAGATGTGAGTGTGTATGTGTAAACCTCAACCAATGAAAGAGCCTTCTTGGGCTGAGAACAGAGCAAGCTGAAAGAGCCTTCCCAGGAGGGGCTGGGGTTTGCCTGATTCACCCCAAGGAGACTGAAGGCCTTTGAAGAGTATGCAGCTGTTAATACAAAGGGCTCACTGAAAGGACAAAGCAGATAAATGGTGAAAGGAAAGGAAACATGCTTAGATCATGGGCTACTGGTAAAGTGCAGAAAACAGCAAGGGATTGTGTACTCTTAGGAAGAGAGCTGGATGGAGGTGGAAGAGCAGAGAAAGATGTCAGTGTGAGCACTGGGACAGAGGCAAGTGGACATTAAGATGGAAGACATTTAATCTAGCATAATCAATAGCTTTATCCTGGCTTGCTAGGCTTTGTAGAGCATCCAGCCTTCCTCTATTTTATTTGACTTCCCTTCTATTTACTGTGGTTCCGTCTCCATTTTCTAGCTTCCATGTCAAACAAACCACTCTTGATTTATTCTCAGTGCAACTGACAGAAGTTACTCAGGACAAGCAATGGCTGGGTGTGCCTGGGGGAAGGGAAGCAGATCCCAAGTGGGCATGGAAGGAAGTACCCACCAGAGCTCCTGCTTAAAGGCATGGCTATAGGGGAGCCCACCTAAATACGGAGCTGGATCTTGTGCACCTTGGCCAAATCCCTATTGTGATGGATCAGGTCTATAACTTGTACCCACATGAATGAAGGGACTTGATCAGAATCGTCATACAGGTATACTGATTATGAGCGATTTACTTCCACTACAGTATCTGACTGACTCCCTCCCAATTCTTGACATAGCTAATTTGGGCAACCTGAGGCTGACCCTTTACAGAGGGTACATCTACAAATGCAATTGTTCTGGGGTGGGTTTACTCTAGAGTAACTTACTCTAGAGTAAACCCATGCCAGGCAGGTGTCTACACATGTAGAGAAGCAGGAACAGATTTGCTGCCACTGACCCTGCACCAGCCAGAGGGATCTCTAGGCTCCCCATGTTTGCTAGCTCAGGGGTTGGCAGGGAGCATGGGGCCAGGGACAGCCATCTCTTGGCAGGGATTGGGACATTGCTTCCTGCCCCCAGGAGTTGGCTGTTGCTGGGGTGGGCTCCATCACCAGAGCATGGGTGGGGACAATGTCCCCCTGCCCCAGAAGCAAGAAGATCCAAGCCCCAACTCTGCAATTGCAGAGCAAGGGCTTGGAGGTTGTTATCTCCCAGCTCTGGTTTCCCTGATTGTGGAGTGGGGATTGAGAGCTTCCTGCTGCTGGGGCAGGGGAACATTGTCCCCACCCCGGCTCCAGTGGCAGAGCCCGACCAAGCAGCAGGCAGTGCCAGGAGCAGGGACCAATCTCTTGCCCCCTGCTTCCTGGCTGACTGAAAGCACATTTGCTCACAGTCAGCTGTCTACATGTGCCATTCTGCACAGTAATTACTCACAAGTAAATTTGCTACTTGTATTTACAGGTAGGAAGTTTACTCATGGTTGAGCAAATTTACTGTGCAGTATGTGTCTGCACATGTAGATGCGCCTCCAGAGAACAGAGCAACTGGCCCTGTCATATGGGATAACCTAGTAGCAGCCAAAATGGAGCTTCTTTTCCACCCACCCATAGAGTCTCTTATCTACTCTTTTGTAGCTGGAAAATAGCCTCAAACGTGTATAGTTGGCTCTTGTGGCTTTAACTAAGTAGACAGGATGACCACTGCAGGAGGCTCCATATCTCCCCATTTACTCTGCCTCAACTTCTCTCCAAAAGGCAAAATGGCCAAGAATCTGCTTTCTGTAGGGCAATCAGGTTTTCTTTCAAATCATACCCCCAAGACATCCTGGCCCCTGCCTAGAATGATTCATTTTTGGATGCTGGTCACCTCTCTATTAATGCTAATGATACAAATATGATACTCAACATTTTAATAACAAACAGATGACAAAGCTGTTAACCCACTAAATATCTAGGCTTCTTCACTGCTATCCACCCTGGGCTCTCTGCAGGTTTGCTGCTCAGACAGATTAAATTCCAGTTAGGTCTCGATCCGGTAGATGCTGTCAGATGTCAAGGAGTCAAAAAGGCAGCTTAGCAGCTTTTCAGCCTAGGGAGAAAAGAAGATGGAGGGAGAACCATGATGTTTATGTGCACACCAAAGGAACCTCCTGCGAAGGGCAGAAAGGCTTGCTTTTAGTGCTGCAGAGTGACACTGCAGTGAGAACTTTTTACCAGGTAACAATAATAAGTCCCTCTGTATAGCTAAGGAAACCCCAGTGCAGAGCAGGTGATTAGCCCAGAAGAGAGGAATTCTCTTGTTGCCATTGGTACAAGGACATCAGCAATACCCCCGTTTCCAATCAAAGAGATGCAAAAATGAGAACATGCAAAGTGATGGATGGAAATGCTACAGGTATCTCCCAGCCTCCTCCTCCTTCTCCACCCCAGTCTAGCTCCCCTACCCAATTCTTTGTCTGTCATGCCTGCGTAAGGCATGGAGAGAGAGAAGCTGGGGAAGGTCTGTCCTAGTGGTCTCTGCAGCAGGGCAGGGAATATCTGGAGTGGAGGTGTCCAGGTTTCTCTTTCCCCTCCCCCACACCAGGGCTTGTGAGGGGGTCCTTGAAAAAATACATCTTGGCTGTCGGCTTCAGTGCCTGCCAAGGAGCAATTTTCCTCCTGCCAGCAAGAGTGATGTAAAATTAGATTAGAGGCACTTTACATCATTCTGGCCCTTTTGTCCTGCATGAGAGGGCTGGAGTGGGGTGGGGAGCTTCTCCAGACTGTTTGGTACAGTCTGTTCCTCACTGGTCTCATAGCACCATTCTCTTGGCTTACTAAGATATTTTCCCTTCAATGCAGGGTTTGTTATGTAATTTCCTGCTTCAACCAGAACTTAAACTTCTGGTGAACAACTTGAAAATGCTGTGTTGGGGAGCTGAAAGGACTGGGGGATTAGAGCTGCCAGTCCAGGAGGCAGGTTTGTCCATTCACTGGATCACTACTACTAAGAAACAACAGTTCAGGGACCAGGCAAATCTTTACACTCTGACTGGCTAATGGTGGGTACTCAGGGGGCAGGTATTCACATACCACAGAGTTACCATGATATAACTGTCTAGTAATTGTACAAATCAGATGGCCAAAATCCATCAGAGTGCTTGGAACTGCATAACCATGAAGTCTCATATAGATATGGCCATGGGTCCTCCAGGCCCTGTGATTTGCTGGGGTCATTCTATCTTAGCATGAAACATGCTAACCATGTGCTTTGTTAAACAGAAATGTGAGTGAGATCCTACAGAGCCATAACTAGACATTAGGAGTGCACTCCCCATGCTGACCCCAACCCAAGAAGAAAGTCCTAGAAAACAACATACACTTCCAGCCTCTCTCTGGGGTCACCCTACTGCTCCTTGTCCAAGTGGTCTTGACATATGATGCTAAAGACTAATCTAATGGCTTCTTCTGCATCACACAGAAGGCAAATATGAAATGTCTTTTCAGTTCTTCCTGTGGCTTAGCTCCACCCACAAGGCTTGAGCTCTGCTCATGTTATCTGTTCAAACCCTGATGATTTCCTCATATTTAACCTAGTTGAACTTTATTTAATATCATATTTTTGCTCATTAGTTCTGACCTGGAAGGCTGGATAGCTTTTATGAACTCATTAGCAAGAGGCCAGAGGGTGAAACCTGGCTCCCAGGAACATCCTCCAAGGCAGTTTATAGTCATCTATTGGTAAGTTAGTTGCTTGGGTTCTGCCCAGTCATTTCTAAATCTATCCTCAGCTCCACAGCAAAAACTCATTTGCCAATGGGAGATGGTTCATCTTACTGTGTATCCTTCACCCAACAAGGAAAAGCACCATATCCATGACCAGCATAAAGGGGTTTTTGCAGTTTGACTACAAAATGCCAAACCATCATTTTCTCTTCTCAGGACAAAGCTGACAGCTGCACTGGTAAATTACAATGGACCTGATCCTTTTCTCAGTGAAGTCAGTGTTTATAACTAGCTTTCAATAGAAAGAAGTTTGGGATACATGAGGACTGGACATTTCTTTTTTTTATTTGTTTGGTTTTTTTAGGGGCTATGGAAAGGCACAACACTAAAGTGCTTTGAAGCAGGGAAGACTTACCGCTTGGAGATGCATGTTAGCTGAACTAATATAAGTGCTTTGTTTGTCTGCTCCTACATTGGTACACTGGAGCTAAACTAATATAACTTAAAGTAACAATAGCTTAACCTCTATTTAGAGAAGAGCAGAGCAGAGCATAGAGATGTCACAGTGGATCAGCTGCAAAGTGTTGTAATTCTAAAGATCTTAAACTGTCTATCCACACCTTATGTATAGCATTGCATACACATCCCAACACAGAAAAAGCATCATAATCCTCTTTATTACAGGCTGATTTTTACATTCATGGTCAAAAGACTAGTAGGGATTTTATATCAGAGACCAGCAATATAATGCTGAAGCAAATCACAGGACACCCCAAAAACAGACAGACAGTTCACATCTGTTCTCAGGTCGCATCATATCGCAACATCTTAGCACCTGGCCTACTGGAAGCAGTAAGCATTACAGTATAATAGTCTCAGAGCCATCTAAGAACTGTATTAGCAAAGTTTCCGGGCCACTGTATCACACACTGAACTCAGCATTATGGGAATTAAACTGCATAGCAAGAGTAGCGCAGAATGCCTCTTGCTAGAAAAAAACAGACAGGTACTGCTGAGCCTGGGGAGCTCCTGATTTGGCTGCATACAAAACACACCTGTAAGAAGGGCTCTTTCACAGCTGTAGATCTGGATTCTGGTGCTGACTGTTTATCTTGTGGAAAATCTGCTGCATGGTGCCAGTTCTAATGAGCTCTGTCCTGTCACAGGCACATCTAAAACCTCCTGCTGCTTTCTTAGTGAGCAGAACAAATCCATAAACAGCCTGGTTTGCTAGCAACCATTTCTTGGTCTGTCCCAGATCTTTTATACCCACTACCACTGCTTGTTTAGCCAGGACTTCCTGCCTCCAAAGCTTGCTGTGGGTTTGGAATTGATACCTGCTGAACTTGACTTAAAACCCAGATTTTAAAGGCACTTAGCTCTCACTGATTTCAATGGGAGTTAGTTAAGCATCTTAAACATCTGGCTTGTTTGTGTCTTCATGTTTGCTATGTGCTATTAACAAAAAAATCAAGCCCACCTGTTGCTTCATGGGTTACTGACCTCATTGCCCTTCCCCCATTTGGATCAGAGAAAAGTCCATTCTGCGGGAAAATATATAGGCTTTATATTAGGGCTGGCTGAAACTCTTTCACCAATACTGGTTCCGATTAAAGTCAGATTTCTTACCACACTTGTTTTGAAAAGCAGCTGATCTCTGATGATGTGCAATACTTTGCCAAGATCCTCCCGTATTTTGATTTTAAGTGTTACCATGCTGTCTCATGGGGGTCTTATGCCTCTACTTATCTCTATGGGCTGGACTCTTTGCCAAGACTACATCTTCCAGGGTGCCATATGGCCAGAGGCTTCTAGGAAGCTCTGCTTCCCTTCACCTTCACTAAGAGAAAAAGGTTGTTTTTGTTGGAATTTTTCTCCCATTTTCAGAGAAGCCCAACTGAATATATACAACCAAAAGCACAATGAGAAGAAAAATGTACCAGGATCTTCTTTACTTGCCTGCTTCTCAGTTTGGGGATACAGAAGATGCTTCATACAATCCACTACAGCCTGGTTCTGCCAGCAAACACTGGGGAAGCAGAGAATACAAGAAGGGAAAAACAAGTGTTATTTGGTCATTTAACCTATCAGAGTCTGCAAATGACCTTGCTGCGAGGAGGGTTCTGTTCTGTGCCAGCAGCTGTGGCCATGTGCATCTGTTGCTGAACTTCTTTACACAGATAAATCCGGGTTTTACAAAGCTTTGTATAAATGGATTGGGATTCTTAAAATATAATCCCTCCACCATACAGTGATGACCTGTTATGTAATAGGGTTTCTGGGGCAGTGGGGAAACAGGCTCTCCCACCATTCACATTTATGTTCAGTGGAGAGAAAGGATCTCAGATAGGTTAATTCCAAAAGGCTTAGGTTTCATTTCTCTTAAATGTACAGGACTTCTTATGCTACTCTCAGTACCATGAAATCTCCATGAGTCCTCCCTTTACCACTTTCACTCTCAAATCCATCACAGCCCCACATGAATCAGCCAGTGAGGGAAGAGGGGGTTGGGGGGTGAAAGGGAGTAAGACACTGGGGTAAATACTGCAGGAGTGTCCAGATGACTAAGTCCCAGTGAAAATCAGTGAGAAAGGTTCCTAAATTATTTAGCTGCTTTTGAAACCATGACCCATTCCTTACTGTTACAACTAAACCCAACTCCTTCTATAATAAGCCAAATTATCCAGTGATTTTACAGCACTCTTGGATCTATTTAATAACAGCATCTTATATTTCTATAGCACATTTCCTCTCAAAGAAAGAAGTTTAAACATCTAAATAAGCTTGATTTAGAGCTTACTTGCAGCCACCTCTACTTGGAGAGGGTGCCTTGTAAATAAGAGACCATCCAGAACATTTTTCTTTACCCCGCCCCGCCTCCCTTTCTTTCCAAATTACTTTGAGGATATTGGTTAAAAATGTAAAGCCATAAGTCAAAACTACAGATAGGGTTTGTTCTGGGATAATTATGCTTCAGATGCTTGAGTCAAAATATTTGTTGTTTGACCCCATGGAGAAGAAGCAATGGAATTCTCTGCCCTGAGTTATACGGGGCAGATGGCATGATGTAATGATTCCCTGCACTCTTACAATCTATGAATTATTCAGTTAAAATGCACTGAACTTTTTAAAAACACAATAGTCATGCAGCTGTAACCCCAGGGTATAGGCAGATGTAACAATTGTATCCATATCAAATGATACTGATATAAGCTGTATCAATGTAACTTACAGCTGCAAGGTTCTGGAGAGCCAGAAGCCTCCCAAAGCTGCTCCAATTTTAACTCTGTTTCATTCAGGGTTAAAGTTCCAGTGATTTGGTCAATTTGTATCATTACAGGAGCATGCAGATGTAGCAGTTAGATTGGATCATGCTAGAGACTAGGAGTGTGTGTGAAGTGGGCCCTATTTGATTCGAGTTCGGCCTGAATCAGGGACAGTGATTCGATTAATTGATTCAGATCACTGTCCTTGATTCAATTCAGCCAAATCTGAATTTGAAGATTTAATGCTGATTTGGAGAATCAGCAATTCGGACGTAGACACAGCTTTAAAAGTTTTTTCTACATACCTTGAGGTAGCAGGCACGGCTCATGATTGCTACGATGCTGGGGCCCTCCATGTACTCAGTGGTGAACCTGGAAGTGGACCAGAAGTACTTCTGGTCCATTTCTGGGTCTTCCAGGGAGTGCACTGAGCCCCTGCCCTCCCCCGCATCTCCCAGGGTTGGTGATCGGCCACAGGGGAACCCTGGGTGCCCCCCTGACCCAGGAGGCACCAGTCATCGAGCTGGGGAGGTGCAGGAGGTCCCCCACACACTCCCCAGCTGACCCAGAAGTGGATTGAACGTGCTTCTGGTCCACTTTCAGGTCTGCTGCCAAGCGCACTGGGGAGCCCCCTGCACTTTTGTGGGATGCTCCATGCACCCCAGCATCACAGCACTCATGAGCCCCTGCTACCTAAAGCTAAGTAGAAAAAACATTTAACGTTCAAATCTCCAAATCTTTCTGAATCTCTCCAAATAGATTCAGAGGATTCCAATTTGATTTGGAGAGACTAACGGGTCTCCTGATTTGATTCAGTTTGGGAGATTTGGCCCCTGAATTGGGCCAAATCGAATCAGGGACCAAAGCTCTGCACAGCCCTACTGGAGACCCAATGAACTGAGCTGATAAAAGAAAGTGGATGAGTTTCAGAAGCACTGTTTTGTACTGGGATGCCATCCCATTGGGTTCACCTCCACTTGTTCTTGGACTGGGTTGAAGTTACTTGTCATTTCCTCTAAATATCTACTTAACTCTGCTCCTCACTTTTTACCTTCACATGGCAAGCTGTTCATAACCCCACACTCTCACTTCTGTGCTGCTTGGAGCAGATCAAATGGAGTTGTGCAGAAACTGATTATTTTTGTTTCCCTTTTGTGTCACACCTGTCTCCTTGTCTGTTTTTCTTGAGCTCCTTGAAGTGGACACAATCCCTTTTTGAGTGTTTTTTGCCCAGTGCCTTGCACTTGCAGAGTGCTGTTATACAGGAATAATAACTACTTGTTCAGACTGGAGTATGCTTCAGACTTTAAGGAAGCTCCCTTGGACAGCAAGTTCTTCAAAAGTGACACATCCCTCTCTTATGTGGCACCAGAACAGCCAGCTTAGGAAAGCACTAATAGGCTCTTAACTACAAATGAAAATACCAGCAAAGCTTGCACTGTCTTGGTGCATACCTGCTTCTTGCTATGCATTATAGCTAATGTTGTGATATCATGAACAGATTTGCAAGCAGATGGTGAATTTTGCCCCCACTATACAAAGCATGAGTAATGGTTTTGTTTTGAAAAGTGAGGGGTGGAGGTTAATGGGGATTTGTGAAATGGAGTCCACTTCCCAATCCATGGGCAGCTAGGGAAGAAGGCAAGAGGCTGGAGTACAGGCCACACTTGCTACACATTCTGTCATGAATCTTTGGCCAAATTTTCTTAAATAGTAGCCTGTCCAGGCAAATACAGAGCCAGCCTTGACAGAGCATTGCAGACCCTCTTTGTCTGGCCAGTTGATGCTCCTTTGATCAGCCATAAGAGCCACCCTGCATTGCCTTACAAGTAAAATTTACCCTCTAAGTGAAATCTCACCTTGACTGAGAGGAGCTGCCCTGGAGCCGGAGCAGGGTTGGTTCTATGCATGAAGTCAGGTTATTGACATAGACAAGGAGGTACTTTTGACGTTACTGACCTTCACATGAAACATCATGGTGCTCCCCCCCCCTTCCGGGATGAAATCACATGCAATTAATTGAGGTCACTGGTCCTCTACTTATCCAGCAGATGACAAGTGGCCTTGTCCTTGGCTATCCAGAGAATGATAATCCCATGAAATGAACTGATTAGGAAAGTTCAGATCTTATTTGGCTCTTTGGCCACACACTAATGCTTGCAAGCACTAGTATTTTTGAGTTCCTCCTTCCATCCCATCTGACGGTGCTCTCTGGAAGCTCTGAGGGCTGAACAGCCTGCCTCTTCACAGCTTTCTCAAAGGGGCTGTAGAGGTGAGAGCTACATGATCCCTCTTGCAGAGGAAGACAACATACATGGTCTCTGCCATGTTTTTGACCCAGTGGAGCCACCAGAAAAAGCCACATACATGCAACTGCACATCACACAGCCAAATATCAACTCCCAGTGTTGGGAAACTTTGCCTCCTAGAGCCAAAGGGTTAACAGGTCTGATAATAATTCTGCTCCACTAATCAGATCCCACAAGAGGGGGTTCTGTTTCTTCGATCAGGTTTATTTCTGTACCAGGCATTTGTGGTGATTTATTTAACAGGCTGAGCTTTTATTTTGTTCTCTGGCATTTGTTTGATGTCATTTTTTTCATGGCACATGCAGAATCTGTACAGATTTTCTCCCAAGAATGTTATTGATTCCAACACAGGCTTATATTTCAGAAAATGTTCTGTATCTATGCAACCACATTGTAAAGTCACCACACCACCCTTCCCAAGTCCTTGAGAGATGCCCCAGGACCCAGTCATTTAAAAGCCTGGATTTAGTACACATGACTTAAAAAATGCGAAATGGTCTGATGTGCTGATGCATTAAAACTCAATATAAATAATGAAGAACATGTTGCCTTTGAGAGGTACCTAACCTTAGGGGAGCTGAGTTGGAAAGTAACTGTAGAGAAGACAGTTCAGGCCTCCCTAACCATGGTTCAGATCAAGTGCTTTCTACCACAGATTGACATAGTGGTCAAGAGTGCAAATAATGTGTGGTTGTCTTTGCTTACCTGTCCAGCAGGGAGTCAAAACAAATAACAGCATTGGCTCGCTGTGCTGCTAACACCAGGCATGGACCATCCATTAAGACAGAGCACTGTAAGAGAGGGAAGAACACAACTCTGGTTCTGAGACCCACTTAAGTAACTCTGTGATCCTCACAGACAAGCTGATAAAGCTAATTATCTGATGCAAGGGAGGATGAAAAAGATGCAGCAACCCATACTTTAAGGCACCTACTTCATCTGAATCCTGTTAGCATTAATTTTGCGTGGCATTTGATTATTTCTATTCATTTACCTCAGAAGCAAGGTACAAACAGGTATATTGGAAAGAGTTACCTCAGGTTTGCTACTCATTTAGCATTAAAAGGTGCCTGCTAGAACAGGAGGATAGGGAGTTCTGGGCTAGAAACCATGAGATAGCCAAGCACAAATACTTATTACGAGAAAGACCTGTCTCCCATCTGGAAGGGGAGAGAAATTGCCATAATGAACACCTTTGGTCTAACAGAAGCAGGCTTATCTGGAGATATGCCAGCCCCTTCTAACTTTGCCTGGGAAAAATGCTTTCATTGCCAGAAGGACAGCCCCTTCTAGCACTGCTCTGCATCTATTGTGTTACTTCACTTTTGTCCTCCCTATACAGCTGTGCATGTTCCCATATACCTAGGGACTGGTATCCTTGGGATAACCACAGGAGATGAAGCTGGTGCTTAGTTTAATTGGTTGCTACTTATAATTGCTCCTCTTTGCAGAGGTAAACCATAGGTTTAAAAGTCAGTCTGAAAATATCTTCCCTGCCATTATTCTCAGTAACCCACAAGACTCATATAACTGAAAGATTAAAAACAATTTTTTTTCTGTATTTTTGACTTGGGTTCCTGTGCATTTGATGGTCCTTTGTTTATAGCTGGTTCCAGCAAAATCAATTTCCTCTGTTTGTTACTTTGTGCATTTGACAGCTCTTCTGGGATGTTGATCTTTGCTGCTTTGCTCCCCTCAGTCCCTGACTGGATGGGGTTTTTTCATAGCAACTGAGGAAAGGAAAAGATTTTAGGCCAAATCCTCTGCAGGTATAAACTGGTATGGTTCCATTGACTTCAGCAACATGTTTTGTGATAAACATATGTTAAAGCGATTTGTTGGATCAGGGCTAGAGTTCTCCAAAACAATTAGCAGAGGAGTAGAACAAAATCCCTTCCCAATATCTCAAGGGTGGAATCACCATGAAAGGGAAGGCTTAACTAGCAAAGCAAGTAAAGGAATAGGATTAATGGGGTGAAATTAACAATGGGGAAACATCATCTCTAATTATCAGGAAAAACTTCCTCTCTGAATCAGTGAAATGCTCCCAAGAGAAGATATGGATGCTACTGTATTTAAAACCATGCTGGATACAGCTCTAGCAAATGTACAATATAGAGCAAACATACATAGATAGAGGGGGATGCACTAGAAGGCCTAATACAGATTAGCCATGTCTAAAGTCTTTGATACAACTAAGCAAAACCATGAATGTATCGACTAAGAAAATGGCTCTTCTTCTTGGGGAAAGGGGAAAGTGCAGCTCTTACTATTCCATACCATTGCTGAAACTTTGCACTTTGTCATGCTCAGTATCTCAGAGATGAGATGAGCCTGGGATTTGTTGAACACGGTGAGTCGTAACCCTGTCACTGTGAAACCTTGGCCGATCAGCCGGTCTAGTAGTTCAATGTAAGGTGGGTGCTTCGAACCCTGAAGGATTATCTTGGGAAATATCAGGCAAGTGGTTTGGCAGAGTGTACCCAGAAGTGGCAGGTCTGATTGGAGAAAGATCAAAACACAACAGATGGCTGTTTTCATTTGTATAAAAGAACCCTCTTCTCAATCATTCTCCCCTCCCCCAGTCAAATTAAACAACAGAAGAATCAGAGCCATTCATGCAACATTACGTTATGTAGGTTGGCTGCAGATGTGATTGCATTTCTCCAAGTGTTGAACTGATGTGTACATACCAGAATATAGTAATACAGTAGTATTTTCAGAGAAGTCAGACAAGGACAGCTCCTGATTTGCTACAGGATATGCTCTTCCATTTAATTTCTTCCAGACAAAGAAATCTGTTAGTCCAGCTGTTTATATGATCTGAACTGTGATGCTGATCACAGACATAATATTTTACATATTTACTATTATAAATCTGTTTGTTCGTGTTGGAGTATTGGATAACGGTGAGCCAAAGGGAGAGGCTTCTTTGTGTCCAAGCGCTCCCTCTAGTGTCCCCAATGAGATCACAACATGAATGATGCATCTGGCTTACTAGAATGTGATCCCATATCTAGGCTCTCTCAACACAGTCCCACTCTGAAAAGGGCTTTCTTAGATGATATTATGCTAGAGTATTATGGCAGGTAAAGGCATTATTTTACTTTTCACCCTGAAGCTCCTCAAAGGGAAGACACATCATAGGAGTAGTATTTGCATGACAGCACACAGGAGTTAGGACAGGGTATAACATGCAATGTTACATGATACTTGCAACATATTCCTCCTGCCTTTTCAGTGAAGCATTTTTACTTGCAGTAATTTAAATGCATTTAGTTTGGGATTATACTAAACCTGCTATATTCAGCCTAGGCAACCAGTGAGGGAAATACTCTGAATGTTAGGAAACTGCTTGGAACTACAGTTAGGAACATTGTTTAATAAATGCAGGAAGGATTGGAATGGAAAGAAACTGATAGCCTCTTTCCACTGAAAAGACTGTCTTATCTCAGACTTCCTATTTACCTGAGTGGAAACGTTAGATGTGAAGTAGTCACTTAATTTTTACTGCCATCCAGATACAATGGAAATGTCAGCAAAAACCAGTTGATATAGGGTGTGAAGCAGCCACCCCCTGCACAGCGTAATCAGTATTTTGTTTATTTAAGTCCTTTTGTGAGGGTTTAGATGGACCCTGCACATGAGGAAGTGATCTGTGAGTGTATATAAGGCTAAGGTCTAGGTGTGGGTCTCCACGTGGAATGACAATTACACCTTAAGTTCCTGTGCAGCCAGTCCCATGCTCATCAACGTGCAAGGCAGGAGAATGAACAAGTTTGAGAAGGCAGGAACTGAAATGTTCATGAGGCACGTGAGGCCCAAAGCTGGCTGAAATCAGTGGAAAAAATCCACTAGGGTAGGGATGGGCAATTATTTCAGCTGGAGGGCCACCTAAGGAGTTTTGGGGACCTGTCAGGGGCCACATCCATCTCTCGCTCTCATGCCTTAAGTTATGTCTTTTGCTGTAGAAAGGATCACATTACCAGCTCTGCCTGGGTATCCTCCTGTCCAATAAAAACAATAGACACAGCCTGGAAAACCCGTAGTCTTTCATTCAAGGGGACTAAATGACTCAAAGGACTGAGGAGGCTGCAAGTTCCAATCTAACTGAATTCAGCAATGACTGAAAACCATTTTGATTTGACAGGTGTTCAGTGGCCAAAACAAAAGGACATGAGTTGGTCTCAGTCCCATTTCCAGGGAGATGCCCACATCTCCCAAAACACACCCATACCTCATGTTAGTTATCAATCTGCTTAGCTAAGGGTCCTAGAATGTGCCCACAAACAAGGTTACACGTTATACTAATGTCATTAACATGTTAATCTCAGCATAAATGGGCAGGGTGCTACACGTGCACCTGATTTAAGGAACCATAATATGGGAAACCAGCCATAAAAATGTTCCACATATAATGTAGAGCATTTTTATGGCTTGTTTGTATGGCACCTTTAATGTTATATGTGGCTGGGGCAGACAATCAGCTGACTGTTGGTTCTGGGGCCTAGACCACAATGGGGTCTGAAATGACCTAGGTCTAACATTCAGCTGAATGTAGTTCTGCCCCTAGGCTGGGAGGGTGGGAGTTGCATGGTACTTTATGCCCCACACCCAGCTGCTGGGCCCAGGAGATCAGAGTATCCCAGTGAGAGAGCCAAGGAACTTCCCCCACTAGGGACTTTAAACCCCACATAGAGGTCAGGGACCAGGATTATGATTATGGGAGCTTTCTGTATTGTAAAGTAGTAATGGTGCAATAGGGATCTGACTCTGATTCCAAAATCATACACACATGGCATGGGAGGAGACCTGATTGCTGGGATCAGAGATCATGTCCCATTGTGCCATTAAATGAACATGTGTCGGGGCCCAAGAATCCAACACCTCAGGAGTAGTCTTCACAGGGTAGCTAGGGAATAAACAAGCTTGGAGCCTGAAGCAGCTTCTCAAGCAAGGTCTGACTTAAAGTGTGTATTGCAGGGAATTGTATTGCTGTTCATATACTACCTGTCTCTACAGACAGAGGACCCCAGTCTTCCAGATGTTCTGGTCTCTACTTTTTATTGGAGCTAAATGTATATCAACAAAAGTATGGATATTGGAGACACTTGGTATACAAGGGGTTAAAGGTGCAAACTCCTTCCAAGAAGTTCTTTCCAGCTCAGAGTTGTCTCTCCTTCCTGAAAGGACATCAGTAATGACTCTGGCTGCCACTAGATGGTTTGTCTTTCTATCCAATTAATCAATAGCAGTTTGAGACCTACAATGAAAGAGTTATGTATTGCCTTACCTAACCCGGGTAGCTGCTCAGAGCCCAATAAATTGAGTTGTCTTCTCACTTCACATTTTACAATTTTGCGCTGCTTGTTGATTTCCAGAGCAAGTATTGGGTCACATTTAATGTTCCAGATCTGCAGGAAGGAAGGGGAAAGGCATGTCATGTGAACAGTGTTACCTAATGAGGAAGAATAACACTCTCTAGCTGTCGATTCAGGCCAGCTGTGAAGCATTTGTCAGGATGCTGCATATGCCTGTAATTGCTACCCTAGAAAACACCTGGTCATGTTGTCTGATGTTAAAAGAACATTCTGCATACATTGTCCCTCAGCTGGTTCTGGTTCAGCCTAGTGCCTTGTTACTCTGACATCCCTTCCAAAGTCTGCATGAAACTCTTAAAGGCTACATTCTCCAGAACCACAATAATCTCCAAGATACTATTTTATATTCACCCAAAAAGCCTCCTTTCCTTTAATATGACTATCATTTCTAGCTCCTCAAGTTTGTGGATACTGTGATCATAGTGGAAAAGAAATCTGAATAGCTATGTGAAAAGCAAAGGCATCATTTCATTTCAACTACTGCAGTTCGTGTGTGTGTGTGTGTGTGTGTGTGTGTGTGTGTGTGTATTTACTGGTGGTTTAAGTTAAAGACAAAATAGACCATTTAACCCTTGATATAGGTACAGCATCACCCTTTTAAGATGGAGTCTGTATACAGTTTGCCAAGAGATGTATTACTGGCCAAATTCTATTCCATTTTATTCCATTCTGTTCAAATCCTGAAAATCCATTAATGCATCTACTTTGTAACATGCCATCATCTGACCCTTAAGACTGAGTCACAAAAAGGCTATGAGAAGGAGGAGGACTCACCCATCTTTTGCATTGTTTTTTCAGGGACTCAAGCAGAATGGCATAGAATAGTACTTAGGCAATTTAATTCACTTAAGCACCCATATAGACCAAATGGAATCTGTCCTTATATATGCTATGAAAAGGTACAGGTTGGTAGCACCCACACATGGGTTCACAATGCTCTCTCTAAGCACTGGATACCTTTCCTTTTACTTGTTTCTTTCTGGCCTTGAACCTTTGCATGGTAGCTCATTCCAAAGTATGTAGCAGTGAGGGGAAACCATGTACTATGGATTTCTGAGGCGTTCTAGGGATGGATAAAAGGTTAATGAGACCCAGGTAAGACTGGGACTTCTGAGACAAATACAACAATCCATCTGAAAACCTAGTTCCTTTCCTGGAGACTTTAGTCCTTACTCCCATTCCCCAGCATTCACTGGGCATGTCTACATGAGATGCTTAAATGCACAGTAGACTAAACTGCTGTGCAGTAAGGTGTCACCATGTAACCATGCACAGCAGCTACTGCCCAGTAAATTAAGCTAATGTGCAATTTTCTATTACCCGTAAAACAAGTTAGTAAATTAACTGTGCATGAGGTATTGTGCAGTAGCACTCATGTAGACACCGAGCTGGAGAAAATTTGCTCCTGGTCAGTCACACCAGCAGGGGGCCGCAGGGGACGGAGGAGTTCTCTGTCCCCAGTCCTGGCACTCCTCAGCTCCTGGCTCCTTCCAGGAGCAGATCAGGGCTGGGATGGGGTTACTCTCTTCCCCCCCACCCCCCCGGCACTGCATGGCTCCTGGCTCTCCACATGAGCTAGTAGCCAAGCAGTGCTGGGACGGGACTCGGGAGCTCTTTGCTTCCCTGTTCAGTCAGGGGCTTGCTCGCAGCTGTCCCACTTGTGTGGCTGCTGCCAGTAAGGTTCCCTGCCCAGTCACCAGTAGCTGCCTCACAAGTGAGACAGCTCCAGCCAGCCTCCTGCTGTGGGAGGAATCCCCACCCAGCTGGGAGCTCACTAGCAGCTGTGCTCGATGTGCATGGGGCCAGAAGACCTCTGCCACCTGCAGCAGCATCTGTTTCCTGGCCCCTTCAAATCAGGACCCCTCCTGATGAGCATGGGGCCAGGAAACAGCTGCCACTGCAGCCAGCAGAGCTCTCTTGGTCCCATGCGCATCAGGACTCTCCCCCATGCTCCTTGCCATTCCCTGGGCTAGCATCCTGGGGGAGTATGGAGCTCCCCCTGGCTGCTGCAGGGCGGGCAGTGTAAGGCAGTAGCAGCTCGCTGCTCCCATTGGAAGCAGAATTGCTCCCAAACAGGTGTAGATGTGCTCCTGGGGAAAGCTTACTGCACAGTATTTTACTGCACAGTAAGTCAATACTGCATTAACAGCACATGTAGATGTGCCCATTGGATATAAAGTGTTCAGAAAGTTGTGAGTGCTGGTCTCAAGGTAGGGAATTCACTCTGTTTCCAGTGAGTGTTTCATACTGCAGCTCTTTTATGCCCCAAGTTATTTCCATGTCCTTATTGAAGTCTTAACATTTCTCTTTTTCCACTGCTCTATATACCTCACCCTTGAGGTTTCCATCTTCCCCACAAGAGAGGACTGGATGGTGTTTCCCTTTGCAGCTCACTGATCTCATTCCTTAGTTACTAGAGGAAAGGTGCTTTTCAGTAGCATGACACACCGCTTTCCCAAGGACCTGAACGTTTGCTAAGGATAGGAGATATTTCAAAGATTTCTGAGGCACCCTCCACCTTGTACATACAAAGTAAATACATCCCATCAGCACTCCCAGCCCCTTCCATACCCATCAAGAAACTGGGAGCAGGAAGCTGGGTAATGCAGTTGTTTTTATCTATTTCAAAGTGGCTTTTTTTGGAGGTTGTCATCTGTCCTTCCCCAATACAAACCTAATACCTACAGCCAGGCACCTGACAGTGAATTTACTATCGAACTGGAAAGCAAGGGGAGAACCGGGTTGATTTTGCAGGTGCAGGCTCCTCCTCACACAGGTGGTCAATATTTCAGTAGGGATCCTCAAACAGCTGTAATTCTGGCAAGATACCTCCCAGAGAAATTCTCTTTCAGTGTCAGTTTTTCCTTCCATCTGTTTTGAAAATGGGATTATCCTGAAATTCGTATGACTTGACAACAGGTCTGGGAAAACCCCTTCTTCTCTATCATGGTGATGGATTATGAGAAGCAGGAGAATGGCATACCAATATTAGTAGGGTCATCAGCATTTGGTATTAATAAAAACCATCAAGCATGATCTTTCAGAAGTGCTGAGCATCTCACCCTCTAACTGAAGCACACAGGAGTTGCCATACTCTGTGGCTCTGTAAATCAGACCCCAGTTTTTTACCTAGTGGATATCTTAGACGATTAATTGTTCCTGTTGTGTAGCTCTTTCTGTCACTTCAAATGCACCCTGTTGACTCAGTCTGGAAATCTTGATCCTGAAACTTTGGATTTGACCTCTCATTTGCTCAGTAAAATTTGCTGCAAATAGAATTTAGGAAAGACTCTCTCTTACTGGAATGATGGGAAGGTATAGGTTTGAAGGAAAAGTCAATAACTGAGCAGTACAATAGGAAGCATCATAATGAAGAGAGTCCTGGTATTGTAGGGAACAAAGCCATTATTTTAAAATAGTAGGGATTATTTTTCAGGTAAGGCCAGACTTACCTCATCTTCTTCTAATACCTGGCACTTAGCACAACACAGGCCTTCTGGAAAAAACAGTTTCATATCCTGAATAGCCATTTGGTAGGATACGGACCCTGATAAACGATACAAAGAGAGGATTTTTCAGGCTACGAATTAAACATTCTCTCACCTCACATCTTCTTCCTGGAGACTGAAGTAATTGCTTTAAAGGGCAGTTGTTATAAACAATAATAGCAAACATTTAAAAACATTATATTTAGAATTGTTTCCTTGTCTTCTTGGTATTTTGATTTTGCCCCATTATGGCTCAGCTTGTTCCTTATGTATACAACACTCCTTTTATTTACAAGCAGTATAATCAAGGGAATCAACATAGGTAGACAGTGAAGCAGTTCCAGGCTTTCTTCTGCCCTCCTGGGCCTTAGTCAAATATTCCTTTGTTTTAGCCTTTCCCCCAAGTCTACTCATGGTGTCACTTTCTCTGGTCCAGCCTTCTTTGGTAGATGCCCTGTTCTCCTCTACCATTAGAGCACTTTGGCCCCTTAATGCTGGGACCCTTCCCCTATAGCCCTCTAAAACAGCTCTTGTGCTGTAATATCCCTTTAAGGATGTCACACTATATAAGCGCAGTTAGGTATGTAAATGTCTACTCATGATTCACAGGACAAACCCAGAGATTCCAAATAGGATTCCATAGTGTCAAAAGCATTTTGATCCGGTGTGGTCTTCCTAAGTCCTTCGCAACAAAAGAATTGCTCTATTACTTTTCTGAAGTAAAAAAAATCAGTGAGAGCAAAGTTGGCACTTTCTGTGGTGCTGTGAGTCTAACAAGGGATGCCTTAAGGCCAGAAAGGTTGAGAATCACTACTGTAAGAACAGGGCCTCTCACTCTGTAGGTGCATCTACATATGCAATTCATTTTACGCAATAAACTCTGGCACATATTGTGCCGGAGTTTATTGCTCCTGGGTGCCATGTTTACTCATGTGCCTGGGACCACAGCATGTTTAGCTGTGTCGAAGTAACCCTGGCTGGAAGACAGCCCCAGAGGTCAGCCTGCCACCCTGGAGATGCTCCAATCTGGCTTAACTTGCTGCAGAAGGGCTGGCTAGGGCATGAGGGTGTTTCACTGCAGGACTGGTCAGCAGGCAGTCCCTGCACTGAAGAACCCTTGTGCCTATAGGTGACAGAAGCGGGGGGGCTAACAGGGCTCAGCACCCCCAAACATGGGGCAGTGCTAGGGTGGCAAGGCAGCCTGGCCAAGGGCTTTCTGCGGCTGCAGCAGGGGCGAGGAAGGAGTGGGGCTGGGGCTAGGGCAGGCAATGCACAGTAGGGCTGTGCAAAATTTCACCACCAGTTTTGTTTCAATGTTGTTTTGACCTGTTTCAAGGTTGAAACAGCAAAATTGAAATGAAACATATGGTCGAAACAGTCTCGAAACAAAACGAGGCAAGTTGAAACATTTCGCTGTTTCGACGTTGTTTCGACATTTCACCCAAAGGCTATAACATATAAGGTCAAAACACCTATAACGTTGTCATTTCTGGTCAGATTTGGCTAAAACTTGTAGGAATGGAAACCACTTCTGAGGCATAAAGCGTGCCAAGTTTCAAGAAGATAGGTACAGGGAGTTTGGAGAAACTGTACCCCAAAGTCTTGAGAGCCAAACTTGTGTTATGTGTATGTGTTAAGCCACAGTAGGGTCAAAACTGCAGGCATACTAGCCCCTGCTAATGCCACAAAGCCTGCCAAGTTTCAAGGAGATAAGTACAGGGGTTTGGGGGAAACTGTACCTCAAGCTGAGGACAAGCAAAACTCATGACATGGGTGACACTGTGTGTGTTAAGGCGCAGCAGGGTGAAAGCTGCAGGCCTGCTAGCTCCTGCTGAGGCCACGAAGCCTGCCAGCTGTCAGGGATAGGTGCAGGGCTTCTGGGCTCTGAGACCCTGCTCCTCTAGCTGCTGACAGGCAAAACTTGTGTCATGGGTGCTTGTGCAACTGTCTGTCTTGGGGCACGGGGGAGGGGAAACTACTGCAGGCCTGACTGCTAGGCCCTGCTGCGGCCGCTAAGCCTGCCAGCTAGCAAGGAAATAGGTGCAGGAGGGTTTTGGGGCCCTTCATCCCCTAGCTGCTGACAGGCAAAACTCATGACATGGGTGCTTGTTCAACTTCTGCCCCTCATCGGGCAGCAGGACTGAAGATCCCCCATCATTTGCCACCACAGACCTGGGGGTAATAACTGATCACAGTATGAACATGAGCCGGCAATGTGATGCTGTAGCCAGCAGGGCCAACAATACAGTGGCATGCATCAGTTGATGTATCTCCAGCAAAACCATCGTAAAGAAGTGATTCTCCGGCTCTGCTTGGCTCTTCTCAGCACTGGTGAGATCGTAGCTGGAGTAACGCATCCGGTTCTGGGCTCTGGACCTTAACAAGGATGGAGTAAAGCTTGAAAGAGTCCAAAGAAGGGCTACCCATATGATCAGAGACTTGCACAGCAAGCTGTACGAGGAAAGGTTGAGGGAACTGGGACTTGTCAGCCTGAAAAAGAGAAGGCTGAGAGGGGACTTGGTAGCTGCTTAACACTACATCAGAAGCCTACATCTAGGGCTTGGTGAACAATTGTTCACCAGGGCATGCTTGGGGAAACTAGGAGTAATGGTCACATTCTGGACACCCTTGTTGTGAAGTAGTTTTTCCTAATGTTGACCTGAAATGAGTCTGAAATGATCTTCCAGGAGTTTGTGTCCATTACTCTTCATTTCCCCCAAGGGTGCCTTGGTGAACAGCTGTTCACTGAGCCCAAGATGTACGCTTCTGATATAGTGGTAAGCAGCTACCAAGGCCCCTCTCAGCCTTCTCTTTTCAGGCTGAAGAGTCCCAGGTCCCTCGGCCTTTCCTCATATGGCTTGCTGTGCAAGTCTGATCATATCAGTGGCCCTTCTCTGGATTCTCTCAAGCTTTACCATGTCCTTGTTAAGGTGAAGAGCCACACATCTTGTCAAAATGAAATGCTGTTCTGTCAAAATGTTGAAAACGCTGGTCGAAATGGAACACTTCTGTTTCGCATGGCCCTGCACAGCCAGCTGGGTGCGGGACTGAGCTGTGTGCAGCTTGTCCAGGGGGCGCAACTCCTGCTGCTACACCTTGGGAGGCCCTGGCCCCAGCCCATAGCAGCAGCCCATCTTGCCCCACGCAGATCCCTCCATGCAGTCCTGCCCCTCCTCATTGGGACTCCCACCTACCCACTCCTCCCTTGGCTCATGCAGCCCTACACCAGCCAGCTGGACCTCTGCCAGACATATTTCAACCAGTGCCTGGACTGGACCCATGAGCTGGTGGAGCGTGCCTTCAGCCACCTGAAGAGCTGTCACGAGGCTACCATGAGGCCAACATCCCCTGGGTCATCCCTGCAACCTGTGTGCTGCGTAACTTCTGCGAGGCCCAGGGGCAGCTCTTCCATGAGGCCTGGGAAAAAGAGGTGCAGCAGGCGGAGGACACCTGCCACCAAGAACACCAGCTGTGGCAGCAGGGACAGCAATCCCTCTCCCACCTCCCGGGCAAGCCGTACATCCAGCAGTGGGGGCCAGAGCACCAGGTGTGAGAGGTGCTGGCAAACAACCTGATCCTGTATTCCCCGTTGTAGGCCGCCTGGACAGCCCCAGCCCCACTGTGCACCCCCAGCACCACCCTCACTGTGGACAGTTTTCTGGACAGCCCGTTATTTCCCTCCACAAATGCAGACCCTGTCCCTCAACTTCCTCCTGAACAACAGACGTCACCCCATCTCCCTTCTGAACCATAAAGTCCCCTTTAATGAGGTGAGAAAACTAGTGGGGGAAGCACTGAGGTCCTAGAGCAGGAGGAAGTTGAGTGTCCAGGAGGAGTGGTTGTTCCTTAAGGAGACGATCCTTCAAGCTCAAAGGGAAGTAATCCCTACACGAGTCAAAAGGGGCAAGAGGGCACAAAGGCCCCCATGGCTCACCAAAAGCATCCGGAAACATCTCCAAACAAAAAAGGAGGCGTACACCCATGGGAAGGGAGGGGGCATCACAAAAGAGGGCTATACCTTGGTAGCTCGGGAATGTAGGGGGGTGGTCAGGGAGGCCAAGACAGAAATGGATCTGGGACTAGCGACCCAGATCAAAGACAACAAGAAGTCCTTTTTCAAATACCTAGGGGGGCGAAAGAAGGTGCCAGGTAACGTTGGGCCTCTACAGGACACGCTAGGAAATCTGGTCATCTTATCTGATGATAAAGCTGACATATTCAACAATTTCTTTGCCTCTGTATTTTTAAGGAAGGACCCGGATATCTCCCCCACTGGCACCCCTGAGGGCCCTGTAGGTGGCACACCCAGGCCTAGGGTTAATGTGGACCTTGTCAGGGAACTTCTGGAGGGACTAGATGTATTTAAAACTGCAGGTCCTGATGATCTCCACCCCAGAGTGCTGAAGGAACTACCAGGGGTCATTGCGGGACCTCTGGCATAGCTCTAAGAGCACTCATAGCGCTCAGGCAATGTGCCAGAGGACTGGAAAAGAGCCAATGTGGTCCCCATCTTCAAAAAAGGGAGGAAGGAGGACCCAGGAAATTATAGGCCCGTGAGTCTTACCTTGGTCCTGGGGAAGCTTTTCAAAAGAATTATCCTGGCACATGTCCAGGAAGCGCCAGCAGGGGAGTTATGCTCAGAAGCAATGAGCATGGGTTCATCAGGGGCGGGTCTTGTCAAACCAACTTGGCGGCATTCTATGACCAAGTCACCAAGTCCTTGGATGCAGGTGTCGCAGTGGATATAGTTTTTCTGGACTTTCGGAACGCCTTCAACATGGTCGCTCACCCCATTCTCAGTAAGAAACTAGGAGACAGTGGTGTTGATGCCTACACGGTCAGATGGGTCACTAACTGGCTGGAGGGCCGCACCCAGGGTGTGGTGGTGGATGGGTCTTATTCGACTTGGATGGATGTGGACAGTGGGGTTCCCCAGGGCTTGGTCCTTGGGCCCATACTATTCAACATCTTCATCAGTGACTTGGGCGAGGGGCTAGAAAGCACCCTGTTCAAATTCACAGATGACACTAAGATGTGGGGTGAAGTGGGTATGCTGGTAGGAAGGAACAGGCTGCAAGTGGATCTAGGCAGGTTACAGGGGTGGGCCGATGAGAACAGGATGGGGTTCAACACTGACAAGTGCAGGGTAATGCACCTGGGGAGGAGGAACTAGCGGCACACCTACAGGCTGGGGAACTCCCTTCTCGTCAGTGTCGAGACAGAAAAGGATCTTGGAGTCATCATCAATGCCACAATGAACATGGGCCGACAAAGTCGGGACGCAGTCAGGAAGGCCAACCAAACCTTGTTGTACATCCACAGATGCATCTCAAGCAGGTCCAAGGAGGTGATCCTCCCTCTCAGTGCGGCACTGGTCAGGCTGCAGCTGGAGTACTGCATCCAGTTCTGGGTGCCGCACCTCAGGAGGGATGTGGCCAATATGGAGAAGGGCCAAAGGAGGGCCACCCGCATGATCAGGGGGCAGCAGGGCAGGCCCTACGAGGAGAGGCTGAGGGACCTGAACCTGTTCAGCCTCGAAAAGAGAAGGCTGAGAGGGGGGATCTAGTGGCCTGTTACAATCTAGTCAAGGGGGACCAGCAGGCACTGGGAGAGTCCCTGTTTCCCTGAGCACTCCTGGGAGTTACAAGAAACAATGGACACAAGTTAGCAGAGGGTAGATTCAGGCTAGATATTAGGAGGCACTATTTCACTGTCAGGGCAGCTAGGACCTGGAACCAACTTCCAAAAGAAGTGGTGCTGGCTCCTACCCTGGGAGGTCTTTTAAAAAAGGCTGGACAAACATCCGGCCGGGGTTGTTTGACCCCAGTACTCTTTCCTGCCACAGCAGGGGGTCAGACTAGATGATCTCCTCAGGTCCCTTCTGGCCCTACCAACTATGCAACTATGAAATTAACCACACAGTAGATTTATTCACTGTGCAGTAAGTGCCTGCACATGTAGATGGTGATGCTTTACTGCACAGTCAATTAGTCTACTGTGAGGTAAAGCATTTTGTGTAGACATACCCAGTTTGTCTGTAAGTGATCTTTCCTTCCCTAAAGGATTTGATGAGCTGATGAATTCCCATTTTCCAAAGGCAAAATGTTTCTTGGCACAGCAAGCTGGACCAGGATCTGCTTCAACAATTTACAGACTATATTAGCAACAGCTGTATCACTTTTACTTGAATGTGTGGAATGAAGATTTTGAGATCCAGCTGAGTTGCTCTCAGCTCCAGTACCATGATGCAGAATCTGGTCTCTCTGTACAGGTGAATACAAGTTGTGGGTTGTCTAGCAGCTAACCTTTGTGACTTATCCAGTCTTGGAGGCATCTGTGACTGCAACACTAGAAAAGACTGGGGGTGCAATGGAAATCCCTAAACAGACACCACAAGGACTATTCTACCAGACTAGCTATTGGGAGACCTCCTAAGGAATGTGTACTATTGGGCCAACACACTGATTGACGTTATATTGCTTTACCACTTGATGATCAAGTTCTAGCATTTCTACATTTTGAGACTCATTGACCTTTTCCAACCATGAAAAAAGGGTATTTTGGTTTATCCTTAATCCTAAGGATAAATCTGAGTGCACCATCTTCTTCCATTGTGGGAAAATAGGTCCAGAAGCAGCAGCCGACTGGGACTGGGACTTTTTCACAATATACAAAGGAGGTCCATAAAATAAACATGTTGGAGTCAATAGGATCTGGTCTGTGGCAGTTTGCCTAACCTTGCAGAGTAGTTGTGAGATTAGAGATATACTCAGAAAGGGACACTAGAATTCACCTGATGATAAGATGAGAAAGGCACTGGACAATGAAATCAGGTTGAGACTCACCTTAGAACAAAAGGTTCAATGCTCCTTGGTGATGTAGGAGACAAAGAGGTACATCTCTGGATGAACTCAATCTAAAAATATATCCTGAAAAGACAGTATCCTTGATCCCCGTTCATGATTCAGAGAGTTGTGCCTGCTGAGACAGTTCTCTTGTGTATTCTGAGGGCCCAGAAGATGCACTGCTAGCAGCAGTATCCCGTGGAAGATGCATCAGGTCTAGAGTTTCCCTGAAAGATTCCTCAGGAGGCCAGAGGCCTTAGAAGTCATTCACATGTGCTCTGTACCTCACTAAGGAGGAAAGCGTTCCAAATGTCAACAATATTTTGGAAAGAAGGAACAGGATGCCACATGTTTGCCAGGTCTTTCCACCATTAAAGGAAGGACCTAACTGAAGAGAAATGGTTACTGCCATACTCAGGTGATACCCTTCTGGGGAACCGATGCCATGCCTGTATGCACCTGAGGTGAAATCTGGCATGCAGGAGACCATGTGGTCAAGAATGGATGGGCAAGTGCTCATTGCTGTTGGTGGTCAACAGCTTCTGCCATCCTGGTGTACATCTGCCAGGATGTCCTGAAGGAGGTAAGCTCTAGCCAACAGAAAATCCAAAGGGACTCCAGTTTTGTACTGAGACCATGTTTTGTTTTTCCACACTTGATGATAGTACTTTGTTTGGCAGTAGTTAGACCTACCACATATCGCAGGCTTTTCGGGTTGGAAAGCAAGTGTCCTGAAGGTTAAGAGATTCAAACCAGCTCTCTGTATGCAGAGATGGGTTATAGGTCCTAGTGAGCTCATGGATGAAGGATCTAAGCTTCCTTAAACCCAAGAAAGAATACCATCTTCCTTTTCTTTTTGGGATCAGGAAGTAACTGCTATGGAAACCCTTTCCACAGTGTAGTGAAGGACCCTTTTCTATAGCTCTGTGACAGAAGGTAGGCAACATCTGGCTGAAAGAAAGTCTCATGAGAAGGCCCCTGAAAAGGGTCATGGAAAGTGAACTGGGAGCAGACACTTTGAAGTGGGCAGTATAGTGAGTCACAGTGGTGTTTGGAATCCAGTGGTCTCTGCTGATACAGGTTCATGCAGACCAGAAGGCAGCCAAGCAGTTCCCAGAGGATAATGGAGTGGATGAATATGGAACCTAAGGCAGTGGATGGCATCTGTCTTGACTAACCTATTAAACCTTTGGTCTGTTGCCTGAAGATATGGTGTGGAGAAGAGGCGGGTTTTTCATTCTGTGGAAGCAGTTATACTTCCAAAGAGGCCAAGTAGGTGAATACATGCAGAGCAGTGTAGAAGGCTGCTTTGGTGGTTACTGGTCAAATTAAGAACTATATTTAGATTTCTTCTTTGGGATGGGTGTACTGACTTTCAGAGAATGTATTAAGGCCTTCTGGGTAAGGAGTATTTTCTTTATTTTAATATGTAAAAGCTTTCTTTCTTGAAACAGAAGGCCTATCACAAGAATCTTAACCTCCTTAGTGAAGCCAGATCCTTGAAACAAGGAGAGCTGCATAACTGAGGTTGTAGCCTTTGAGTGAGATGAGGCATGTCCTGCAAGCAGTGCAGCCTGGAATGAGATCTTGCCCACTAGCTATCTTTCTGTAACTCAGGCAGCAAATGCATCTTGATAATTAGGCACTAGCTCGACTGTGCAGGATGCCAATCACTCCAGTCATGCCAGACCCATAGTGTGTGGAACTTCAATGTAGGCTAGTAAGGGATTATGATTTTTCTTCTTACAAATCCAATTTTTGGGAATCTTTGGAATGCTTCAGATGTGCTTAGTCTAATCTTAATGGAGTAGTGACTGCTATAGATGAAAACACAGGTTATGCATAGAAATATTCTGCAGCCCAAAAAGTGATTTGGAAAGTGATTGCTGAAAAGGCCATGCAGTTAGGATATAGGTGAACGGTATCTGGGATGTGATCTTAGTAAGAGCAATCATGGTCTCATTGATGAGGGGGAGACACCTTACTAAGAGTAGACTGATATATAATATCCACAAGCCTATTCTTAGGCTGTTCCCCTTCCTCCATCATAATCTTCAGTCTTGATCCTGGAAGTCCTTCTGTTAAAGTCAACCAAATCATAGCCAGGCAGGACCAGAATCAGGGATTTACTAGAATGCAAATAGCCAAGCTCAAAACCAGGTATCAGTCCAGTTTCCAGGGTATCAAGCCAAGGGTCAAGACAAGATCATGGTCAGAACAAGCAGTTGATCAAAGCCAAAGGGTCCAAGACAGGAGAAAAAGTAACCAGGAACAAATAGGAAGATCCAAGGAAGCAGGAGTAGCAACACCTAACAATGCTATTGCTGGGACAAGGTCCTGAAAGTGGGAGGGTTTTACAGCCCTCCATTCAGGGGCGTGTGGTACTCATTGTTCACTCAGGTCACCTGGTACCTCACTGGAAACTTCAGGTGAGGGTCCTGACTGAGCTGGGGTTAATGTTCAGTTAGCTGCTCGATGGTGTTGCAGCCTGAGCTGTCTATAGCTATAAAAGTCCAGGTTCAAATCCCAAGGATACTGATGCCCTCAAGTCACTGATTTCCTTTTTAAGGGGAGAGTCCATGGCCAGAAAGATCACACTGGAATGCTAGTAAAAGGTTTCTGAGCCTGAGATGCCAAGTCACGGCAAATGATGGTTGCATTAATACCTGTGGTTATCTGAGCTGGATACAACACTACTCACTCTACAGCTGCAGTGTGGGTCTAAATCTGTCCTAGGGGACCTCATGAGTTTGACATCCCTGGCATAAATGCATGCCAATGCTTGAAACAGCTGTAGAACTATTTTTGCTTCTCTTGACATATCTGAGCCCTTTAGACATATTTTTCTTAACTCAAAAGCCTACCGTAAAATCCATTTTGGATTAAGCTGGTGCCATACTGAGCCCTCCAAAGGAATGGATTTTGTGCTCTGGCCAGGTGAGGATCCTCTGGCCCCAATAAGTCAAGTAGCTTCTTCACAGCATTCTGTCTCTGAAGGCACAACACAAGGGAGGAGCCTGAGGTGAGGTAGTTGCAAAAAGCTTCCAAGATTGCTGGATCCTGAAGGGAATAAGGTAAAGAAGCAGATTGCACTGTTTGACTTTGTCGCACATTTCCAATGGGTAGCAAGCAAACAAGTCAACTTACTTGTTTCCTGCAATAGTGTATATGCCCATCTTCTCTCCAGGCAGAGCTGCCTCAGTACACACTGTAATAACCAAATCAGCAGCTGGGAATCTCAAACCCATTAGGTCATAGGCACTGACTCTGTGGTTGCTCTGTTGCTCAAACACACACTGAAAAAAATTAGTGAGTACGCAACAGGGCCATGCTTGCAGATATTAAAACCAATCAAACAAAAAATGCATGTTACTGGAAAAAACAGCATGTTCCTTAAACCCAGCTCTTCAGCATCTGTATTGATTGGGTGCTTCAGCAGGGTTTTTTGGCACTTTTAGCTAAAGCTGTCAATCAGCTATTAGATGAAAACACCAAAAAGGCCCCACTAAAGTGCCACATCTATAGAGATGCTGCAGAGCTGGGTTGAAGTAACATGCTGCCTCTTCTGGGCATACATGGGGCTCAGCACAGGACTGCACCAAGTTAAAAGTAAAGCGCCATTGGTGGTGGTGGGGGGGGTGTTATGTCTGCAAGCATCCACTGGCAAAAAACAAAGGCAGCCCCCTCTATGCACAACCTGCCAGCTAGTGAGCACTAGGGGTGCTCTCTATTCCCTTCCTGGACATAGAAAGGTCCAGATTTGGTTATCTACATGGCATTTCTGATCATCTGAGTATTTTATGTCCCAGGCAGGAATTTTAGTCATGGCTGCATAGACTATATATGTACATAGTTGTCTGTATGTATAGGCTGGGTATGCACAGTAATCTGTGCATGGGCAGTGCATGTACATGTGACCCTTATAGACATGCAGTGGCCTCTGGATGCCTGAAAATGTAGTCAACCAAAATACATAACCAGAGGAACTTATTGAGTCAGGAATGGAGGAGGAGAGATAGCTTTCCTGTGTTTTGCCTACAATAGCTGAGTAGCTAGGGCAATGGGGTCAACCTTTTTGGCAGGTGTGCCACAAATTAAGCCCTGTGCCCTCCCCAAGTGCCACTCCAAACCCCTTCCCCTATCCTATCTGCATTCTGCTTCCATAGAACACCACAAGGTGCTCTATCTCTTATAAACAATCATCCTACCTAATGTAGGTGTTGGCATTATGATTACACCTATATTGTTCCATTCATTTTGAACCTTGACAATTGGTGGCAGTGAGTTTCACAGACTGTTTTGTGTACAGTACTCTTTGCTTGTTTCTGTTTTAAAAACCTAGCTAACAAACAGCCTAGAACATTGCATGCTGGTTTACTGAGAGGTTGGGTGGCAGCAGAATAAATGATTAATTGTATCAAACTTCTTTTCTTTTAGTAACAACATGGAGCACTAATTTCTCTCTCAGAAGCAAATGTATATTAGCTTAATGTGTTACACATGCCCCTGACTGTGCAGTTCCAGTGGCGCACAGGTTGTTTCTGCCCCTACTTTGCTGTAGCAATGAGCTACGGCAAGATAGTTCATTGCTACAGCAACGTAGCAGTAGCATCATGATTAGTGCCTGCCACTGTAGCGATGAGCTACCTCACCATAGCTCATCGCTACAGTGATGTAGCATCTCATGTAGACATGCCCAGAAAGAACCTCTTTTAGTACAGAAATTCCCTTCTTGTCCCAGTCATGCAGCTATATAAGCAGAAATCAGACCTAAGATTTGAGAGTAGGGAGGTTTGACTGTTGCCATGGAAAAAGAGTGAAGGATGGAACCTGCCTGCAGGGACATCAGGGATTGAGGCTTGATTTGCTTAGAGATAGGTAGTGTTGGATGATCCAGTCTTCAACAGTGTTGCATTTGCTTTGAGTGACAAATATTGGGCTCAGTCCAGAGGTAGGGATTCTAAATATAGGAGTAATTCTTCCTTGTTGGTCATATATGCATCCACTACTTGGCTGCATGCACCTTGGTGTGGAAGCTATGGAGCCAGATCATGCAACTGGGTTTTGGGAAGCTCCCCAGTTGCCTGTAGCTTACTACAGAGACTCCTTAGTCCCCAGCTATATGTGCTCTGTCATGGAAGCAGTGCGCACATAGCTAGTGACTGAGGAGCTATCCAGTTCCAAGCAGCATGCTTCTGTACCGAGAATTGGCACTTGGGGGTTCTCCCCATTGCTCTCCCAGCCTGATCAGCAGAGGCAGTCCCTGGTTCAGAGACCCACCTATTGAAAGGCACACTGGTACAGCACAGCATCAGGGAAGTGGTTCCCCAATGCCAGGCTGCCTCAGTGCTACCAGTAAGCAGGGAACCTTGTTTGGGGCACTGGGTCCCCCATGCCAGGTTCCTGGCTTCACAATTGTACAGTTGGGCTCTGAGGAATATTATCCCCATGCACATCTGATATAGTAGGAGGCGTGATCTTTGGGATTGGGCATAAAATTCCTCAGAGCCCAATTGCACAATCATTCTGACATCTGCCAGGGGCCTGGATTTCAATGATTCAGCATTAGAGCTGTGCGAAACGGCACCGTTCCATTTCGACTTGCGTTTTGACGGAACAGGGTTTCATTTTGAATTTAGTTTCAATTTGAAACTGCTGTTCCATTTCATTTTGTTGAAACAGTTTTGCTGTTTGGACACTGTTTCGATGTTTTGCCCATAGGCTATAAAAGGGAAGCATGAAACAGCCTACAACATTGTCACTTCTGGCCTGATCTGGATGAAACGGTAGCCCCTTCTGAGGGCACAAAGCCTGCCAAGTTTCAAAGAGATAGTTACAGGGGTTTCAGGGAAACTGCACCTCAAA
The DNA here is from genome assembly GCA_030014935.1 of Caiman crocodilus. Classification (NCBI taxonomy): domain Eukaryota; kingdom Metazoa; phylum Chordata; order Crocodylia; family Alligatoridae; genus Caiman; species Caiman crocodilus. The sequence goes on along the minus strand of JAGPOW010002067.1, from coordinate 13,515,618 downwards.
GTCTTGAAAGTAAAAAACTCATGTCATGTATGAGCTAAGCCACAGCGGGGTCACAACTACAGGCTTGATATCCCCTGCTGAAGCAACAAAACCTGCCAAGTTTCAAGAAGATAGGTGCAAGGGCTTGGGGGAAAATGTGCCTCAAGTTGCAGACAAGCAAAACTCATGACATGGGTGACACTGTGTGTGTGTTAAGGCACAGCAGGGTGAAAACTGCAGGCCTGCTAGCCCCTGCTGAGGCCAGAAAGCCTGCCAGCTGTTAAGGAGATAGGTATAGGGGCTTCTGGGGCCCTGCACCTCTGGCTGCTGACAGGCAAAACTCGTGACATGGGCAGGCGCTTGTGGGACTATGTCTGTCTTGGGGCACAGGGGGGTGAAAACTGCAGGCTTGCTAGGCCCTGCTGCAGCCAGGAAGCCTGCCAGCTGTCAAGGAGACAGGTGCAGGGGGAGTCTGGGTTTTGGGACCGTGTACCTCCAGCTGCTGACAGGCAAAACTTGTGTCATGGGTGGGTGACACTGTGTGTGTGTTAAGTTGCGCCCTCACTCAACTGACACCAAGGCAGAAAGCAGGGCAGTTCAAACAATGCTGTCTTTTATGCAGTTTTTCCACCCCATTCCCAGAGCACTGGGATTGCAAGAGACCTCAGGAAAGTATGACAGTCACTGGCCAGCTACACAGTCAATAATGAGAGCACTCCTTCCCCCCAACTTTTCCTCCTCCCTCTCCTTACTTTAGTTTCTGTTTCCCTGCAGGCAAGCACAACTTGAGCTTCGAAACATTTCAACCTGCCTCGTTTCATTTGGAGGCTGTTTTGAAGCTCTCTGGTTCATTTTGATTTTGTTGTTTCAAGCTCAAAATGAGTCGAAACAGCGTTGAAATGAAACTGCTGTCAAAATTTTACACAGCCCTATTCAGAATCTACGATACTGCTGCTGAAGAAGGACAGAGACAGAGTTTGTTACAGGCCAGTCAAACCGTCTGAATGGATGGACTAGAACAGGGTTGTCCAACTTCAAAGTGGTTGGAGGCTACATGTTGCACTGATTGCAGATCCTGGGTCATACATCCCATGGACTACAAGCTGCAGTATTCACGTGAGCTCCCCAAAGCCCCTGGTGTGTGCAGTGCCCCGTCACACAACCCCCCACACTGCCACCACTGCATGGGCAATCCCCCTCACTAACTGCCGCTGTGCAAGAACTGCAAGCCTCCTCATTGCTACTACCATACTGGTGATCACACCTCCAACTGCTGCTGGCCAAGCCCTCCATTCACATCACTGCACAGGCAATACTCCACCACTGCTGCACAAACAGTATAAGCCCCTCACCTCCCCTGCTGCTATTCCCCTGTACTGCTGTGTGAACCTCTTCCCTCCTCCCACCACATGAGCCCCCTCTCTTGCCACCAGCACTGTGTAGGTGATCTCCCCCAGTACCCACCACTGCCACATGAGCAGCATGAGCCCCCTGCCTGAGCCCTCACCCCATTGGCACTGTTTTCCGGGCAGTGAGCTCACCGAGCCTTCTGCCATGCTGTCCTGTCCCACAGATCCTGGTTACTATCACTTCACTAGGAAGAGTGGTGGCCAGGTGGAAGCTTGGGGGCCACGTGTTAACTCTTTGCAGGCTGGATGAGGCCCATGGGCTACCAGTTGAACAGTCTTGGTATAGAATGTCACAGCTATTGTACAGCATAGTCCTGCAGGGACTGCTCTTTAGTACAGAAGTAGCAAGCACAAAACAATGTGGTCCAGGTCACAGGGATAAGACTAGGGTCCCTCTTGGTTCTGATGTTGACCTGCCATGATATTGGACAAATCACTGGACCTCTGTTTCCCACTCCACTCTTGTCTATTCAGACAATAAGGTTCCAGGTAATGTGGGGCTCCTGCAGGAATTGCCTGGAAATCTGGTGGTCTCACCAGATGAGAAAGCTAACCTATTTAACAATTTCTTTGCCTCCATTTTTCTGAGCAGGGACCAGGTCATCCCCAACATCAGGATCCCTGATGGTCCCAGGGGAGGCACAGCCAGGCCCAGGGTCAGAGAGGACCTAGTCAAGGAACTTCTGGTGGGACCAGATGTATTCAAATCAGTAGGTCCTGACAATCTCCACCCTAGAGTGCTTAGGGAATTAGCAGAGGTCATTGGGGGACCCCTGGCACAGCTTTATGAGTACTTGTGGTGCTCTGGCGAGGTGCCAGAGAACTGGAAAAGGGCCAACATGGTCCCCATTTTCAAAAAAGGGAGGAAGGAGGACCCAAGAAATTTAGGCCTGTTAGTCTTTTTACCTTGGTCCTGGGGAATCTCTTTGAGAAAATTATCCAGGTGCACACCTGCGAGGGGCAAGCATGGGAGTATATGCTCAGGGGCAACCAACATGGGTTCATTAGAGGCAGGTTCTGTCAGATCAACCTGGTGGCCTTCTCTGGCCAGGTCACAAAATCCTTGAATGCAGGTGTCATGGTGGACATAGTATTTCTGGACTTTAGGAAGGTCTGTGACACTGTCTTTCACCTCATTCTCGTTAAAAAATTAGGAAATTGTGGTGTTGATCCCTACACAGTCAGATGGGTCGCCAATTGGCTGGAGGGCCGCACCCAGAGAGTGGTGGTGGACGGGTCATTTTCAACCCCGGAGGGATGTGGGCAGTGGGATCCTCCAGGGCTTGGTCCTTGGGCCCACACTGTTCAACATCTTCATCAGCGATTTGGATGAGGGGGTGAAAAGCACCCTGTTCAAATTCACCTGACACTAAGATGTGGGGAGAAGTAAGCACACTAGAAGGAAGGGACAGGCTACAATTGGATCTGGACAGGTTACAGGGGTGGGCAGTTGAGAATAAAATGAGATTCAATATTGACGAGTGCAGGAAGGGTGAGGTAGGAAGAACCAGCAGCATACCTACAGGCTGGGGAACTCCCTTCTCAACAGCACAGAGGCAGGAAAGGATCTTGGAGTCACTATTGATTGCAAGATGAACATGGGCCGCCAATGTGAAGATGCGGTCAGGAAGGCTAACCGCACCTTGTCATGCATCCACAGATGCATCATGAGCAGGTCCAAAGAGGTGATCCTCTCCCTTTATATGACATTGGTCAGGCCACAGTTGGAGTACTGTGTCCAGTTCTGGGCTTTGCACTTCAGGAGGGATGTGGACAAGATCGAGACGGTCCAGAGGAGGGCCACTCGCATGATCAGGGGACAACAGGGCAGGCCCTACAAGGAGAGGCTATGAGATCTGAACTTGTTCAGCCTCCACAAGAGAAGGCTGAGAGGTGATCTGGTAGCCATCTATAAACTGGCCAAGGGAGACCAGCAGGCAATGGCAGAGTCCCTATTCCCCCAAGCACTACTGGGAGTAACAAGGAATAACGGCCATAAGTTGACAGAGAGTAGATTCAGGCTAGTTATCAGGAGGCGCTACTTCACAGTCAGGACAGCTAGGACCTGAAACCAGCTTCCAAGGGAAGTGGTGCTCGCTCCTACCCTGAGGGTCTTCAAAAGGAGGCTAGATAGACACCTTGCCTGGGTCATTTGACCCCAGCATTGGCAGGAAAGACTTGATGATCTGCTCAGGTTCCTTCTGACCCTACAAACTATGGAACTATAAAGCAACAATATGGGACCAGAATCAAGCTGGTTCCTTCTTTTCTGTTAACACATCATCTGTAGTAAAGATTCAGCAAGCCAAATCTTCATTTACACCTGTCCCCGCATTGTCTTGTGCATCCACAATAGTTTTGCACATGTGTAGCTGCCTAGAATTTAGTAAGCAATTCTGTTAATGCAAAATAAAGAAAAGATTTCAGCTGAGCACTGGCTCTCCAGAGCTAACAGAACTAAAAGCAACAAAACATTCTCTGGGCATGTCAACAAGTGCAATCAATGTGCCTGAATTTTCTAACATTCAGACACATTAAACTACACCCCTATATGCATCTGAACGTGTGCCTGTCGGGAACAAATTTGCTTCTGATGAGAGTTCAGTCTTGGGATGCTCCTGCCTGCTTTCCCCTGGTTGCCAGCCTGGGGCTGACAAGGGATACAAGGGCTAGTCCTGATCTTCATGGAGCAGGAGAGAACAGTCTTGACTGTTGGGCAGTTGCCTCATAGCCCCATGGAGATAAGGACCTATCCTGATCCCAGCATCCATCCCAGCACTGCAGCATTCATGAGCCGCGCTGGTACCTTGAAGTATATAGAAAAAACATTTAAAGATGTGTCTATAGCCGAATTGCTGATTCTCCAAATCAGCATTGAATCTTCAGACTTGACCAAATCAAATCAGGAATAGTAATCTGAATCAACAAATTGAATAGCTGTCCCCGATTTGGGCTGAATCAGAATCTGAATTGAATACGGCCCGTTTTGCACACCCCTACTGCTTTCTCTGCCCCATGGGAATTGAGAGGGTCCCAATCTCCATGTGGCTGGGAGGCAGCTGCACAGCAGCCAAGACAGCTCTCCACCCCTTCTGGCCCCCTGCTGCCTAGGCTGACTGAGAGCAATTTGTTTCCGGTCAGTGTTTATAAGTGTGCTATGGTGCATTAATTTAATATGCTGATTTCTAGGACCTATATCTAAAAGTACTAATCTAATGTACAGTAATTGCTACACATGTGTAGACAGTGATGCTTTACTGTGCACTAATGTGCAGTAAAGCATCTTGTGTAGATGAATCCTCTATGACTCTAAATAAGACATAGGACTTGAAGGGAACTTCTGGGTTTTCAATTCCAATGTCCTGCTATCAAAGACAACTATATCACATAAGCCATCATAAATAAATCAAGTTTCATCTTCAGATTAAAACTAAACATTAGTAGCAAGGATTCTGAATCTTTACAAGGACCTTAGAGTAAAGAGCCATAAGTTATACATACTGAGAGCCATCAGAGTGGAGTGAGATCTAACTAAATGGTTTTGATTCTATTTATTTGACCTTCACATTCATTTTAAAAATCACATGATTATTGATTCTTCATCCTCAGCTAAAAAGTACCATTGTAATTATGTAACCGCAGCAAATAGAAGGTCAATCTATTATTTATTGTGTGCCAAGGGCCAGGAGTTATTTAGATGCTCCATGTTAATATTTAAGATTAAAAGTAATCATGTTACTGTAATGACATTGCTGTAGATATTTGTTGGAATGTGCATAAATAAAACATTAGAAAGAGAAAGTAGGCCGGGGGCAATCAGACTACAAGGGAGTGAAGACAAAATATTCCTTCAGTTGTTATTCACACTGGAGAATAAACTGCAGAATAATGCCACCTAATGAACTAATCCAAACCCCACGAGAGTCTTTCTAGAAAATGCAATGGGCTTTGGATCAGGCTTCAGTTGAGGAATTGGAAAACAATGGGCAGAATTTTCGTAAGTGTTTGGCATTTGCAATCTGGACCAGGCTTTCAAGTACTCAGCTCCCATTTGGGCATCAAATCACATGGCAAGTTTCTCCAAAGAGATTGGCACACTGGGCTTCAACAGGACCTGCGGGGAGGCCGAGACTTTCTAGGGACCACATTTTCAAAAGAGTTCATGGTCACATTTTCAATTACTCAGCACTCAAACTTGGGGGCAGATTTTCAAAAGAGTTCTGCTCCCAGCCAGGCATTAAAGTAAGAGGTCAACATCCAAAAGCTCTCTTTGTGACTCTTATAATCAAAGTGCAGACAGAAGTGCAACTAGCCACTGTACTTGAGAACACTTTGCAGGAAGTGTTCTGAGTTACAATGATCCCTTGGAACAAGCAGAAGTTCATGGTCAGTTCCAGGGCGGGAAATGAATCTAGTGGGGCTGTGCGAAGCTTCAGTTGCTCATTTTATTCGGAGGAGATTTGGCCCGAATCTCCGTATCCAAATTGAATCAGGAGACCTGTCACAGAGCACTTAGGTGCACTGCTCCTAAGAAGGGAAAAAACTGCTAGGGAAAGAGCCCTAACAGTGAGTGACGAGTCCAGCTGCTGGTTGCCAAGGCAACCAGAGTAGGTCAGCTGACCAGAAGGGGCAGGGCCTGGCTCCTGTATAAAGCCCAGGGGTTGAGGCCAGGTGGGGAAGGAGCTCTGCCAAAGCAAATCTGAGAGGAGAGGCCTGACTGCAGGTACAACCTGAGCTGGGTAAAGGATGGTGTATCCCTGGGGTGTTTGGAGTAACATGGTTATAGCTGGGTGGCTTCAGTTTATGTTATAGTCGAGGGGCTTGTGTTTTGTTTACTGTTTAATACTGGTGGCTTGGGTGAGGCTATTAGGGGTTGGAGGAGGCCACATAGGGGACCCACAGCAGTGTGGGGACCCCAGCATCAGTGAGGGCACAGCAGTCAGGATGCGCTGACCTCAGCCCAGAAAGGGGCAGTTGAGAAGCCGCAGAGAGTGGGCGTTGATGAGACGTCCCAGCGCAGGTGTGGTGAGCCCAAGAGAAGGGGGCAGCATGATTGTGAGAAGCCCTGGAGAAGGGGAGCAGCGCTTTGAGAAGCCCCATAGAAGGGGGCAGCATTGTGGAGAAACCCCAGAGAGAGGGGACAGAGTGACACAGGGCTGTGGAGTGCCCTAGCGCCAGAGAGGGTGCAGATTGAAAGAGGTGGGGCCCGGAGAAGACAAGGGGGCCAGATTATAAACAAGGCCCACACCTAACAACATCTGTTCCATCTGTGAGGCTTAGGGCGTGGTAAAGGGGTGGTTGGAGCCACACATAGCCCATAAGGCTAGGGTGCCCCTGAAGCACCTATTGCAAAGTGGGCTCAGAAGAGGCACACTCCAATGAGAAGGAGACGCAAAGTTCTGGTCATCGGGGACCCCATCCTGAGGCGAACCAATGGTCCAATATGTCGCTCTGAGCTCTGGTCACGGCAGGTCTGCTGCATGCCTGGAGCAAGGATTCGCAATGTCTCAGAGACCATTCTTAAAATCATCAAGCCCTCTGACTACTATCCACTGGTTGTGGTCCATGTGGGTACAAATGATGCATCCAAGGGCAAGCTGGATAACATCATGCAGGACTATAAGGCCTTGGGACACTCAGGTGGTATTTTCCCAGTAAGCAGACAGGGTAGGCATCATGAGGCCTGCATTGATGTGATTAACCAGAGGCTTAAGAGCTGGTGCCATAAGGCAGGCTTTGGGTTTTTTGACAATGATCCATGTTTTTGTAAGGAGGGCATGCTGGGTGGGATGGCCTTCACCTCTCCCCTAGTGGCAGATGTATCTTTTCCTCTAGGATGGCTGATCTTGTACGGCAGGCTTTAAACTAGCTTCGCTGGGGGAAGGGGCTGCTTCAAGTGGAAAGGATGCTTCACCAGCACGCAAGGTGACAAGAGAAAGGGAAGCGCAGGTAAGTATCTATGTCTGAGGAGCAGAGGGCCACAACTGTCCTGGGAGTGGGAGGAAGGCACGAGCACCTTCAGGAGGCCTGAGGTCCCTCTACACTGATGCTTGCAGTAAAGGGGTGTAAGCAGGAGGAACTATGTCTCTTGACTGCAAGTAAGAACCCAGATTTAGTAGGGCTCACAGAAACCTGGTGGGACCCTACCTATGTCTGGGCAGTGGGCATTTGGGTATACACCCTATATAGTAGAGACAGGGCAGAGAGGAAAGGTGGAAGGGGGTTTGCGCTCTGTCAAAGAGCACCTCACATCATCAAGGATTAGCTTTGGGGTAGAGGAGGATCTGGCAGAGACACTATGAGTCAAACTACAAGGGGGCATGGCAAAAGGGACCTTTTGGTGGGTGTCTACTACAGACCACCCAACCAGGGCAAAGAGCTAGACCAGGACTTCTCCAGTCAGCTTATGGAGGCGGTTAGGTCAAGGGATGTTATTGTCATGGGCAACCTAAACTACCCAGACATTTGCTGGGAGGAGCAG
>JAGPOW010002067.1:13487711-13507649 GCA_030014935.1 Caiman crocodilus | reverse complement strand
AGGTCAAGGGATGTTATTGTCATGGGCAACCTAAACTACCCAGACATTTGCTGGGAGGAGCAGACAGCCAGGTCTGACCCCTCGCGTAGGTTCCTGGCTATATCACAGGACCTTCACCTTATCCAGGAAGTGCACAGCCCCACTAGGGGTAACGCCTTGCTGGACCTGGTCCTGGCTACAGGGGATGACCTGGTGAGGAAACTGCAGGTCCTTGATCACCTGGGCAATAGTGATCATCACCTGCTGGATTTCACTATCCAACACAAGGTATATAGGGCTCATACCAAGGCTAAAGCCCTTGACTTCAGAAGGGCCAACTTCAATGAGCTTAGGAGACTAGTGGGGGAGACGCTAAGGGCCCAGAAGGTAGAGGAGATGGGAACCCACGAGGGATGGTCGTACCTTAAGGGGGTGATCCTCCAGGCCCAAAGGATAACAGTCCCTGAGAAAAGCAAGGGGGGGGGGGGCAAGAGTGCTCAGAAACCCCCTTGGCTATGCCAGACAAGAAAGCTGATATTTTTAACAGTTTCTTTGCCTCTGTTTTCTTGAACAGGGACTGGGATATCCCACCTACCAGAGGTAGGGATAATCTTGGGGATAACTCTATCAATCCTTTAGTCAGTGCAGATGTAGTTAGGGATCTTCTGGAAGGACTAGACATTTTTAAATCTGCAGGTCCAGATGCCCTTCACCCAGTGGTGTTGAGGGTGCTGGCAGGGGTCATCGCGGAGACTTTGGCCCAGCTGTATGAACATTTGTGGTCATCTGGCCAGGTGCCGGGGGATTGGAAACCGGCTAATGTGGTCCCTGTTTTTAGAAGGGGAGGAAGGAGGACTCAAGTAACTATAGGCCTGTAAGACTCACCTCAGTGCTCAGGAAGCTCTTGGAGAGGATCATCAAGGAGCACATCTGTGTGGGGGCTAGCTGGGGAGATCATGCTCAGGGGCAGTCAGCATGGGTTCACCAAAGGCAGGTCCTGCCTAACCAACCTGATTGCCTTTTACGACCGAGTAACTAAATCCTTGGATGATGGTGTCATTGTGGACATAGTGTTTCTAGACTTTAAGAAGGCCTTTGACACTTTCTCTCACCCCATCCTCATGAGTAAATTAATTGACTGGCATTAATGCCTGCACAGTTGGATGGGTAAAAAATTGGCCAATGGGGTGCACCCAGAGAGTAGTGGTGGATGGGTTTTACTCAACCTGGTGAGATGCGAGCAGTGGGGTACACCCTGGCTCAGTCCTCGGGCCCCCACTGTTTAACATCTTCATCAGCAACTTGGACGAGGGGGGTGGAAAGCACGCTGTCCAGGTTTGCTGATGACACTAAGATGTTGGGTGAGGTGGACACACTTGAAGGGAGAGAGAGGCTGCAACTAGATTTAGAAAGACTACAAAAGTGGGCAGATGAGAATAGGATGGGGTTCAATGTAGACAAATGCAGGGTGCTGCACCTTGGGAGAAGGAATACACACCATAATACAGGCTGGGGAATTCCCTTCTTGAAAGCACAGAGGCTAAAAGCAATCTTGGAGTCATTGACTGCAAGATGAACATGAGCTGCCATTGCCAGACCGCAGCCAGCAAGGCCGGCCATACCTTGTCATGCATCCAAAGGTGCATCTCAAGCCAGTCCAGAGAGGTAATGGCCACCCTCTGTGCAACTTTGGTCAGGCCGCAGTTGGAGTACTGAGTCTAGTACTGGGCGCTGCACTTCAAAAGGGATGTGGCCAGCCTGGAGAGGGTTCAGAGAAGGGCCACCTGCTTGGTAACAGGGCAGCAGGAGAGGCCTTACGAGGAGAGACTGAAGGACCTGAACCTGTTCAGCTTCAGCAAGAGGAGGCTGAGGGGGGACCTGGTGGCTGCCTACAAACTCATCAAGGGGGATCAACAGCAAATAGGCCAAGCCCTTTTCTCCCCAGCACCACCTGGGGTGACAAGGAACAATCATCATAAGCTGATGGAGAATAAGTTTAGGTTGGAGATCAGAAGGCAATATTTTACAAGTTAGGGTGGCCAAAATCTGGAACCAACTTCCCAGGGATATGGTCCTTGCCCCTACCTTGGGAAATTCAAGAGGAGGTTGGACAATCACCTGTCTGGCATCTTGTAAACCCAGCATTCATTCCTGCCTGTGGCAGGGGGTCAGGCTAGATGATGTGTTCAAGTCCCTCCTGACCCTAGTTACTATGAAACTATAAGTGGAACCCATGAGGGGTCCGAGTGTCCAACAAGACGTGACCAAGAGGGTGTAAAAGGCAGTCTCCCAAATATATTTTGTCATCAAAGATGTGGCGGGTGAGAGTTGAGGGTGCCCATTGGGTCAACCTGGCATGGTAAAAGGGGCCTTAGGGAGATCACAGCCATCCTACTGGACACTGCGCCGTGACAAGACCCATTAATTTCTCCGAATCAAATCGGAAGCCTCTGAATCAATTTGGAGAGATTCAACAATTTGGCCATAGACACAGCTTTATATGTTTTTTTTCTACGTACCTGAAGGTACCACAAATGCTGAGATGGTGGGGCGGACAGAGCATCCCATGGGAGCGTTGGTGGGTAGGGGGACGGGACTGATTGTCCCTGGCCTACTTTTAGCAGGACTCGCTGTCCCCCAAGTCAAACCAAATCTGAATCAAATACTGCCCACTTCACAGACCCCTAGAATCTAGCTGCTGTCTACAAGCCTGCAGCCGGTTTCTTTTAGAAATCAGCCCTGCTACCTGCTAGGCTGCAAAATTTTCAGAATGGGAGGGGGAAAGGGAGCTGAAGGATCTTGTTCTAGGGATTCTCCAGCCAGCACTGGAGGGTAGAGTGGGTGTATTGGAGCCCCTCCAAGATAAGGGGCTCCACTTTACCCATCCCACCCTCCAGCGGGAGCGTAAAACCCCCCAGACTGAACTTCCTTCAATCCCTTTCCCCCCTCCCATTCTGAAAACTGCTTGGGGCTTGCAGGAAGCACTGACGTTACAGAAGATCATAGGTGACTGAAATTGGCCCTCACCAGCTGGGGAGTGTGGTTGCCAGCCGGTGCCACCCCCACCTCATCCCCTGAGAAATGCCAGTGGCACTTCTGATTTTGCCAGTAGCATTTCTGGTTTGCTGTCGGCACTTCCAGGGACAGTGATTAGCCACTGGGGAACCTTTCTCCTCTGTTGGCAATTGGCTGCTGGGGGACCCCCAGAGCCAGAAAGCACCAGTTGCCCATGCAGAAGATGCTGTTTTGAAACATCTTCATCTGATGCATGCAATGAGGATTCAGATTTTCATCAGACTGGCCATTTTTTAAGCTATCTGCAGCCATGTACTTGTGTTTGGTTATGGCTATAAATTTTCTGTCACCAGACTGGGCAAAAATTGTCTTCTGTTTGTGCACAGAGTTTCAAAAGACTTTGTACCCAAAATGTGCTGAGTGCTTTTTTTCTGAAAACCACCCTCCTTAAGTGGGTTCCCAAGAGCTGAGCGCTTATGAAAAGAAGACCCCAACAATGGGTGCTGAGATCTTTGTCCTCAGAGCTGAAAAAACTGTAACCCCCGATACCTGGAAGGTGAAACACCCTGTGCTTGTCCATTCCCCACTGTCAAAAACAGTCTCCCTCTTTCTCTCATGCTCTGAAATAATACAACCTGCTTTTTTTTTTCTATGAGCAAACAATGCTCATAATTTTAAACTCATTAGTCATCAGCTTTTAAAGGGAACTAAATCAATGCTCAGCAGCTGTTCTGGTATGCTGGAAAAATCCAAGAACAAGTCAAGAAGTTCAGATGAAACAACAGCTCTCCAAATCTTGCCACCCCCACCATCTCCTCTAGATAGACAAAGGGGCTTTTTAATAGCTGTTGAAATGCTTGCATGTTTTTGACAATCAATGAAAAAAACTTCTCTTTTTAAAGTTATGATAAAAATACTATTGTAAATCTCTTACCAGCCACCCAAATAATCACCACGTTTGCCTTAATGGGATAAAAGTAAGTACTCAAATGAGACAATGAGGGCTCAAAAAGAAGATAGAGCTATGGATTCCTATCCTGCCTTTTTCTCTTCATTATTATGTATAAAGGCAGAATTTTTTTATTGCATTCCTTTTAAATAGATGGGAATTTTCCTCCTTGCTTATTATTTAGAATATCAACGTTGGTTATCCCTATTTTGTACTCTAACCCTTCCTTGAGAGTGTCAAAGGCAGCTGTCATAAGCCCTTACAGTCACCTTAAGTATAGGGACAATTAGATTTCTGCCAAGCCTAATTATATTTTTATATTTTAATAATTTTTGTAATATTGATTGGCTTGATGATAATATTGATGCCTATTTTTAAGCATTTATTTAGATTTTTATTAATTTAAATTTACAGGATTGTGCAAAATTAGGAGTGTGGGGGGCAGGCAATTTATTAATGACCGTATACTATTATTATAGTGCACTTTAAACACTTATTGCAACAAGCATAACTTTAGGACTGCTGCCAGCTGAACCATCAGTCCCAGCTCCGTTCTCCTATTGCTTCCTCCTCCACTTTGTCACTTCTTCCTGTTCCCAGTCCCCTGGGGATTCTGGGAGGTGCAGTCCACACAGTCAGCATGGTTCTATAGGACTGCTCCTCCTTTTGTTACATACTCCCTCAGCCATCATTTTTCTTACATTCCCTTGTTTATACATTTTGATTACTAATGATGGAAATATTTTTGCATTGGTATGTAAATGTGAGGTGAAATTGACATTTATCAATGTTTACTGATAAAAATTGAATCCTGCTAAGCCTAAGAATAATGGATTTTTAATAAAGGCTTCCTTTCTCTAACATATTCAATGCACCCAAATGTTAAATAAAAATTAATAAAACCATCAGCAGGAAGTTTTAAACCACAAAATTCACCGTTTCAGTCACTCAACTTTCACTCTTTTGGTTTGTGATGCCAACATTTCATTAGCTCTTCAGGCATCACAAAGACTTCCAGGATGCAAAGAACTTGAATTCATAATGTTAAAAAAAAAAAAACAAACAGAAAATAAAATACCTTTATAACTGGGGCGGGGAAACCATCTTTCAGGCCCTCATTATTACCCAGGAGGAAAGGCACAGCCCAATGTTGTTTTTATTTGCACATTGTGTTGAAGACCCCAGGACACGTATCTCAACAGCAGAGGTTCAAATGCAAATATGCTAAGGCTTAGCGGATACGTCTACATGTGCAAATAATGTAGGATCAGTTTACTTTAGAGTAGCAGCAGTCAGCTGTTGTTTCCTGTGGCCCTGCACTGGGCCCCTGGGTGCTAGCCCAGGGGCTGGCAGGGAGCATAGGCAGCCAGGAGAAAACTGCCATTGTTCCCTGATCCCAGGAGCTGCCTGATGCTAGGGTGACCTCTCCCACCAGAGCCTGGGTGGGGAAAATGTCCATCTACCCTGACAGCAGAGAGTGTTTAGGCCTGCTCTACAATTGCGAGGCTGGGGACTGGAGATTCTTAACTCCCAGCCTGAGCCAGTCACAGGGCTGGGCTGGGAGATTCTTAACTCCCAGCCTGAGCTCCATGACTGTAGGCCTGGACTGAGAGAGAAGATTCTCCCAGTCCTTGTAGGGCCTGGAGATAAGAATCTTTTAGCCCCTGCTCCTTAATCAGGATCAGGAGGTGGGGGCTGGGAGCTCCCTGCGACCATGGCAGGGGGACATTGTCCCCACTTGAGCTCCAGTGGCAGAAACTGCCCCAGTTCCTGGGGGCAGGGAACAATCCTAGTCAAGCATCTACATGTTCCATACTGTGCAGCAAGTAACTGAGAGCAAATCCACAACTTGTATTTTCAGGTAACAAACTTACTTGTGATTAAAGCAAATTACTGCACAGTAAGCATCTGCATGTGTAGATGGTGATGCTTACTGTGCAGTAATTAGCTCTAATCTCGAGTAAAGTGTCTTGTGTAGATGCGGGATGCACCCACTGTGAGTCGGGAAGCCTAACAACTAATTTATTCAGAGCCTGAGAGGCTCTCAAACAGGTTGCACATGCTGCTCATAACTCAGAACTTTTCTCTTGGAAACATTTGCTCTGTTTCTCTGTGCCATGTGATACAGACAGTCTGTTGGCCTTGTAGCTATCTGCCTGTCTAAGGCCACTGAGGATAAGATTCATTTTTACAGACCACCTGTGACAACCACAGAAAAATCCTGGACTAGAACTATTGCCTCCTTAAGAACGGATTGTGCCAGTACATCCTGCAGCCTCTCTGCCCTAAATACAAATGAAGTCACAGATCTGCCTCTTTTTTAACAAACCTGCTTAGCTTCAGGTGAGAGAAGTCCTAAGGTGATGTCTGGTTTCAGGGTCACATTCTTCATCCCAACAAAGCTGAATTTTTCTAAATCTAGCTTTCGAAGGATTCTGGCAAGGTTACGTGTCCAGGTACCAGGTTTGATCAGCAACACTGTGCAGAGAACCTGGGCTCCTGAAACAAAGGACAACTGTGAAAGTAAAGCTGCTAATAAGAAATAGATATAAACCACAGAACACTCATATTAATTTTCACTAGTTTTAAATGCAAGTTTAAATGTAAACTTTTTTGTTACCCAAGATGAGATTTAATAGCTGGCATGCAGTCCACAGGAACTCTACTGACTGAACCAAACCAGTACAGAATAAGAATGGTGATATAGTTTAACTTTTTAGTTTTAAATTGTATCTAGAGTAACCAGAAGCAGCAGGTTGAAATGGTTAACTATTTGAATATCAGTGATGAGCTCTACCTACAGTTCCAATGCTCTTATATGACAGTCTTGTAGACCTAGAATCAATCTGCATAAAACTTACCTTTGGGGTCCTGTTTTTGGATGCCTGGAACAGGATAAATTATTCCCTTTTTTCATGTGATAGAAGAAGAGAACTAAATCAAAGGTACCATATGAAGTATATGGTGTAGTTCTTAGGGCAACTTATTATTTATCTCTCATATGTTTGTTTCTTGATGGCCCCCTCTACATGTTACATGTATTACGCAATTAAGTGGGTAATTGTGCAATTCATTTAGACTGGCTACATGTGCAAACTATCATGCCATTAAACTGTCCATCCACCTATAATGTTAGAGCTAGAAAATATGTACCTTCATAACTAGTTTCTATCCAGTTTTATTTTGCGCTCTTGTAGATGCTGAACAGGAGCAAATTGTTACCAGTCAAGCTAGGCACCAGGGGGCCACAGGGGTAGGAACAGCTGTCCTGGCTTGGTGGGACACTGCCTCCTAGCCACGTGGAGATAGGGACCTGCCCTGATCTCCATTGGTTGGGAGAGCTGTCCCAGCTGCTGAGCAGCTGCCTCCCAACCATGTGGAGATCAGGATGAATCCTGATCTCCATGTGGTTGGGAGGCAACTGCCTGGCAAGCTGGGACAGCTCTCCCCTACCTCATGGAAATCAGGACTAGCTCCCATGCCCCCTGCTGACTTTGGTTGGCACCCAGAGAAGCATGGCTCTCCCCCTGGCTGTTGCAGGGGGCAGAGCAAGGCAGGAGTGGCTTGAAACTGAACTGCTTCAGTTAGGAGCAAATTTGCTCTCAACAGGCTCATGTTCAGATGTGTTGGGGGGTGCAGTTTAATGTGTCTGAATTTTCTACACAGGAAGTTCAGGAACACTAACTGCATGTGTAGGTGTGCCCACTGTCAAGTAGCTTAAGTTGTTAACTTCCTGTGAATAGCACTGTCTTTATTAAAACAGAAACTTTAGGGAAAACTTTGGAGTGTGTCTGAACCATACCCCTTCAAGGCTGGTAGCCAAAAATTCATGATCACCATGTAATAGAGAGAGCCAAAAAATGAAACTGACTAGAAATGGAATGTGACCAGACTAGCTTTGCTGACCTCACTGGTTGAAAGGTATAAGAAGGAAACACTTGGCATAAATGTTAACATCCAAGAGACCTCATTCTTAAGTTCTACCAGTCAAGTTAACCTTAAATGCTATAATGTTGGCTATATAGTTACATCACTTACCCTAATGATGCCCTTTTGAATATTTGTTTTCTAACTCTAATATTATAATCAGTAAACTAAGCCTGTCATTTACTGGCAGCAAACAGTACCAGTTAGCAAGATGAGATAACCAGTACTGCAGATGGCTAGCGCTGTTCCCATTATTATCTGTTTGTGTTTATAAAATGTCACTTTATGTTTCTTATGCATCATATTACTAATTATACAGCTGTCAGTGCAATGAAACATCAACAATACTACATGCATTTTGACTGCATATGCAGTAATTTTCAAATGGCAAGAGGCTTGGTATTGATTCATGGCACAAAATGGGTTGGGACCAAATATAGAAGTAACAACATGTTCTTCATTCTATAGGAAAACCTAACCCATTTCCTATTGGGAGTTCTTACACTGTGGGATCTACTGGGGTTTTTTTTCATAACATCCTTGAACAGAAAGGTAAATTCCATAGCAACAGCTTGCTCTGCAGAGGCAAGCCGCCCTGTTCCCTTCAGCTACTAGTATATAGAATGGCAATTTAAATTACATACTGTTACATAAGTACTCATTGTCCTCAAAATGTTTTACTCACCATCTGCTACATTTCTGGGCAAACATTCCCATTCTTTCTGGTATGTGAATCACCACATCCTGCATATTCATATACTTTATTCACATAATGTAGACGTATTATCCTGACCTGAAGGTGCACAAATGCTGCTATCTTCAGGATGGCCTTTAAAACATACATCTTCAGATCCTTCTAAGAGCTACATTTTCTACTAGATCCATAGTTCTCAACATTTTTAGTCTCAAGACACTCCTATCTAACTCAAGGCACCCCTTAGAAAATGTTAGCTCTTAGTTTTCACTTGGTTTGTTTACTACAGGAAAAAAAAAAGAGTAATTCTTCTGTTGCAAACAATTCAGAAATCCCACACCAGGTAAAAATGTTTTTAAGACTATGAATTCCTATGTGAAATCTCTTGGGAATCATGTCTGCAAACCTAATAGTGCTAACATTGTGTTGCACCCCTGAAAAGATCTCAGGGTACCCCAGGTTGAGAATTACTATACTAGATCCACACAGTGAACTGTCATGTGTATCAATAATTACTTCCCATATTGATCATGTGTTACCATAGCCTTTATTATGCAAGCCTCTTTCATGTTTTCCAAGACTTCTGGCTACATTCTCCATTCACTTGTGATTGCTTTCTGGATTTTCCAGGTTTTGCTAAAACTTTTCTGGCCTTGGTAGCTTTTTTATGTTCTGTGGTTTCCTCAGTTTCCTTTCTGTTGGTCCACGTTTACCAAAATGCCTCTAAGTGGTTTTACTTTCAAAGAAGTGACATGGTGGCTTCAAGAGTACTGATAAAGCTGCAATGCATTTTTTAAATGTAGATGTGTGGTTTAAAGTGAATACTCCTTTAACAGAAGGAAATGTCAGGCTTCCTGAGATGTTTAGATAAGGGAGTATATATCACTGTCAGTGTTCAAACCCAGGGAACTGTTTGATACAATTCTAATTGCCTTCCTTTTGCTTGGTATCTTCAACTGCTCCATAAAACCAAAGTCAAATAAATCCACACTTTTCTGCAGTAAGCTTTGCTGAATAACCAGGGGAAGAGGAGGGAAGAGAGAAAGTTACTATATTGCCTCTCTCACCTGCTTGCATGTAGGTGAACACTGATTCTACACCGCTTCTTTGAGTTTCTCCCCCTAAAGAAGAAGAGATGAATAGATTTTAATAGAAGGTAGCATTGCTTGGGGAATAATACTATCATCTCTGTTGTAAATGTAGCATGTGATTATTACACAGTTGTTCCACAAATCTCAACACAGTCCTGCAGGAGGTCACTTGTATAACTGGTATATACTGCTTGGTTTGATTTTCACAAGTGCTGAATCCCATAGATCTAATGCTCATTTACTTTGTTATTGTGTTTGGGGAAAGGAGGTTAGCCTTGGGAGGAACAGAGGTGGTTTAAACCACCTCTGTGATCCCCAATGTCATGGCAAAACAAGAGTATGCCTGATCATTTGGGTAAGCCAGAACAGTTTCAAGATTGATCTAACTTACACCCTGTTTCCCAGACCCTTCTATGGGTCTAAAAAATAGAGAAGAGGTAGTGAAAAGCATTCTGGCCAAACCCCCAATCTACCTCCTAAAACTAAGAAGCAGAGCTAATTAACATGAGTGTAGCACTATGCAAACAGCCACACTACTGGTTCAGGAGACAGTGGGCGCATCTACATGCAGTATGGCACTGTTGCTACAGCACTTTTGGAAGTACTAAAGCATGGCGCAGTATGTGTGGTTACTGTGCAGTGCATGTGGATAGATTTCACTCCCATGTCGCTATAGGGGCATGCTATTCCCAGGGAGTGTGCCGCTAAGGCAATCTAGCTGGTGATAGTATGTAGACACACTTGATTGCAACATCATCATAGCCTTCTGTTCGGCAACAGTAGCGCATTGCTACATCACCATATGGTGATGTGTAAATGCACCCAGTGTGTGCAAAGCAGCAGGCCTGTCACAGCAGTTTAGCAGTATATATGTCTCTCTAGACTGTTACTTTGGGAATATCTATGGGCACAACACAGGAGCAATAACTAGTGTCTAGGCAGCTAAAGCTCATGTTTATAAAAACATCTGCAATGTAGGGATTGGCTGACTCAAGGGATTATAACAAAGTTTGAAACCTCATGCCTCTAGGGTACCAGCCAATCCCCACCCTGGGTGAGGGAGGGCAGAACAATATTGACATTTGAAGGCTCTTTGATTCAATAATTTGGTGGGTTTCAGTCCAGGGACAACCCAAAGATTACAAACCCCACTAAATGTCCCTCTTACCAGCACTCTTATTGGAGAAGCAAAAAGAGCGAACAGGTCAAAAATAAACTCCCTGCAGACTTCTAGAGAACACTCCTCATAGTCAGCAATGGGGCACATCACTGAGGAAGCTGGGGCTGTTTCTGCTTCTTTTGTAGGTTATTAAAAAGTATCAGAAGCTCCTTTCTTTTAATCTGGTAACTTTAAACAACACTAAATTTAATTCTAAGAAGTAAAAAACACCAAAACCCCCTCAAAGCTCTGTTTGTTAAAAGCAGACCCAGTCATTACAATCCTTTTGTATTTATTACAGTCTGAGGTCAATACTGTGTCTTTTTCCCATAGCACTTTATCTGGAAGCTGCTTAGCCATTGGATCCTTTCCTTCTAATAAGATCAAGTTTCTTTCTGTATCTCTATTTTCTGTTCTGCTGAAATAATAAGAGGTGATAGTACAGGGCAGGTCTGACTCTCAATCCCTCATCTCACTTCTCAGTGAGTACATCCCCTCAGGACTGATTTCCTTCTTTACAATGTGAGGTTCTTATAAGCTTTCCTTGAAACTGTTTCAATCTTGTTTTAAGAATATGAAACGGTCTGAAAATAGCTTGTAGAAATATACTAAAATAGTTTGAAAGCTAGTGTCTAAAATGGGCAACTGCTCTCATAACTATGGTCTTACCTTCAGTTCTGGAGCCTCTGCCAGGTGGGGGCAGGTACTTCAAAGCAGGGCGATGTTTGGAATCTGAAAAGGGAAAGAGAAATGCTTTTTATGACTAAGCATGGTGTGATGGTGGCAACTACTTGTTGAGGCTGGGAATGTAACTATATGTACCATGACAATAATAGTGGGCTTTAAGCAGCTGCAAACCACTCAAGGGAAGAACTGCTCCTTAGAACAAAGACCCCCTGAACAATAAAGCAAAAGAAGGAAAGAATTCAGAGTGGTTTTACAAAGAGATCCTGCAGGTTCTCAGAGTCATGGTTAATAGTAGTGTCTGTGCTTCATTGTTACTGTTGACAATGGCTTATATGAGTAAGGCTGGCTTTGCAGTTAACTCTTCCCTACAGAAGCTGATTTCTTACACTACACTTTAGATTTCAAGATTACTTTAATGCAGGTTAATGCTGCATTAAGTCACATGGCTCTTATACTACATTTTGGAAGGCTGAACCCCACCCCTTTTTCAAGAGCCTATTTTTCCTCCACCTTCATTCTACATATACAACACCTGTACCCAGTCATCCAAAGATCTTCCTTTTATAAGAACAGCATGTGTCTATTTCTTCTAACACCATCACAAGTCCCATCTTATTTTCTATAATGCTGGTTTATTGTTCTATTCTATATAAACATCTGGCATCTGATGGAAGTACGTAAGCCTTTGGTGGTGGCAATGCAAATGAGTTTTCTTCTCAGTGAGAGGAAAGGCAGCTAAGAGGCTATTACTTATATAAGGAATAAATGAGCTTATGGGACTCCAACACTTCCTCACTTTTGATACCATTATTGTGTGCTTGACTTACCTTCAGCTCTTTAAAATAAGCATGTAAGCATAATGTAAGAAATGTGCATGGCTGTAGGATCTAGAAGATGGTATACAATGCAACTGGGCATACTGTTTAACTTTGGGTGCTGAGAATCAGGGTCTCCTTAGATCTCATGTGATGTGCTCCGGTATTTTGTATTAGAGGCAAACAGCAAAAACTTCATCCTGTACTGCTCCAAGGCAGCCAAATATTCCCTCCACTTGCAAAGTGATTTGACTTAAGGAGGTCTACCTACACAGTACTTTCCACAGAAGAAACATAGCAGGTTCACTACATGGAAATAACAGTATGTATCATTCATATTTGGGAAGCCTTTGTCAGCAGTCTATCCTGTTTCACAAACTGTTCTTCCTTCTTTAGTGTGAAAAGAAAATACGACAAAAATTTAACTGCATCATCTGCTTTAGTTCCTAAGGACCCAAGCTGTCTATCTGCACAGGAACACCAGGTGCTGGAGTGTATATCTGTACTTTTATATGATGTCAAACATTATACAGGGAGCTGAGTTCCGAAATCAGTGGCTATGACGTGCTCTGTCAGATTTTAAAGAGTATGGGAATTGTTTGAACTAGAGCATGGCCATCCCACAAGTCGCCTGTGGGCTCCAAGGGGTTAATGTGCAGCTCTGACCCCCACACCACAACATCTCTGCAGCTGCAATAGCAGCCATAGCTCCAGGCTCCCCCCTCCTTTCTCCAGCTGTCAATTTCTGCCTTTGTCTTTCAGTGCAAGGAGATGAGGGGAGTCTGTGGCTACGTCCTGGTCCTGGAGGGGCGTGGGGGCCACATGCTATGGAGGGGGATAGTGCCCATATCATGCAGCATTTAAAGGTATGTGCCCACATGGGCATGGATGGAGTGCAGTGGTGGGAGGATGGAAGTATCTGTGTGGCACTGTGCAGTGTGTGGCCTCTGGAGCATGCGGCTCCTGGGAGCTTAGAAGTTGGACAGCCTGTGAACTAGAGAATGGGAGTCGCATGCTAATCCTTGCTCAGTAACTTATTAATATTAGACCTCAGTCCTGGCATTTAGGTTGTCTGTCTTGGTTTCTTCATATATGAAGTTGCAAAATGTTTGTAATATTATTTACCTGATCCATGGGGTATTGTAATGGCTACTTAATATTTGCAAATGACTTGAGATGCTCAGATGAAAAGTACTACGAGGATGCAGAGTTGCATTAAACTATTAGAGCCAAAGCCAAATCATGCTTCCAGGTTTACCAGTGTGGCTGCCAGTGACTTTACTGGAGTGCTACACAGGCATTCAAGTGCAGAGTTTTACCCAGAGCTAATATTTTAATTTGCTTCTTTCCAAGTCTGAACAGACCCCACAGCAAAGGATTCCTTTATCTGAGTTCATTGAAAAGATTTAAAAAAGCAAAACCAGCACCTACCAGCTACAAAATCTTTCTCATAGAAGAAAAGTATTGCCTGTCTGAAGGCTGTTTCTGGGGTCAAGGCCATCACTCTCTGTAGGTGATGAATGTCAGTGCTTAGCTTGTCCCCAGGTGGCATTAATCTTTTCAGTGTCTCAGCAAGAACTGCAAAGGCATTGAGTTTCCGTAATGCACATACAAGGGCTGGGCGGGATGTCAACTTATCAATGCTTCTTTGCCAGGATGTATCTCCCACCTCAAAAGGGGTTACTTCTTTGGCCTGACTTCGAGTGAGACAGGGCAACCACTTGAGGCCCAGAAGCTCAAATCCTGGATCCAGCCCATCTGCAAGTCAAGAGAATTGTATTTATTAGTAATTGGTAGCTAAGCTCATGTTGGTCTGCTGGGGACCTTATGCCTTAGAGCCTCATTGCACATTACGCTTAGGACATATTAACTGCACTTTAAAACATAAGGGTGCCTGTAGACATGCCAAGAGGCTGCTCTGACACACTAATAACAGTGGTAATTACTGCGCTCCAGCGAACTTCCTCGTCTCGTGTATTAGCATCCCTGTGCTTCAAAATGGCAGCAGGGGTGCTTTAACTATAGTTTGGCAAATGAGCTTTAGTACAAAGCCCCTGCTACCATTGTGAAATGTGGGGGGTGCTGATACACAAGATGCTGCCGGTGCTTTAATCAGAATAGCTCTCCGAGCTGTTCTAATTGAAGTGCACCCGCCCTGCCCCCTCTCGCCCCCCCGCCCAAGCACTTGTAAAGCCGCTTTCAGTATCCAATCATTCAAGAAGTAAAACACACGCTAAGTCCATTGTAGCATAGCAAAGTTAGGACTTTTCCAGCAAGGAGCATCTTCAAATCATATTACCTAATACATGTTGAACTAATACCAAGCTGCTCCCCAGAAGTCATATGGAGAGTCCATTGCTGTGCAGGGGGTGAGACTGGCAAACAGTTGTTTATTGCTTCCAATCCCACCACTGCACCAGGGTCTTGAACACACTTGGTGTGTTGCCAGGGCTCGGACAGACAAACAGCTGTTTGTCACTCCCAGCCTCTGAACCACGTTGGAGTTCTGAACCTGTTTGGTGTTTTGCTGGGACTGGGACTGACAAACAGATGTTTGTCTATCCGAGCCTCCACAACATGCTGCAGTAAACTTGAGTGTTCAAGGGGTCTGGCACTTAGGACATGTTTTATTTAGACTGTACTAAGCATGACCATGTGAGTGCTTACAATGCTTTCTAATTCGCTGTAATATAGTTACTTTCCAACTTGCTTACTACGATCTAAATAAAATGTGTCCTAAGTGATAAGGCGCTCACATTCACAGAAGTCTCGTAATCTTCTTTTAGTAGACAGCACGTTCCAAACTTGTTTTGACTGCACACCCTCTCCTGTCCAATGCTGAGTTTGATACAGGTTTTGGAAACCTACTGGGCAAAATCTTGGTATGGTCAAAAGAGAAAACTGCCAGCAAGTTCCATTACTGTTAAAGAATGGGCTACCTGGGATCTAAAGTACCCTGTGTACATCAACAGGGAGTCAAACAGAATAATGCCACAATCTGATTAGAGAAAGGTGGTAATGTAGAGAAATTGAAAGGGATATGTTGAGAATACAACGATAGCTAAATGCCTGAATACAGCACAGTATATAATTATAGATACTTCAACATCTCTGATAATGCTCCATTTAAGGCTATAAATTATAGTAATAAAGTGCAATATAACACTGACTTGTCACTAGAATGACTTAGCCCTTATTATGTTTGCAAACTAATCTTGTTTCCAGTGTAGCAAACTATTTGGGGGTTCAATACATAATTAAATATTGCTGGAAGTGGCTGTGGGTATCCAGATACCTTTGCTCACTTTGAGTAGTATCTTATTCTAGAAAGATTGCTTCAACAGTACTCTCAAAGAAAGATCATATTTAGTGTGAGCCAGAGTGACAGACCTATGAGATGTCAGGGCTGTCCAGCTGGTGGCCCACATGCTGGCCACATGTAGCTTTAGAGGGGTTCAATGGTGGCCTGCAGGGCTTATTGGTGCAGCTCCAGAACCCAAAGGTTGAATGCTCCCACCGTGTGCCTCCACACTTCCAAGACCCCTGCCAAACTCAAGATCTTCAGTTGTTGCTGGTGACTTAAATCAGAAGCAGGGGAAAAGCAGGGATGAGCAGTGGCAGTGTTCACCTAGGTTCTAGAGTCATGACAAGGCAGCAATAGTCACGTCAATAAGCTGCTGCCCTGCCACCAGAGGTAGGTTGTTCAGCCCTGCAGTCCAGATCGGGCCTAGATGGCCAAATGAGTTGGACAGCCCTTATCTATATTACTCTATGCAATGTTCTCCAGTCTACAACATATTTTGTGTTACTAGTGCCATGTAATAATAAATTACAAACATAGTTTTTAGATCTTATATAGCGTTTATGTGTACATCTGAAAACATATAACAAAGTCAGTATTACTAATCTCATTGTGCAGGGAGGGAAACTGAGGCATAAAAAACATAACTTGTCAGTAGTCACACAGGAAGTCATTGTTGGAGTTTGGAGTAGAACTCATGTTTCCACACTCCCCTAACCCATGCTGTAATTGCTAAACCATGCCATCTCCCAAATGTTAGACAAGGGCAAAACTGTCTGGATTACAGCAGAGCCAGATGGAGCCTTAGCACATGCTTGAAGTGATTCAAAACCTACTGACACAATCTGGGCCAGAATACTCTTTGAAATATTGCCTGGGATTAGACCATCACTACTAACATTCACAGACTATTTGAGTTAAATCCTATTTCATGCGAAGTACCTAAATGACACGTTCCAGGTCACTTTAATTGCAACTCTTTGGCACTTACCAGTTAATGAATCTAGTTAAACACAGAGTGACTCTATTGGAAGCTATGAGGCCATCCAAAATTTTAGCCCAAAATCCTAATTGTTAGGGCACTTACATAAGAAGCTGAAGACCAAGGATGCCTGTAGACATGCTGGGAGGCTGCTCTGACATGCTGTAATTACAGCATGTGAGAGCAGACTTGATTAACTGAATCTGCTAGAACGTGGCAATTACTGCACTGCAGTCAGCCGCCTCTTGTGTATCAGTGTCCCCGTGCTTCAAACTGGCGATGGGTGTTTTAACTAAAACTTGGTAAATGAGCTTCAGTTCAAGTGCCCTCACAGCCATTTTGAAGGGCAGGCATGATGATACATGAGACATTGTGGCGCTTTACTTAGAGTGGCACTCACAGCAGCTCTAATTACATGTTTCCCTCCTTTATGCTGTATAACATTTCCTGGAAAATGGCACATAATTTGAATTCACATAAAGGGAATCCACTTTACAATGTAACAAGTAGGGATACGATCCAAGACCTTGACTGTAGTGACTCCTGGACCATTGCTACCACTTTTACAAGACAATTTTGGTACTCACCAGCAGCAGACAGTACACACAACCACAGGGCACTATCATAATGGGGATGGCAACTACAGAAACACATGTTGCAGACAACAAATGAGGAGCACAGGAGACTATATTTTGGTGTGCGTCACTCCCACAATACACTGCACAAAGCAGCTGACTGCAGACTTCTACCATACCAACTGCATAAGAGTGAATTTACCTCACATATAACTAATTTTTGGTATAAAAAGGGTTATTGCATAAGAGCAAATTCACACATACAGAACCCACATAAAGCGAGGGAAAGCTGTAAAGTACCTCCCCCTGCCCTTCCCCCACAGCACATGTAAAAGTGCCCTGAGGATCTAGGTTTGTTGGTTGTAGCCATATTGGTCTAAGGACATAGGTAGACAGGGTTCTTTGGGCAGATGTGATGTCTTTTATTAGACAAGCTAAATAGCTGGAAAAATTGTTCTTTGCAAGCTTTCAGGCACAAACTCCCTTCTTCAGGCATAGAGGGATTTTGGTGGTGTTTTCAGACTCTCCCTATGCCTGAAGAAGGTGTTTGTGCATGACAAGTTGCAAAGAACAATTTATGTACTATTTAGGTGCATGACATGTAAAAGGATTTAGCCCTTCATCTCTTGAGGCAGGGAAAATAAATGTAACTAAGTCCTGAAAGAGCCTATGGAGCTATGTGTAGCTAGGCAAGTGGTTCTCAGCCTTTTTGGATTTGAGGCTCCCCTTACTGGATTCAAGACACCTCTCCCAAACTTTTGTCAACTGAGTGGCACCCAACTTCTAGAACAAATGTTTAGATTGCAATAGTTGCCTCCTTGCAGAGGAACTGGGTAGCGGGGGTGAGAGAACAGCCAGGCAGGGACAATCCTGAGCCTGCACTTATCTCTTCACCTCCTTAATTCCTCACATCTCAAAGTAGCCTTCAAAGGATCTGGTGGCACCCCAGGCTTCCCTGACACCTTGATTGATAATCATCAAGCTAAGCAGAGCCTAGGCAACCTCTACAGCCCATCCCTAAGAAATGGAATCACCTGATTTTTCAGGTGACTTCTTGTTGCAAGGGCAAAGGATTTGGTGAAGAAGGTCTCCGGCATTCTTTATGGCTTCATTTCCACTCAGTGTCAGGATGACAACTTGTTCCATCTCAGGATCAGAGGCATAGGTTTGACTGCATAAAACATTCAGAGGAATGCTACATGGGTCTGGCACAGCACTGAGATTGCCTCCTGCCCAGGGAGAGAAGCAAAATAAATCTAGTTATCCAAGGAAAATTAATCTCCTCTTTCGTCTAATGGGAGAGACTGAGTCATCTTTGATAGGGCAACAGAACACAGATTCTGAGTAACATCCTTACAAATACAAAAGTAGCCAAGTGACTGGTGACTGTCTCAGCTTGGTCCCTACCAAAGTCCTGCTTGAAAAAGTAAGCTAAACCACTGTCATAATTCTAGATTATGATATCTTTACTCACCCTTGGGTAACAGGGAGAGTGATAAAAGCAAAGTGATTTAAATTCCAGCAAGGAAGAAATCTTGATTTAAATATCTCATTTTGATTTTGGTTTACTTTTGTTTTTTTAGATACTTAGACTTATAACTGAATACAGTTTTTACACTAAATAAACATGGAAGATATATTATGTGCAAATTTATACAAATATATATCATTTAACATGCATTTGTTCACTTCCTTAATATTTATATCCTATGAAATCAGAAAATGGCGAATAACTTTATTTAACCAAACTAGATATTTTGGTTTTTTACCTGTACTTTGTGTCAATTTGCTTTTAGAAAGAAACTGAAATTTGACTGAAAGCACAGATTGCAATCATAGCATGTTTTGCATTTCAAACTAATTTATAACACAAAGGAAATATTAGCTGTACCTAATTAGGTGAATTGATTACTTCTGGTTACCATGACCACCAAGACTTTAGAGCTAGTAGATATCAGCCTCTCACTCCAGTAATTATATAGACATTTGGAAAAAGGAAACACATTTTCTTAGTTTTTTTATGGACTAATCAGTTTCTCAACTCTGAACGAGCCAATTACTAAACCGATTCAAATTAAATAAACTGAAAAAAGACACTTTTGTCTCTGCATCAGTAGAAGGAGCAGTAGCTGCCCAACAGGGGTATGCGAAGCAGGCCCTATTCAATTTAGATTTGGATTTGGCCTGAATCAGGGACAGTTTTTTCATTTGTTGATTTGAATCACAGTCCCTGACTCGATTCCGCTGAATCTGAATCTGAAGATTCGATGCTGATTTGGAGAATCAGCGATTCGGACATAGACACAACTTTAAAAGTTTTTTCTACAAACCTTGAGGTAGCAGGCATGACTCGTGATCACTGCAATGCTGGGGTGCATGGAGCCCCCCACAGGAGTGCTGGGGAGCTCTCCACGTGCTTGGCAGCAAATCTGGAAGTGGACCAGAAGTAGTTCTGATCCACTTCTGGGTCTGCTGCCAAACATGATGGGGGGCCCCCCCCATGATTCTGTGGGACACTCTATGCACCCCAGCATCACAGCACTCATGAGCCCCTGCTACCTAGAGGTATGAAGAAAAAGCATTTAAAGCTGTCTCTATGCCTGAATCTCCGAATCTCTCTGAATTGATTTGGAGGGTTTCAATTTGATTCGGAGAGATTAAAGGGTCATAGTATCATAGTACCTAGGGTCAGAAGGGGCCTAGAGCAGGCCATCTAGTTTGACCCCCTGCCAATTGGCAGGAAACGAGTGCCAGGGTCACAGGA
>JAGPOW010002067.1:13439055-13479627 GCA_030014935.1 Caiman crocodilus | reverse complement strand
AGGAGGAGTACCCCTCCTCAGCCAGGGAGTGTAGGAGAGCCATTAGGAAGGCCAAGGCAGAGATGGAACTCAGGCTAGCGTCCAGGATTAAGGACAACAAAAAGTCCTCTTTCAAGTACATTGGGTGCAAGAAGAGGGCACCAGGCAATGTAGGGCCCCTGCAAGACTCAAACGGTAATCTTGTGGCTACGCCAGACAAGAAAACTGATATTTTTAACAGTTTCTTTGCCTCTGTTTTCTTGAACAGGGACTGGGATATCCCACCTACCATAGGTAGGGACAATCTTGGGGATAGCTCAATCAGGCCTTCAGTCAGCGCAGATGTAGTTAGGGATCTTCTGGAAGGGCTAGACATGTTTAAATCTGCAGGTCCAGATGCCCTCCACCCAAGGGTGTTGAGGGTGCTGGCAGGGGTCAACGCAGAGCCTTTGGCCCAGCTCTATGAGCATTTGTGGTCATCTGGCCAGGAGCCAGGAGATTGGAAACTGGCTAATGCGGTCCCAATTTTCAAGATGGGGAGGAAGGAGGACCCAAGTAACTATAGGCCTGTAAGATTCACCTTGGTGCTTGGGAAGATCGTGGAGAGAATCATCAAGGAGCACATCTGTGGGGTCCAGCAGGGGAGATCATGCTCAGGAGCAATCAGCATGGGTTCAAAGGCAAGTTTTGCCTGACCAACCTGATTGCCTTTTATGACCAAGCTTTTATGACCAAGAAACTACCTTGGATGATGGTGTCGCCGTGGACATAGTGTTTCTAGACTTTAAGAAGGCCTCTGATACTCTCTCTCACCCCATCCTCATCAATAAATTAAGTGACTGCAGCATTGATGCCTGCACAGTTGGATGAGTAAAAAATTGGCTGATGGGGCGCACCCAGAGAGTAGTGGTGGACAGGTTGTACTCAGCCTGGTGAGATGTGAGCAGTGGGGTACCCCAGGGCTCGGTTCTTGAGCCCACATTGTTTAACATCTTCATCAGCGACTTGGACAAGGGGGTGGAAAGCACACTGTCCAAATTTGCTGATGACACTAAGATGTGGGGCAAGATGGACACACTTGAAGGAAGAGAGAGGCTGCAACTAGATTTAGACAGACTACAAAGTGGGCAGATGAGACTAGGATGGGATTCAATGTAGACAAATGCAGGGTGCTGCACCTTGGGAGAAGGAATCCACAGCATACATACAGGCTGGGGAGTTCCCTTCTTGAAAGCACAGAGGTGGAGAGGGATCTTGGAGTCATTATTGACTCCAAGATGAACAGGAGCTGCCAATGCCAGACTGCAGCCAGCAAGGCCAGCCATACCTTGTTATGCATCCAAAGGTGCAGCTCAAGCTAGTCTAGAGAGATGATACTCCCCCTCTGTGTGACTTTGGTCAGGCTGCAGTTGGAGTACTGTGTCCAGTACTGGGCACCGCACTTCAAAAGGGATGTGGCCAGCCTGGAGACGGTTCAGAGAAGGGCCACCCGCTTGGTGAGAGGGCAGAAGGACAGGCCCTAAAAGGAAAGACTGAAGGACCTGAACCTGTTCAGCCTCTGCATGAGGAGGCTAAGGGGAGACCTAGTGGCTACCTACAAGCTCATCAGGGGGGATCAGCAGCAAATAGATTGAGTTCTTTTCTCCCCAGCACCACCTGGGGTGATGAGGAACAATGGTAATAAGCTGATGGAGAATAGATTTAGGTTGGAGATCTGAAGGTAATATTTTACAGTTAGGGTGGCTAAAATCTGGAGCCAGCTTCCCAGGGAAATGGTCCTCGCCCCTACCTTGGGCAAATTCAAGAGGAGGTTGGATGATCACCTGTTTGGGGTCTTGTGAACCCAGCATTCATTCCTGCCTGTGGCAGGGGGTCAGGCTGTCCCTCACCCCCTGACACCTCGATTTACATTTTCACTGACTGGCTTTCTTGCTTGCATTGAATGCCAGCCTCTAGCTTCTTGACTATTCATTCCATCCAGGAAGAGCACTCACACACACCAACTAGATGCCTTCTCAGCCTGAAAAAGGGTTTTTAAACCCGAAAGCTTGCTAAGGTATATTTCTCCAACTATTCAATTGGTCTAATAAAAGATATCAAAGGTACCCTCACTTGGTCCATGATGGGATCAGGACCCAAAGCAGGTCAAAGGACCAGGGACCCTGAGCAAGAGGCTTGGGATTCCGACTGGTCTCAAGGCGGGGGCCAGGGCCTAAGGGAGAGCCAAAGGTCCCAGAGAGGGGACCACACCTGGGGATAGGTGAAGGATGCAATCTGCCAGGCATGGGCCACAGTGTTAGGGAAGATATGGAGCTGCAGAATGGATGTTACAGGCTACCAGCCCTGCTGGTTTCATCCCGCTGTGCCTTAACACACACACAAAGTCATATAAGTATCACAAGTTTTGCTTTAAACATTTTGAGGTGCAGTTTCACAGAAACCCCTGCACCTATCTCCTTCAAACCTGGCAGGCTTCAGGGCCTCAGAAGGGGCTACTATCCCTGCAATTTTCATTCAAATCAGGCATGAATTTTATAGTTATAGGCATTTTAGTGATTCCCCATTATAGCCTATGGCCGAATCTCCAAAACAGCATCAAAACTCCAAAACAGATTTGGCCAAATTGAAATAGAACAGTGGATGCTGCAGTTCAAGTGGGATGTGGACAACCTGGAGAGGGTCCAAAGAAGAGCCACTTGCCTGATTAGAGGCCTGAGTGGAAGGCCCTACAAGGAGAGGCTAAGGGACCTTAACCTCTTCAGCCTCTCCAAATGAAAGCTGAGAGGGAACCTTGTGGCGGCATACAAATTCATAAGGGGAAAGCAACATGAAGCAGGCAACAATCTGTTCACCAGGGTAGCCCTTGGAACAACAAGGAACAGTGGCCATAAGCTACTGCAGAGAAGGTTTAGGCTGGACATTAGGAAAAAGTTCTTCACGGTCAGGGTTGCCAGGATCTGGAATGGGCTCCAAAGGGAGGTGGTGCTCGTCCCATCCTTCGGGGTCTTCAAGAAGAGACTGGATAGGCACCTGGCTGGGTTCACATGACCCCAGGATTGGTGACTCTTTTCTTGCCTGCCAGGGGCAGGGGTTCAGACTAGATGGTCCACTGAGGTCCCTTCTGACTCTATGAATCTGTGAACAACAAAGGGATTGTGAGGGGTTCTGGGGTATTCCTTAACAACACTAGGATGTTTCTTGGTATTTTGTGATTGTCACAACTTATGCGAAAGGCAGGAATTTCTGTGGGTGATATTTTTAAGTGGACCAATTGTATGGTTGGTACAGAAACAGGCAACCTTTTGGGTATCACAATACCCTTCCTCAGGCCTCAAAATTACCAAAACACAATTTAGTGTTTTCTAATACTGAAATCAGGGAGATTTGACAAGATTAGCAGTTTCTACACCGGAGGGCTCAGCATTAAGCTGTCACCACTGGTCAGTCTTAAAGCACTGAAGGGTAGCATAGAAGAGCCATTGGCAAGGTTATTCTGAGGACGAAAAAGACCCTTTGTTACTGTGAGTGGCAACCCTTTACCTTTCCAAAAACTTTCCTTGGGAAAGTCTCTGCATTAGAATTTCAACATAAATATAAACACTGCAAATATTGTCAGTGACCTTCTCAAAGAGAACTGTTTGCTAGAGTTCCCTTAGAAAGAACAAAAAGCACACTTCCATAATGAGTTACTTTCCTAAGGAATTTAGGCAGTAGACAATAGAATGCTGTAATTACTCTGCCACAATTAATCAGTCCCGTCTGAGCATGTTTTCAGAGAGTTTGTGTGATACTCATTGGCAAAAAGGAAATGAATCTGTTGAATTGTCATATCAATTTGAACCTCTAAACAGTCTCTCCCAATGTCATGCTTATGATTTACGGTTTTCCATTTTCAAGTATTGTATAGTGCACTATAAAAAAGAAAGGCACTAGTATGTGACAGAATAGTAATTCTCAAACTGGGGCAGTTACTGATGGGACATGGTGCATTATCCAATACCCAAATAATGTATATATGCATAATGGAGCAATTCTGCAGCAAGAACAGTACTTTGAGTGAGGGCTGGGCAGCAAGTCAATGGTGACTAAAGGGCCCATGAAGAATGGGAGACATTATGGCCCAAACACAGGTCTGTACAAGAAGGGGCAGGTTTTATACCCAGACTTGTTCTGTGGTTTGTACCAGTTCATTACCCTTCCACCACTCCTGTGCCTCAGTTTTTACATGTGTAAAATGGGCATAATAATGTATCCTATCTCACTGGGCTGTTCTGAGGTTTAATTCAATAAAAGTTAAATCGTATTTCATTTTACATCCCTAAATGGCCGCTTAACTGCAATATGGACACTTGTACACAATGGGGGATTCAGTTTTGCCCTGTGCATGCATCAGTTGAAACTGGTCCATTACATCCTGTATGTAATATAAAACTGCCCATGAAATCTTGTATGACAGCACTGGGAGAGCTCCAGCCCTCTCACAGCAGAGACATAAACAAGAATCTAGGGTGCCTAACCTTGAAGTCTACATGTAGTTCACTTCCTATAAGTTGTCTCCCTCTCTTGGCTGCTCTGCGGGTCAACTTCTAGGGAAAGGTTGAAGAGGTATTTGGGTAATGGCTAGTTTGTGGCCTGGTGCTTAGGACACTTTACTGAGAAGCAGGACAGACAGATTCAAACCTGTTATGCATGAAGGGGCCCAGAACCTGAATCTCCAATTCTCTGGCCAGGAGCCCTAACAACTACGTTGCTGGGCTAAAACAAAGGTAGCCAAACTGAGGCATATGTGCCACAAGTGGCACAGGCACACTCTGGGTATGACATGCATCAAATCAGGGATATGACAAGCAACACAGTGTCAGATAGTGCAGGAAACAGACAGCAGATCAGCAGATGAGGTAGGGAGCACAGTGTAGGAAACACAGTAGCAGACTGGGCAGAAGAAGGGGAAGGGAGTGGCACTCGGGGAAGGTCTGGAGCTAATTTGTGGCATGCCTGTCAAAAAGGTTAGCTCCCACTGGGCTAGAAAGTAGGAAGGTCTTCCTCCTTATGCACTGTTCATTTCCTTGTAACTAGAGTTTCAGGACCTACACAGCCTTATATGCAAGGCCGGATAAACCCTTTAGTGGGCTCTAGGCAAATAAACTCATGGGCCCTGGGCCAGTTGAGACCCCTTCCCCACCCTAGCGTTGCCACCCATGGGGAGCTGGGCTTGGAGCTGCTGCTAGGAAGCAGCTGATGCCAGACCTGCAGAGGAAGGGGAGGGGAGGGGAAGGGAAGGGAAGGGAGGCAGATAAGGCCACTAACGCTGCTGTGGAGGAAAGGGCTGGGGCCCCCTGCAGCTCAGGGTCCTAGGCATGTGCCTAGTTTGCCTGTGCATTAATCTGGCCCTACTTATATACACATCTGGGTGTCTATTCCACACACAACTGCCTTGGAGCACAGCTCTACTGAGCACGCTCAGTCTGCCTACATGGGCAAGGCTGAATCACAAACTGTGGGTAGGTGCTGAAACCTACAATCACACAGCTGAGTCTGTCATTTAGGTTCATAAATAGGGTTACCATATGTCTGGGTTTTCCTGGACATGTCCTCTTTTTGGGTCTTCTCATCTCCATCCAAGCAGTTTTTTGAAATTTGAACAAATGTCTGGGATTTTCGCTGCTCTGCTGTGGGGAGTAGGGGGAGAGCAACTGGGGAGAGTAGCATGCAGACTGGCAAGGGGGTGGGAGCAGCTTCAGCAACTGGATGCAGATAAGTGTATGGAGGCGGGGGGAGAGGGGCGGCAGGGGTGCAGGTGTACGTGTATGTCTATGTGGCAGGGGTGTGTGAGGCTGGGTGGGTGCCTGGCAGCTGGGGCTGGGCAGGGGGAGCAGGGGGGAGATGCCTGCTCCTCCTGCAGGGGAAGGGGATGGGGATGGGGGATGGGGCAGGGAGAGGAGGGGGGGCTTTGACAGCCTTGGGAAACTCTGTGGCCAGGCCAGCAGCACAGGAGACGGTACCCATGGCTGCAGGGGCAGAGCAGCCAGGAGACGCTACCTGGGGGGACCATGGCCAGGCTACCTACTGCAGTACAGGAGTCCCAGCCTAGGCTTGGGGGTGCCACATGCCTCCCCTCCTCCTCCCTCCCTCTTGTGCTGGGCCAGATTTGCTCCGTTGCCACCCACACAAATCAGAGCCACTGCGCTCCAACTCAGTCAAGAGAGGGGCAGCTGGGGCATCTTCTGGTAGGGCCAGGGAGAGCAGGGGGCTGCTGGTCAGGCGTGAGGGGCACTGGCAGGGCTGGGGAGCTGTGGCTTGGGAGTGAGGGCATAGGCAGCAGGGCTTGTGGGTTGGGAGTGTGAGGCACTGGGAGTGCCAGGGGGCTGCAGGTTGGGAGTAAGGGGCACTGACAGGGATGGGGGACTGCAGGTCAGGAATGAGGGGCAACAGCATGGCCTGAGAGGGCAAGGAACTGCAGGTGAAGAATGAGAAGCATTGGTGGAGTCAGAGCTCTGTGGGTTGGGAGTGAGGGGCAGCAGCAGGGATAGGGGGCTGCAGGTTGGGAGTGAGGAGCACTGGCAGTGCCAGAGGGCTGTGGGTTGGGAGTGAGGTGTCCCCCTAACAGGTGTCCTCTTTTTTGGAGCTGGAAATATATTAAACCTACTCATAAAGCAAAACAGGACTGAGCCCTAACTATTTGTAAAGCATTTTGAAAGCCTTAGTCAGACAAGGATAGAAAAGGGCAAAGGGTTACATTAGGGGTAGGCAGCATTATTGGTCCGAGTGCCATAACCACCCCAACCCACTCCTCAACATGGTGTGTCAGGGGCAGACCATGGGGGAGCTGTGAGGGGCCTAACCCTTGTTGCCGGTGGCAGCTACATGCTTACCTCTGGGCAGACAGTGGGCAGGGGCTGGGGTTGCACTTCCCTGGCCCCTATGTCATCCTGCACCCCGAGGCACGCATGCAGTTGCTGCCAGCTCAGAGCTGGTAACCCTGCTCCAGAGTCTGGTGCAGCTGCTTCCAGCCTCCCACTGCAGCCAGCCCAGGTTCTGGGCAGCTGCTGCCAGCCATGGAGCCTGGGCTGCTCACAGCAGGGCTTGCAACCTCCTGGCCACTTGCTGTGAGCAGCCTAGGCTATACAGCTGGCGGCAGCTGCCCAGAGTCCAGGCTGGCTATGGTATGCTGGCTTCACATGCCAGGATCTGACACGCACGCTAAGGGTTCCCTGACCCCTAGGTTACATTATATCTGGCGTCATGTGGAAACTTAATGACCTGGATTTCCAAATTCCTGCCTTCAAATAGAGACCAGAATAAAAATAGAAACAAGCAAAAACAACCCTGTTTACTGAACAAATAATGAATCGCAACATCAAAAAATAAAGCATCAGCTCTTCCACTGGTGTAAACCAGCATGGGTGCACTGGAGAAAATGGAGTGATGCTGATTTACATTAGCTGAGTATCTAACCTATAGAATTGCTTGCTGCTGCATATACACATGAAGCAAGACCCATATGTTAAGAGCCAAGATTTTTTAATGTGCCTACAGTTAAGCTCCGAAGTCCTGATTTAGGTACATACATATGTGCTCTAATTTTCTGGATTCTAGGAATGCTGCAGCTCCCATTGCTCCAATGTAGTTGCTGCTCAGGGACAGATTTTTAAAGGACCTAGAGATACAGATAGATAATGAATAGGATTTTCAAAAGCATCTAAGATAGGGGTTAGGAAAATAACTTGCTTACATTGCTTTTATAAATCCTGCTAGGAACCTTCATGTGCCTTTCGGTGCTGAGCATTTTTGGCTTTGAGTGCTCAGCATTTTTGCCAAGAATTCTCTCCTGTCCACTGATATGGGGCACAAGTCCTTTCTGTTTCTTTCCTCACCCAAGTACATGTCTCCACCTCTTCTCTTCTCTACAGATTCTTATACTGTAGTCATCACTCAATAAAGCACTTCTCGTGAGAGCACTAAGCAATGTGAGTGACATCAGTCTCATTTATTTCTTCATCCTCTCCCCTGGGGGAGAACTGTGGGAGAAGAAATGTTTGTTTTGCTTCTCATCAGGGTAAAGTAACCTGCAACTGAGCTTTGTACTGCTGCTGCTAGACTGTTTCCAGTACCTGAGGTAGCTCATTTGTAGCTTGCTAGTAGATGTATACAACACTGCAGTTTGTAATGTGGACATATGTTAAGTGTATGAGTGGAAAGCTACAGAGATGAGTTTTGCACTTAGTAATGAACAAAGTGAGATCTGTTGGTTTAATGTCTTCAAGAACAAGATCCATTCTCTAGATTTAGATGAAGTGCAAGTTTTAGCTCCTATACTCAGAAGCCTGTCCTTATTTCTCCATAGATAAGAAAGAGAGAAAGAACCTGTGGGATGTCATGGTTGCAGAAGAAGAGGCTCTCTTGCACAGTTAAGACCAATCACTTGGATTGCTCTTTATGTCAGGATAAAGTCCATGAATTGTACTTCATGTATCAGAGAAAAGATTTAGAGTGATATACTCACATAAATCTGAGTTGCTAAGCAGATGGTCTATTGTATTTTGCACCATTTGGAGAATTTATAGGTCACATACCTTCATGACTTCACAAAGGCTTCCCAGTAAGACAAAGAACATAAAGTACCAATGATGAAAGCACAACTCTGAAATGGATCATGGGGTCACAGTGGATAAATAACTTAATATGAACATTGGCATGTTGTGATGCCATTCTGGAATGGAAAAAGAAAGGAGCAGTCAGTGGGACTGAGAGATGATTTTCCAGACTGATACTATAATACTAAGCACAGTATTGGTGTCTGTGTTTTAAAAAGGGCACTGAGAAGTAGGAGAGGCTGCAGAAAATAGCCACAAATGTTATTTTGGAGGCTTCAATGATTGTTTTACAATGAGAATTACAATAATTACAATTACAATAAGGAACTCACTCGATCTAGCTTATCAAGAAATTGGCAGTGACTCAATTACAATAAACAAGTTATTTCAAGGAGAGAAAATTCTAGGTACTAGACAGCTCTTTAACCTAGTAGAGAAAGATAAGGAACCAACAGCTAGAAGTAAAGGCAGACAAATTCAAGCCAGAAACAAGTACAAATGACAGCCTAGGTTAATTATTCTGCAACACACTACCAAGTGGTGGTAGCTGATTCATACATGCACATAGAGATGTGTGTCACTTAGTGAAGGCTGAAGTCAGGCTCTACCATTATGAAAAGTTTTTCATAGCAAAAGGAAAAACTGGATATGTATGAGGTATATTGTTCACTTGCACACCTTGAGGCTTTGACCAGAAATAACTGCCCTGTTTGAGCTGGCCCCACCTCTTCTCATGGCCCAACATCAAGGGGATAAAAAGCGATGCTCACTTCCTGCTACTCAAATTCCTCTCAGAGTCCTAAATAGTGCTTGACTGTCAAAGAAGGGCAGGAGGGCAGGATGTTAAAGTAGACAACACATCTCAAAGAACTCCAACTGATGTTAAATAACTGCTTTTTCTTAAGTAATTGCCCACATCTGCACTCAAACTAGTGGAAGACAAGTTTTTTGGGTAAATCTGATATATTTTATTAGACCAACTAAAATAGTTGGAAAAAGTCTTCTTTGCAAGCTTTTGGGTATAAACACCCTTCTTTGGGCAGACGGAGTGTCTGCAGTTAGTTTATGCTCTCCTGGATGGGATGGGAACAGGGGGTGCTCCCTCTGCCTGAAAAAGGGTTTTTGTATCTGAAAGCTTGCAAAGAAGATTTTTTCCAATTATTTTAGTTGGTCTAATAAAAGATATCAGATTTACCCAAAGAACCTTGTCTGCCTATGCCCTAAGACCAACATGGCTACAACCAACACCCTTCAAACTAGTGGGCGACTCCAAAGCAGTGCCCACATGTACCTGGAGGTAGATCTCAATTTCTAATGAAAACAACAATTAGCTGGGGTGGATCCAGAGAAGGTGCAGTAGTGCAGTTGAACCTCTGTTGGGCTTTCTTGTATATGAGCTCTTGGCACAGGGTCTGCATGGAGTCCTTGCTGCTATGTGGCTTCAGAGCCCAGAGGGTGAACATTGCCACCACCTCTTGTCCCCTCCATTCCCCTGCTGCTGAATTCAGCAGGGAGAGTGAGAGAAAGGAAGGACATCATTCATTTCCTGGGCTCCAGAGCCGTGAAAACACGGGATCTGGTCAGACCTTGCCCCAGTCATCTAGTGAGGTCAGGGCTCGCAAGAGTCTGCACTGATCAGGCAATGAGCTCAGAGCTCAAAGCACAACACAACCAAAGTGTGGGAGGGCTGCAACCCCCTTGTCCCATTCCTGGATTCACTACTTGTAACTGGAGAATCACCCTGCTGAATATGGCAAATGAGCAATTCCCTTAGAGGACCTGAGTGCTCTTGGTTGCTGAGGACCATACCTCCTACAAAATACCTCCTACATGCCTACAAAATCCATTTTTTAGAGCCTTTGCTTGTCATAATTTAAGATAGGCCCCTGTCTTTTTGTTAACTGCTACCACTACCACCCCCAGAGAGGAAGGAACAGAATAAGAGTATAAAACTCATACTTACTGGGAGAGATCATATATATCCCCCACTTTTTTGTCGGGAGTGGAGGGGAGGGAGGGGACAGAGAGGATGTGGCAGGAAGCAAATGTGCATGAGCTAATTCATGCAGGCTCCAAATATTCTCATTAAAGGGAAGGGCCAAATGGAAGGATGGACCTAGTACTGGTCAATAGCCAGACTTGGACTTGATGCTGAAGTTTAGACTTGCTGAGGAAACTACCATCAGTACTTGAGGAATCTGTATCAGTAAGGTGGTAAAGGTGGTACCAGTAAGGGAATGGAAAAGGTGGCTGAGTTTTTCAACAGTTCAGATGGGCCTACACACCTTGGTTCCAGAGAAGCAGCTATGCTGGATGACAGCACATTCAACAAACAGGTAATAATGAAAGTTGAGTAGGAAGAACCAATATGCCAGGGAGATATAGATGTTGCATGCCAGGCTAATCCTCAGCACTTGTTAGATTTCAGTTTCCACCAGGTGACCAACAGGTACAAAGCCACAGGTGACAGAAGCTTGGTACAATGGTCTGGTTCCTTGTGAGCTCCTGTGGGATCCAGACTGGGTCATGAGGTTTCCATCTCTACCACAGCCACCAGTGGAGAGGAAGGTAGGCCTTAACCACTGGAATTGGTCTTGTGGAACCTGGGTCCAAAGATACAGTCATGGACTTCCCCAGGATTAATAATTTCAATCTAGCTTCTTTCTCCCTTTGGTTCTGTATCTTAAAAAAAGTAACAGATGAAACATTTATTGTGTACATATTCCTTGCTACAGCAGAAGAGGCACTGAGAGTGTCCATCAGATGCCAACATAACCTTATTTCAAAAGGAACAGTTGTTGAACCCCAACAAATGAGATGTAGACATGGCGAAAGCCCAGTCATTCTCAAACAACCAAAAGAAAGAAAAAAATGCTGAGGACTGAAGATAATGAGTCAAGATGGTGGCTGCCCATGGTATCAACAATGGAGCACTGGCAAAAGAGTGGGGTTAGGAGAACCAAGACACCTCCTCAGCCTAAAGGTTAAGTAGCCATTCCTCTTCCATGGCAGGGTCAAAGGGAAGCAAAAATAGATAAAGAAAAAACATAAGCCAAACAAAGGTAATAGTTGAAGAGATTGGGTACAATCATCAACAAGAAAATACAAGGGCTGCGAAGTCTGGGCAGTGAGATCTATTTCAGCCAAGTGGCTGAGAGGAACTGAAAAGTAAGAAGCATGCAACACCCTTTATCACTTCAACATGAAGCCACAAGAAATGTAGGTACTGGGGTGCACTCTCCAGGTATAGCTAAAGTAAAATTCTCCAGGCAAAGGCTCAGGGCATGAGACACAATCATTAGTCTGAATGCATATGTGGACAGCTACTCAAAGAATAATACAGAATGATGCATGCACAAATACTAACCATTTTCTCTGAGGGACCTGAGAAATAATGGCTTTACCTTTTATTAATGCAGGAACATGATAGCCAACATTCTCCTTTCTCAGCAGCAAAATCAGACAGTGCAAACGTGGTTCAGGTGGAAATTCTTCTCTTGAGGAACTCCTATCCGGTGGACTTGAAGTCTTTTTAGGGCAAAATACAGTCATCTATAATTACAAAGTCAGCATTCTCAAACTGAAGTGCCTCCAGATAAATGCACAGATTAATATTTAATCTTCTCAAGACACGTGGACTGGTTTTCAGAGGTGCTGAGGTGCTGGGAGCAGCCAGTGATCCTCATCTATGAAAAGCGGACCTTTTGTGCTCCATTGTAGATTTAGGAACCTACGCTCAGCATAGATTTGGACATTTGGGCTATAGCTTTCAGTTTGTAAGGAGTTGTATTTATTCTGTAAAGTGTTATTCAGAGGGAGACCTGAAGAAAATCGAGTGGAAAAAAGGGTCCTCATGCAGCATTTTCTTGGTGAAACAGAAAATACAACATTCTGGAAATTCATGTCCTCCCTTGGGCACACATGCCAATTCTTACTACAGGATGTCTCTATTAGCAAACAAAAGTTTCATTTGCTTTTCTGGACATTTTGTTGGAGTAAGGTGTGTAGAATTAAGATAATGCTTGCATATCTTTGTTTTGATGGAAAAAATTCTGTACTAATAACTGTCACAATGTCAACATCATTTTAATTCAGATACAACCAATGTAATGGTATAAGCAGTATCAGAATAAAGGCTGGCTGGAACTCTTCTAGGAATGTCCTGACCATAAATATGAATACAAACTTGTAGGAAACATTTGTATGCATAACGGTACTAACTTAAGAAATATTTGTGAGGAACTGAAACGCTATGTAGTCACATACGGTCACCCCACTGGTCATGAGGAATTCTCTCATGATGACACTGTAATTGATTAGAAATCATATTTATTTTCACAAAATTATGGCCTGATCCTACTCCCACTGAAATCAATTGTAACATTCGCATTTGACTTCACCCGGAGCAGGACATTCTCTTATGGCAGGGACAGAAAGGTGTGGACACAATGCGGGTTAATGGGATTTTCAAGCACAAGGAAAAATCATCTCTGAAAGCAACCACTAACACTGTTCATAAACAAGGCATGTAGGGGAACCTGAGACCTGGCTGGCTAGTGAAGAGGTAATGAGTTTCCTTGAGAATAGTTACTGGAGGGGGTGTCAGCTCACACATTCTTGGGGTGAGAAAACAATAGCACAGAGTTCACCCAAGGATACTGAATGTTACCACTGCAGCTTCAGTCTGAAGCACACTTATCATTGTAGAAAACAGTTTCCTATTAGCAAGCACATGGTATTCATTGTCCCATTCAGTTTTGGAATAATAACATGATGCAGTGCACACATCCCAGTGTTCTCCCATCCTTTTCTATGAGCACATATTATGCTAAGAACTTTAGCCTCAGTGTTAAAGCTTGCCATCTCTGTGATCGCAGCAGAAGAGTAACTGAATAATCAGTTTAAAATATGGCAAGGCCAATGAATTAGAATATTTGTACTCCTTTCAGAAGTCTCACTTTAACCTGGGACTGAATTCTAAACTGGGTTTGTCAATACAGCCATTCCAAATTAGGAATCAGCTGTTGAAAAAGTTGTCTCTCCAAGATGAAACGTCACACTGGTAACATGAAGCCTTAAGGGTTGTGATTTTTAAAACGCTGCCCTCTGGGATGAAAAAGTGATGGCTTTGGGATATTTGCATAATGACCCTGTTTTACCAGGTAGCAGCATCATGATGCAAGGTAAATGCTGTTATTTGACATTGCAACAATCACATTGTATCAGCCCCAAATAAATATATATTAGCATGCTTTGGCTATGCTGAAACCCCAGTCTTCAGGCATTGGAACAACTGTATCTCAAAGTCAGGCTCAAATGCTTCACAAAAATCAGGATTGTAGGTTTTAGCTGGAGAACTACTGGCAATGCTCAGTTTACATATTTAGTATCTGAAAATAATTGTCCTGATAATCCTTGTTCCATACCTGACTTGTTGTCATGCTAAGCACAGTGGCTTGTTTAAGTGAAAGCCGCAGCTGCCTGATTCCCTGCAGAATAAACCCTCTCTGAGTGCAAGTTGAAATCGCATCAGCGTATGCATGAGGAGGAATAGTAGGTGAGACCACCAAAATGACATCTCCTAGATCAAAACAAAGGTGAGAAGGGCATCAAGTTATTTTAACAGAGTTTATGCTACCTTTGTACAACTTGAATACCACCCTAAGGCATATACATACGAGCATGGATGTGTAATGCAGCGCTGCAGACTTGTCACACATGCAGGTGTTCTCTGCACTGCAAATTTATAGTGTGGGTGTGGGGGAGGGTTTGACCCCAGGAGATCACAAGGCACTCCCCGGGGACAAGTAACAGTGGCACACATTGTACCGCTGCTGTTTATCCCTGGGGAAACATACGTTCCCACTGGTAGCAATGCGCCCCTAGAGAGTAATACTATATTTCATGGTCAGTGTTGATTCTGATCTGCCCCAAACTTACCTACTCACAAAGTCATCATTTTATTTTCTTTTAAAAAGAAACACTTATTCTATAAAGTTTGGCTGAAGTCCAACTCAATTTCTTTGAGGTCTTTTGTTTGATTTAAGGCTCAATCCACGCGGTTAAAGAGTGAATCTGTGGTTCATCTCACAGTAGACCAGGAGCAAGCAAAATACAACCCACGGGCTGCATCCAGCCTGTGGAGGGGCTTTGTCTGGTCCATGGTGGGCCCCTCGGTCCCTCCTGACCCAGGCACCATCCTGCCATGGTGCGTCCTGTCGCCCCCTGGGTACACAGTGTAGCTAAGGTGGCTTTGCAGCTGGACTGCCTTTCTAGGCAGTCCAGGCAGCTCTTTCCTGCTGCTGCCGCCA
Source organism: Caiman crocodilus (assembly GCA_030014935.1). Classification (NCBI taxonomy): domain Eukaryota; kingdom Metazoa; phylum Chordata; order Crocodylia; family Alligatoridae; genus Caiman; species Caiman crocodilus. The sequence continues at coordinate 13,464,743 of JAGPOW010002067.1, read as the reverse complement.
CTAGCCCCAGACCTGCCGTACTGGTGGAGACTGACATGCAGCCCTGCTCCGCCCCACACCTGCTATGGACTGGGTTGCTCACACTAAACAGCTGCAGCAACAGCAGTGCCGACAAGGTAGAAGTGTGCTTGGTGCGGTGGAAAAGCGGCCCCTGCTCCTCACCACTGCCTGGCACTTCCTGCAGCAGCTGTGTAGAGGCTGTGCTGGGCTGCCCTGCTGCTGACATCACTGCCTCTAGGCTACCCAGGAGGACAGCGCAGAGGAGCCTCAGGGCAACCCAGCGTGGGCTCCACACAGCTGCTGCTGGAAGCACCAAACAGCGGTGAGGGGGAGAAGCTGCTTTTACCCTGTGCTGAGCACACTTCTGCCCCACCGGCACTGCTGTTGCTGCAGCTGTTCAGTGTGAGCAGGCAAGTCTGCAGCAGGTGCGGGGCGGGTTGAGACTGCATGCGGGTCTCTACCAGTACTGTGGGGCTGGGGCCAGTGACTGGTGCTGCCTAGGCTGCCTAGAAAGGCAGTCCAGTTTGGAGGTGCCCCAGTCCCACTGCGTGCTCAGGGGCCATCAGGACACCATGGGTGGACAGTGCAGAGCAGGCATGGGGGCCAGGTGAGGGCTGCATTGGCCATCTGGTTGATCCACTCCTGCAGGGGGAGTCTGGAGCGGGCAGGGGCATGCTCAGGCTGCGCACTTTTGGCAGTGGTGGGGAGGCACCACAGAGTTCATGGGCTCTGGGCTGTTGCGGGGCAGGGCCAAATGCTGACTGGCTCAGGGTGTGCATGCAGGGGGCTCCCATGTCCACCCCACCATACCTACAAACTCTCCCCCCTCAAACCTCACAACTACACCCTCCCACACACACAATCACACACCACACACACACCACACCCACCCACACCCCTCCCCACATATATCCCTTCTCACACACACTTGCAGGCCTCTGGGGGAAGCCCCAGTCACTGCTACCAGCAGACACCCCACCACACACATGCATCCACAGCTCACTACACACAGTAGTGGATTTGGGATTGTGTGAATGGAGCATTTCAGACATAGCTAACTTCCAGGTTGAAAGGCAACTCCAGAGAAAGGAAATGAGAAGTGTTAGAGCTTTGTAGGGCCATGGGTAGCAGAAGACAAAAAAATGCCCTTGCACTGAAAGGAAGAGATTAAATTGTCAAAGAAAAAAGGAGCTAAGAGAATTGATGAGACCAAGAGCAAGAGTGAAGGAGACAATGGAAGTGGGAAACGGAAAAGAAAAAGGGAAAATGACAATACAAAATAAGGCCCACACTCACTGATGGTTGCGGGGGACTGGCTCTGTCAGTTTGGGGGTGGAGTCCATGAGAGTTGGCTGCCGCTGATGGAATGAATCAAATTTTGCCAATGTCATCATTTTTTTATGGCCACTACTGAATCGTGGCTTGTGGATTGCTGAGGTGCACCCTTCTATGTTCCATCTATGCTTGTTGGACTCAAGAAGTTGAACCCCAACTTTGTTGTTGAAATGAGTTGATGCATTGTGATTCCTGGAAAAGAAGCTGAAGACCTTATCTGGGAGAAGGCAGCATGTACTAAGGAGAGGAACCATTATGGTTCTTCCCTGAAGTTTCTGGTAACCTCCCTGGGAGACAGTTAGACTCCTGTACAGTCTGCAATGCGAGTGCACTTCTGGTCCCAATTACAGTAATCACAGCTTTATTGAAGCAACGCTGACGTACTTGTTAATTTCAGTCACCAATATGTTCCAAGTTAGGCTGTTATTTTTTCTTTAAAAATAGGGGTGGGCCCGATATGTGTCTGTACCATTTATATGCCTGGAATTTGACACCTCATATATAATAGGCCCAGCATGAGATTTAAACTGGTTTTGAGCTTGCAAAACCAAATCCTTACTGAAACTTGCAAAGCCCTAAGAATTGTGTTTCCTATCTCAAGCTTCTAGGTTAATTTTTCTTTCTCTCTCATTTCAGAATAGACTTGCACTGTTGATAAGGAAACAGGAAAGTCTAGGAGACAGGCAAGAGGATGGCAAAGTCATGTGGTTCAAAGTTATTGGTGCAAATCTGGTAAAGGCTAGTAGTGAGCCATCTGAAAATTACCATCTCATGGCTGCTCACTGGCTAAAACTAAATGAGTTGCATGGGTCTTGGTTGACTTTTTGGGGACAGATGTCCATATCTCAAAGTCTAGAACCATAAGTGATTTAAATGAGCCTTGTTGGGAGTTTCAGAAAAGAGACCAGGAAATAGAGATGAAAGTACTTTCTCATCCTATGACCTGATCTGTCTGTAGTCAGGGTATATTTTCAGGGTACTCTAAAAGAACTCTGTAAACAGCTGATGTGCTGTATAGGATGTCTACTCAGTCCACCCTACTGGCCAGTTAGGGAGATCAAGTTGTTTAATGATTGATTACAGAAAAGAGCTGGAAGTCCAAAAGCCTAAGAGTCTAGTGCAGGGGCAGGCAATTATTTTGGCTGGAGGGCCACTTACTGAGTTTTGGTAAGCTGTCAAGGGCTGCAAGGGTAGCCCTGCCCCTTGACAGGTACCCTACCCCCCTGGTTGCCATCTTGGGCCTGGAAGTCCCGCCCCCAACCACTGACCTTTGCCACCAGAAGTCTCTCCCCTTGCCACCAGAAGTACTTCTTTTGGGAAAGGGGTTGGCCATCTTGGAACCCGAAAAAACCCCAAATTATATACAAAAAATAAAATGTCAACAATAAATTATTTTCATTTTATTTTTAAAAGATATTTTCATTCTGATTTGTGTCTGTTTGAATTGTGTATACAGAGATGATTGCAGCTGGTCAGCATCCACCTAGTAACAGCCCTGGAGCCCATGCACCCTGCAGCACCTCCCTGCCACTGTTAAAAGCATGCAGCCCCAGCATGCCCTGTGCCTGCTCCAGACTCACCCCGGCAGGAATAGATCAGCCAGACTGTGCACTCAGCCTTCACCCGGCCCCTGCACCTTCCCCCCACTGCCCACCTGTGGTGCACCCTGCTGCCCCCGGGCCATGCAGTGGGGGCTGGGGTGTCTCTGTGCTGGACTGCCTATCTCTGCAGCCCAGGTGGCAGCAGCTGATAGCCCCAGCCCTGTGGTACTGGTGGGGACCTGCATGCAGCCCCAATCCATCACACGCCTCCTGCAGACTCATATGCTCACACTGAACAGCTGCAGCAACACCAACAGTGGTGAGATAGAAGCGTGCTTGGCATGGGGGAGAAGCAGCCCCTTCCTCTCACTGCTGCCCAGTGCTTCCTGCAACAGCTGTGCAGAGCCAGTGCTGGGCTGCCCTATGACTCCTCTGTGCTGTCCCACTGGGCAGCTCGGAGGCAGTGGTGACAGGAGTGGAGCCACAGGGCAGCCCAGCATAGGTTCCTCATGGCTACTGCAGGAAGTGCCAGGCAGTGCGGAGGGGGAGGGTCAGCTCTTTCCCCATGCTGACCACATTTCTGCCCTGCTGGTGCTGCTGTTGCTGCAGCTGTTCAGTGTGAGTAGGCAAGTCTGCAACAGGCATGGGGTGGTTCGAGGCTGCAAGCAGGTCCTCACTGGTACTGTGGGACTGGGGACAGTGGCAGCAGTGGCAAGAAGGAGCTGCTGTTGCCTGGGCTGCATAGAAAGGCAGTCCAGCTACAGAGCCACCCCAGCCCTGCTGTGTGCCCAGGCAGTGGTAGGACAAGCCACAGTGGGGTGGTACCTGGGCTAGGCAGGACTGAGGGACCCGCCGTTGGCCAGATAAAGCCTCTCCATAGGCCAAATCCAGCCTGCAGCTTGTATTTTGCCTACCCCTGGTATAAACCCTCCTCAGGAGTAAAGAGTTTTTCAGCATACAGGCTTTTGTTTTCCTACTTCATAACTTGTTGCAACATCACTCTGCCGTGGAGCACAGGGTCAACTTTTAAGCAGGACTGAAGAAACTGGAAGCCTTGTCTGTAAGTTAAAAGGGCACTTTGGGAAGGGAGAGGAGCCATGCAGAAGTCATTTAATACTAGCTGCTCTCTGTGCTTCCTTCCAAAAGGTCAATAGGCCTAAGTTCTGCTACTAGAGAGTGTGTGGGGCACTACAGCAACCCTCCTTTCCCTTCCATAATGCTGAGCTGAGGGGGGTGTGGCCAGGCCTCAACAAAATGATCTGATTAGAGAGGGGTTCCACCCCCACATCCTGCCTTGGTAATAGAGCATTTATCAGCTCTGTTAGCAGCATGTAACACTCCATCAGAAAACAAAGCCTCTCTCATTAGTTCAAGCTCTTCTTAAACACCTTTTTCCAAGGAAGGGAGGGCTGCTCTAGTGCTCCACCTACCCTCATCCATAGGCAAAGAAATAAACTGGCAAGGCTGCCCATGGCTTCTCCCCTGTGCCTGCTCTCAAGCATGCTGGAGAAAAAGTACTCCTCCAAGTGTCTTCACAGGTATACTTGTTTGGAGGGTACTACAGGCACAGGTGAGCAGGGAATTTTTGCTGCTGTCCTAGCTGGGATATGTTGCCACTGTAATATAGAGAAGCCCAGAGAAGTCAGGATCATTTAAACCTACAACCTATGTGATGTAATTCTATCCCTCCTCTGAAGAGGGCTGGTAGCTGATAAATTCAGGTGGACACAGAGCTCCAAGCTACTGTTAGCCCTCTACAGAACTGTTTTATCACCATAATAAAGGTTTTTCTATTTTAAGTACCATCGAGCATGGTCTAGGAGGTCTGTAGGATCCAGAATTCTAATAGTTTTTCACAGAGGGAGGGCAGATTTAGTCACAATACTTCAATGCTGCTTCATATTGAATAAAATGAGCTTCCTCTTTCATTGCAAGCAATTGACTCTCAGCTCTTTTCTCCCTGCCCTGGACATAGTAATGAGGAGTACAATAGCAGAGAAACCCATGGACACGAGGGACAGGAGTAAGATAAAAACAACACCTCTGCCAGATTGAAGGACCCTGGACCACATGTGCAACCATAAAGTTTGCTCTCTATAGATCACCTTTGGTGGTCGAGACAAGTGTTGTTGAAGCACTGGACAGTGCCTTGCCCTGCAGATCATCCTGTTCTTCTGTTCTGCATGATGAAGGGCTCTGAGGCCTAAGGAAAAAATCAAGAGTAGTATTGAAAACTGTTATAAGGAGATGCAGGAAGTGACTCTGAATTTCTCGAAAGCCCCCCAAAAACAGAGGCTGCTTATGTGAAAGTGCTTTATGGGGTAGTGCCATTTCAATGGCTACTCATCCATGGCATCAGTGTGTGATTTTGTTCAAAGGCTGAAGGTCTTTTTACAGTGTTCCTTCTGGGGCTCCCTCTTGTCAATTAAAAGTGTCTAATGCAATGTAGTAAATTTGACAAGAAAATTTAGGAACTAACAAACATGTTGGGCTATATCTTAAGTATTCGTCCCACTTGGTGAGATTTCAAATCTGCTATTCATATTAAAAATGTTTGATCAGATCAGAATTGGGCACAAATGGTTTCAAAGTGATTATAAATGGGGTCTGGCAATGATGAGCAAAGGCACTGAAATATCGATATTCTTTCATTCTGAAAGGACCAAATTATAGTGGGTTGAGTACAAGTTGTGGTCTTCAAGGCCAAGGGACTGACAATAATGCAAACTGCAATCTGTGAATCAGCTGGACAAGTCTGTTAAGAACAGACTGCTAAAGCATGCCTGCCTGCTCTCCTTTGCTTGAGTGGTCTGAAATACACATTGCCTGCTCTCTGGGACAAGGAGTCATTGGTGTTTTTCCTCTGCAAGATGAAGTGACTATGTGATGATCTGAGCTTTGAGACATGGATTATATTTTAGCCAGCAAAGCACTGGAGCAAAATGTCAGTCAGGGAAAGACAGGTGCTTACCCACAGTGTTGCTCCCCTTTTACTTTGGCCATGCTCACTAAGGCTAGGAACAGACATTGCATTTGTCTCTGCATAAGTTGTGCCTGTGTTTGTTCTAGAACAAAAATGGGATTGGTGTGTACACACATCACACTTCTAACCAGGTTTTAGTGAGCACCTGAATACAGTGCCACTTTTTTGCTATTGATTTAATGATGCACTCCCAGAATAACTGAACAGTCATACTTTGTAAGAACCTGGGATAAATGGTTATGACCTCTTATCCAGAAAGATTTTTTAGAATTTATCCCAGGACAGGCATCTGTAAAACTGCACTTTGTCCTGGGATAAAATGGCCTGTCCCAGCATAAATGTGACATCTATTTGCATCCTAAGAAAAGAAGAATATGTCCAATGTGTCAGAGGAAAAAGACAGGGCTCCCCTTCCCAAAAAAGAACCTTTGCCAAATAGATTTTTTAAAGATTTAAAGCAAAACAATCTGTTAGCTTCACTGTTAAAGATGGTACAGAACTGAGCTCTATCAAATACCATTACAGAAAAATAAACCTGAAGGTGCATGGAAATGGATACAGCACGAGACCCACTGCACAACTGGAAGCACAAGGTGTATCCTGATGCTGCAGCAACCATGTGCCACACTGCACTGCTCAGACAAGGAGCACACTCTGCTTTTCATCTCCCTGTCAATGTTTTATGGGCCTGATTCACCTTCATCATGGCTTGGTGCCTAGCAATGGCAGGGAACAATCATTTAAACAAAGAAGGAGAATCTGCTTTCCAGACCTGGGTGGTTTATGTCTTTGGCTGTGTCAGGGGATCTGCAAACATGTTGGGGAAGGGAATAGTTTCATGCTACATTTATTCTCAATAGAAAAGCTGCAGAGATAGACTGCATGCACACGGCTAAGTGAGCGTAGTGGTGTAACTGAGGCAGGGTGATTGGGGAAGGGAGGGGAGAGGAGGGGAAAAAAGTGGGGGTACTGCAGCTGTGTCATCATGATCACACAGCGTGACAGTAAATGAAAACAGCCGTATGTATGGCAGTTGGCCTGGTCGCTCGGCCGCGTAATTACGCTTCTGAGCGAGGGGAACATTGCTATAAGCTCACATCATCCCTCCCTGCAGCACAAATTTTCCTTTGAGGGGGGCAGAAGCTCAAGGTCTTCAAGGGGCCAAACAGAACTCATTACCTATTTCACTTCTAGAGTCTTCGCTTCAGGCTACCTTGCTCTTTCAGCTGCTCTGGTTTACAAAGTAAAGTCAAGTACAGGCTTTTCTGCAAGCTAACATCAATGCTATGTATCAACTAACTAAAAAGGGGTGCTAAAGAACAGGAGCTGTTCATTTACACCATTGATATCAACTGTCCTTGAACTGGAGCCCTTGATCCCATCTTAGTCTATTTTGCTCCCAGTGCCATGTGGCACACTGCTCAATCAGGATGTGTAAACTCAATCCAAGACTGAATCTCCTCTACACTGGAAAAATTCTATTGTTAAATTTTCTCACAGTGTTTTGATCACTGTAGCACAAGGAAGGGCAATTATTTAGGCTGGAGGGCCGCTTACTGAGTTCTGGCAAGCTGTTGAGGGCCACATGGGACACATGGGTTGTCCCATCCTGGTTCTTGTGACTGGAAGTCCTGCCTCCTAACCCTTGACCTTTGCCACCAGAAGTCCCTTCCCTTGCCCCTGGAAATATTTCTTTCACCAAGGGGTTTTGCCATCTCTAATGATCTAACGAGTGAAGGGAAGCTGGGTGATAGTGACCACAAGCTGATCAACTTCACCATCCACCGTAAAGCTGGCAAGTCAGCAATACAGAAATCCTCGACTTCAGGAAAGCTGACTTGTTATAACAAGCTCAGGAGGCTTGTCAGTGAGGCCCTAAAGGCCACAACCCAAAGGGAGGGGAGTTCAGGACGAGTGGTTCCTCCTCAAATGAGCGATCCTGGATGCACAAGCAAAGTCTATTCTGTCTTGAAGGAAAGGCAGCAAAAGGGCACAGCAGCTCCCTTGGCTCTCCAGACCTATGAAGGATGGAAGACTGGATCCACCGCCAAGGAGGAATACTCTGCACTGGTCCAGACCTGCAGGGTGTGAACCAGGAAAGCCAAGGCTGCGACTGAACTCCGACTACCTACAGGTATCAAGGACAATAAAAAGCCCTTTTTTAGATATGTGGGAAGCTGAAGGAAAAGCAAGGGCAACGTTGGACCCCTGCTAAACCAGATGGGACAACTGACAACAGATGCCCAGGAAAAAGCCAACGTGCTAAATGGGTATTTTGCATCGGTCTTTCACCAGTCCCATGGGATCGCATCTGCCCATTATGGGACAGGGAGGCCTAGGTAAGGGAGATTCCTTACCCTTCATCAATGCTAACCTTGTGAAGGAACCCCTTGAGAGGTTGGACACCTTCAAGTCAGCCGGCCCTGACAGTCTACACCCCAGGGTACTCAAGGAGCTAGCTAGCATCATAGCTCAGCCCCTGGAATGGATCTTTGAGAACTCCTGATGCTCTGGTGAACTGTCAAAAGATTGGAAGAAGGTCACTGTGGTGCCTATGGCAGGCCAGTAGGGGGCACTCCTGCGTTGAGCCACCCACCTCCCTGAGCCTGACAACCTTCCAGGCTTTGAGTGCCTCCCTTGGGATGCCTCCTGTCCAGCCAACCTCTTCCCTGGAGCACACCTGCTTGCCTGGGGTTTCCACTGCCACCATCCAAGGCTCAGGACTCAATTCTGGCTCTGTGCACCTTGGAGAACACAGGCCTGATCGTCCAATGGGTACTAGACCCAATACCAGCACTTGGGGCACTTCCCCAAGTCTGGGGCTTATTAGGAAAGTCTCCCTTAGTCCACAAACATAACGGGCCTCCTCAGCATAATTTAGACCCACCCCTCAATAAGTCTCCCACATCGGTCACAAGGAGAACTTTATTGATTACAGGGGGTAGGATGGAAACAGTGTAAAAGGTAAAGCAGTATCATAGAAATATCACAGGAATCCCATAAAGTAAACCAGCATGGCTGAGGTAGCCGTTTAAACACGCATCTGAGTTACTGAAGCTAAATATCTAGTGGGATCCTGTGTAGCTTACTCACTCGCATCATCCAGAGGTGGTTGGAGTTTTCCTCTGGTGGCAGGCCACTCTTGGAGCATGCGCTTATGAGCAGAGAGCCAGTTTCAGATGGTGAAGCTCCTCTTCCAGTTTCAGATTCACCTAGATGACCGCATGGCTAATGGCTGCCCTTCTTCCTGGCCCGGGCCTTTTTAACACCTCTCTGACCTCAGCAGCCCAGTAAAATCGAAGCTGCCAATACTGGCCACCAGCTGACCAATCTACCCTAGCTACCTGGACCCATGCGCAGGGCCGGGCTTTTCCCCCCTGCCTAGGTGACCAGAGCATCCACCTCCCAGGCCCCAGGCTTTTGTCATGTAGACAAGGTGGAAGATCCCCGCCCTGAAGGATTCAACACCAGCCTCTTAGGCTGGTGGAGACAGATCTATGGAGAGAGGCACCAACGGTGGCATTTCTGCCACAGTGCCTATCTTCAAGAAAGGGAGGAAAGTGGATCTGGAAAACTATAGGTCCACCAGCCTGACCTCTATCCCGGGGAAGGTCTTGGAAAAGATTATCAAAGAAGCCATTCTTAATGGACTGGCCAATGGCAACATCCTGAAGGATAGCCAGCACAGGTTTGTTGCAAGTAGGTCTTGCTTGACCAATCTTATTTCCTTTTATGACCAGGTGACCTATCACCTGGACAAGGGAGAAGAGATGGATATCGTATATCTTGACTTTAAAAAAGCCTTCAATCTGGTATCCCATGATCACCTCCTGGCTAAACTGGCCAACTTCTGCCTTGGCTTCACCACGATTCACAGACTGGGGAATTGGCTCCGTGGTCAGATGCAGAGGATGGTGGTTGATGGAAGTCAATCATCATGGTGCCCTGTGACCAGTGGGGTCCCTCAAGGCTCTGTCCTTGGGCCAACACTATTCAACATCTTCATTAATGATGTGGACATTGGTGTTAGAAACGGACTGGCCAAGTTCGTTGATGACACCAAACTCTGGGGTAAAGTGTCCACACCTGAGGATAGGAGGGTGATCCAGGTTGACCTTGACATGCTCAGGAAATGGGCAGATGAGAACCTGATGGTGTTTAATACCGAAAAATGCAAGGATCTCCACCTTGGAAGGAAGAACCTGCAGCATCCTTATAGGCTCAGCAGTGCTACTACAGATGAAAGGGACATGATTGACCGCAAGATGAACAAGAGCTTTCAATGTAATGCTGCAGCTAGTAAAGTGAGCAAAACACTGGCTTGCATCCACAAGTGCTTCTCAAGCAAATCCCAGGATGTCATTCTCCCATTGTATTCGGCCTTAGTGAGGCTGCAACTGGAGTACTGCATCCAGTTTTGGGCTCCACAATTCAAAAAGGATGTGGAGAAGCTTGAGAGGTTGCAGAGGAGAACCACGCACATGATGAGAGGTCAGGAAAATAGACCTTATGAAGAGAGACTGATAGCCATGGGATTCTTCAGCCTGAAAAAAAACACAGGCTCTGGGGTGATCTGGTGGCCATCTACAAGTTTATCAGGGGTGCTCACCAAGATGTGAGGGAACATCTGTTCACCAGAGCACCCAAGGGATGACAAGGTCAAACAGTCACAAACTCCTCCATGACCATTTCAGCTTGGACATAAGGAAGATCTTCTTTACTGTCCGAGCCCCCAAGGTTTGGAATAGCCTGCAACCGGAGGTGGTTCAAGCACCTACTTTGAACACTTTCAAGAGACATTTGGATGTCTGTCTTGTTGGGATCCTATGGTCCCTGCTGACTTCCTACCCCTGGAGCAGGTGGCTGGACTTGATGATCTTCTAAGGTCCCTTCCAGCCCTAATGTCTATGAAATCTATGGAAGGAATCTATGAAATCTTGGAACCAGAAAAATATCAAATTATATTCTGAAGAGGGAACATCAACAACATTCATTAATTTGATTTCAAAAAATATTTTTGTCCTGGTTTACATGTGTTTGTGTAGTGGACATAGAGGTGATTGTGTATAATAGCTTACAATGAAGTCTTATTCTTGTACATTGTGGGGCAGGTAGATATAGTTTTGTGCAGGGATGTGTGTATGTGGGGTGTGGGGGAAGTTGTGGTTGTGCCTGTTGGGGTGGATAGGTGTGGGGGGATGTGGGTGTGGGGTGAGGGAACATGTGGGTATGTGTGGATATCTGGCTTGTGGGTGGGTATGGGGTTTGTGGGTGGCTGTGAGTGGGATTAGGGTGGCTGGGGTGTGTGAGGGGGTCTGAATAGATGGCAGTGAGAGGGGGGATGTGGGTACATGTGTATGGTGGGGTGTGCATGTGGGACTTACTCTATGAAAATACACACACAGAGCTCTTCCCTACACACACACACACAGACACACACACACCCCTGCATACTGGTGTGGCCCCATGCTCCCAGGTCTGGCAATGCAGCTAGGAGCCACATGGTTCTGCAGCAGTGCTGGGGCAGAAAAGCAGGGAAATAGCTGGGGGTTGGGTGGGGCTGGGCTGCTGATGGCTCCCCCTGGGTCCTACTGTCCCTGGCTCCTGTCATCTTTGATAGGCAGTCAGGAACAGATAAATACTTCCTAAATTTTTTAGGGGCCCCATGAGCTGGATAGAATAACCTGGCAGGCCAGATCCAGCCCACAGGCCATATTTTGCCCACCCCTTCTGTAGCAGATCAGGCCCAGAGATTGGCAGTATTTCCCCCTGGTGCCCCTCCTTGGAATGTTCCCCTTCTTGGAAAAAGTTGTTTAAGAAGAGCTTGAACTAATGAGAGAGGCTTTGTTTTCTGATAGAGTGTTAAATGCTGATAACAGAGCTGATAAATGCTCTATTACCAAGGGGGGGTGGAACCCCGCCCTAATCAGAGCATCTCGTTGGGGTCTGGCCACGCCCCACTCAACTCAGCATTATGGAAGGGAAGGGAGGGCTGTTCTAGCACCCTATGGCTTCTAGCCTGAGCCACAGCAGGCATGTGCCTGAATTTCCTCAATCCAGAGGGGATGCCTAAACGGTTACAAACTGGTTCAGCCTAGTCAGGTTAGGCTAACCTGTAAAGATTTAATCAATTCAGGCTCAGGCTTTTTGAATGTTTGTCCCTAGCCCTAGAGTGAGCTAGGAAGAGCATAAATCTAGTAAAATCAATCTGCCTAATTGCAAGCCCCAGTCTTACTCATGCCAACAGATTCTAAATCAGATGACCAACATTTTGTGCCTTCCTGGCAACCGTGTTTCATTGACCCTGATCACAGCCCTGTTAGCCCTAATCAGAGCCTCTTGGCACTATTACACCTTAAGAGCAGTAATCATGACCTTCAGACACCCCCACAGACACATTCATGCCTCAAAGGCCTTACTCTGTTTCACATACCAGTCCCTCTGACTCCATCTTCAGATCTACTCACCCAGGCACTTGGTTCTGGCAGGGCTGCTCCAGCTCATGAGGTCCCAGACCCTGGTAAAGCTGCAGTCTCTCCATTCTAATCCATCAGGTCCCAGGCCCTTGCAGGGCTGCTTCAACCTATGAACTGCTAGGTTTCTATTTACTCATCCCACAGGCCCCTGCAGGGCTCCATCCTGGTATATACTTCTATAGCAGGGGTTCTCAATCCATGGGCCGCGGCCCAGTGCTGGGCCACAGAGGGTTTGGTCTGCAACATGGTTGGCTGCCAGACTGGAAGTAGCCATGGACTGGCAAACTGTGCCCCCCCCCAAGAGCGGGGTGAATAGGCCATGGCTTCTTCTGCAGGGCCCACAGCAGCTCAGGGTTTGGCCTGCTCTCCCGCCTGAGGGGTAGAGGCCAGCCACAAATTCCAGCCACAGTCAGCTGTGACTGCTGGGCTGTGGTTTGCTGGGCTGTGGCCACTTCTGGGCTGTGGTTTGCCAGGCAATGGCATAAAAACTTTGGGAACCCCTGCTCCCAGGAACCCCTGCTCCCAGGACTGCCTTCCAGGAACCCCACCCTGGCCTCTACCATTCCTGTAGCCACAATCCAGTTAAACAAATACAAACACAGATGCACTAATCTCAAGGTCCACCTTGGGTCTCTCCATTTCTGCAAACCCCTTTCTCTATATGCTGTCTCTTGCCCAACCTCCAGGGTACCCTCCTATGTCTGCAGCTTTCACTCTAGCAAAAACTCTTCTGCCCACAGAGGCGAGGGCCAAACTGAGGATCTAGCTCAGGGTCTTAGCTTATATTGCCCAGGAGCACCACCGCCTCTGGTCACGTGTCCAACCCAGGACAGGGGTTTTTCCTTAATCAACCTGCTCTTCCTACACTGCAGTCCTTACTTACATACTTATCAGGAGCTGTGCACTACTGTGGTGTAACTTGCTCCCAAATAGTTATCTGTAGACTCCTGTCTTTCTGCTGCCTCAGCTGCTTACTGTCTGGCAGTTAGCCTTGCTCTAGCAACCCACTGATTGCAGCGCTTTCTCTCCCTTAAAATAATAGGGGCTAGAATCCCCCTGTCACAATCACACCTGGTAAATCCTGTGCCCACTGTCATTTTTTCCCCCCACAGTGATCACCAGGGTGATAAGTCTTTCTAGCCACCTTTCTTTTTCATGTAGTCTTCTCAGTTGGGGGGGGGGGAGCAGCAGCATTGAGACAGCTGACTAGAGGCAGACATTAATAGTACCCCATTAACAGTGCAGAAGTAGACTGGTGCTTCAGTACCATGTTGCACGTAGCCACACCCCTTCCTGTGGGAACAGTGACTATCTAGCTTTTTGCCTGCTCCCTACCCCTCCTGTTAAAATCAGAGGATCTCAGAAATGCATCATATAGATTTTTCACCTTGATCTGTTATATTTGCAGGCAGGATTCTGGACACCAACATGAAGTGCTGTGTCAGAATATACTCTTCCTCCAAACCAAAGGCACAGCTCCCTGTTGACACGGCTGTCTGTGCGGGGCAGGTAGACGAGAGGCTCAGCTCGGCTCCTACAATAGAGGGCACTGATGGAGCTGCAGTCAGTCACACGAGCCAGCTGTGGATCAGAAGGCCCTACAATATCCTGTAAGGTGTGTCGTGCTTTCGGCCCTCTCAAACTTAATGCCAGAACTGGTGGTGCCTTGCCAGCCTCAGAAGAATAAGCAGAAGGCAGCTCTTCTGTGAAAGATAAACATATGTGTGACTAAAGTAGAGTGCCCTCTTTCCAGGCTCACTCATTCTAATCAAGACCTATTTTCAAGTCTATATTCTCCCTAGATGACTGATAACTAATCAGTCCTATCCCTTGGCCCCATTCTATGTTTATCAAGGTAACATCTGTTTCTCAAAGGGGCTCTCCCCATGTGAGGCAGCTCCTGATCCAACACAGCTGGTTACCTAACCAGGGAGCTAACCTGCCAAACAACCAGCTTGATGGTGTAATGGCCATACATGCAACAGCCTTTGCTACTGCTCTGGAGATCTCTTTGGCTTGCTTGAGAGCAGCAACAAAGAGAACTCTCAGGGCAGCTTCACTGCCTAATTTCTGGGTTTGGAATCCTGGTCTTGATCTTTCTTCTGAGTGGACACTGCCTGGATGCCAGCATAAAACAATACATTCATGATCAGATGCTCTCACTGTTGTACTGCTTAGGCAGGGTTAAGAGGAGAGGTATGTCCCTACAGCAGCAGGTGGAAGCAAACAGTAGTTCTATGGTGTTTCCTACTTCTACGGAGCTGAACCCTTCCATACAAACATGCCTGGCTAGGACAGGGTCGGGAGATTCTAGGGAAGGAGAATGAAAGGCAGCAGCTGGCTCCAGTCAAGTTCTAGGACAGATTTTCAGCTGGTGTAACATCACAGCACCACTAAATCAGTGTTGTATAACCATCAAAATTGTTATCAGCTGGAGATCTGTGCCTGAACACCTTCCCAATGGAAACTAACACAACAGATAATTCTGCCAAATCTGTATTCTTATGTACTCTGAAATCTACACACATGTAAAGGTGGATTCCGTGGGAGTGGATCTCACTGAAAACCACAGAACCCAGATATGGACCATTCACTTAGTGGGGATTCATAGATTCATAGACATTAGGGCTGGAGGGGACCTCAAAGATCATCAAGTCCAGCCCCCTGCCCCAGGGGCAGGAAGTCATCTAGGGTCAAAGGACCCCAGCAAGATAAGCATCCAAGTGTTTCTTGAATGAGTCCAGAGTAGATGCCTGCACCACATCTGGAGGGAGTCTATTCCAGGTCTTGGGGGCTTGGACAGTAGCCAAATGTTTTTTTACGTCCAGCCTAAAATGGACTTGTAGGAGTTTATGACCATTGGTCCTTGTTTTTCCTTGGGGTGCTCTGGTGAAGAAACATTCTCCCAGATCCTGATGAACACCCCTTGTTTACTTATAGGCAGCCACCAGGTTCCCCCTGAGCCTGCGCTTTTCCAGGCTGAAGAGTCCCATGGCTCTCAGTTTCTCTTCATAAGGCCTATTATCTTGCCCTCTGATCATGCATGTGGCTCTCCTCTGGACTCTCCCAAACTTCTCAACATCCTTCTTGAATTGCAGAGCTGAGAATTGGATGCAGTACTCTAGCTGTGGCCTCACCAAGGCCAAGTACAGGGATGCAAGCTAGGAAGAAATCTGGGCAAGATAAGGGGGTTATTTTCTGATCCTTTCATGGAAATAGGAAAGCTGATGAAAGGACACAACTGGAAATTATTTAAAGCTACAGATAAACTGCTCATTAACCCTGGACAGAGCCAGGATCTGGGCTGCGTGGGGAAGGAATGAGGAGTAATGACATCTCAAAAGAAAATACCCAACCACCAGCCCTTCATCTACTTGCTAAGACCTGAGTTCTGGGTTTCCTTATTTCCTGTCATACTTGAAGATCCACAGCAGAACATTCTCTCCCCCTGTGTAACAACCCCCTCACCAAACACACAGCCTGCCTTCATGAGGATTGCCAGGTGGGTGAAGGAATGGAATCCACTTCACTTCTTTATGGCTCCTACTACAGTGATCAGAAAATGAGAGGCAGGATACCTCTTCCTCTGCACTGGTGTTTAGACATATCTAATGATCTCAGTTGTCACAGGGAAATCAGGATCCTAAGCTCATGGGTTTACAATTTAAACTTCAATCTATTTGTGTTTTTTTAAGTTTCCAAGTGAAGGGTAAAATTCAGTGTTCTGATCTGAGTAGCAAACCTCAGTTCACATACATTTTCCCTCCATACAAAGTGGTCCTTCACAGCATGTCCAAAGAGCAAAGCATCAGAAACCAGATCTGAAAGAAGAATTCTACCTGTTTTCTGTTACTGATTGGTGACTTCATGGTTTTCTTATTAATTTCCAAAGCTCTCCAGTCACTGGTGAAAACACATTACAACCACAATGCCGAGACAACTGAAGCAGTAATTATATTTATGAGCTAGTCTGGTTCCATTGTTTTCAAATGTGACAAAGAAGCAGAGACACTGCAGAACTTCTTTGAGTGACTAACCTGGTCTTGACTGAATTTCTGTCCAGGCAAAAAGAAAACCTGTTTCTCTCAGTCTGCCAACATTCTTTCCCAAGAGAAATGGATCTCATGAGTACATGCCCTTTTGTCACACACACGTCTCTCAGGAGAACTTCCTGGCTTAAAAATACACTGAACTGCTGTGTTACAGAGGCAATCCCTATCCTTGTAGTTATGGGATGGTTGTCAAAATAAGATCTTGAAAGTTAACAGTTAATTAAATCTGATACACATCTTGAGAGGTAGCTTTTATCATCTTGCTTTTAAATGGACAAAACTGAGGCTCTGAGAAGTTATAAGGGCGACATTTTCAACACAGATGCCTAAAATTATGGATTTGGGCAGCCAACATGAGACACTCATGGTACAAATGTTTGGGTTTCCTGTCTCCATTTCCTCTCTATTCTCCCAGATTAAAAGGTGGGAGATCAGCAATCTGCCAAACTATAAAAAGCAGCAGTGGAAGGGCCAGAGTACCAGTCCCCCACCATCAAAAGCTATCTAAGAATTGATACAGGGATATGGGTGTATAGGACTATCGGGAACTTCCTGGGATATCAAGCCTAGTGCCTTGTGTTTGTAGGCAATCATTTTCCCTGATGAGTCCCTCAAACTATCCACTTTAACCCCTCACACACACCACAGCCTCAAAGCACCCCCAGGAAACAAAACTAAAACACTCTACACTGTGCCAAAGGTAAAGAACAGTGGAAATAAGGTAGGACCCTACTGTTTCCTAAGCCTTAAAAACCAAAGATCAGGAGAGAGTTAAGTTCCTTATAGATGAAAACTCCAGGACAACCACTAGGGGCTAATATAATGTTTAAAGCACATGTACTAAACTGTGCTAGGTTTCTTTCATTCTAGCCCTGATTCCATCCAGGTCACTAGCCCATACATTCAGTAAGAACATGGAGATTTAGGAAAGACCTTTTACAGAAGAATAAAGGCCACAGAAAATGTCAGTGTTACAACACTTGCAGAAATATAACATGAGGAACAGATGAAAGCAAACAGCCCAGAATGTGTCTGACTGTCAGAGGAGAAGACAAGGACAAGCTTGAAGTCATGCTCATACTGCCCCACAGTACTAACCAGTGTAGTTAAATTGGTGAAAGTTCTGTGTGCAGATAAGGTATTACCTGTGGTAGAGAGCAGCAAGTTGTGCTGGGGATAAAGTAGGCGGAGTCCGCAGATATCCAAACCAGCACTGAGAATCAACTGTAGCATGTGATGGGTGGCCAAAGGGTTTTGTAGTAGGGTTTCAAATAGCAACACCAAGGCAACCTGAACAGAAAGGCAAAGGTCACAAAGGACAAACAGGCACACCCCTATTAGTAACAATGACACTTCTATTCCTAGAGAGAACCACAGATATCAATCACATGTAAATATCCCTCTCTTTCTTATCTTCAGATTTAATCCCCATGTCTTCCTTATGCTGTATGATCTTTGTGCGCTCTTTGTTGTGTATTTATAGTGATCAACATGCTATTTTTCTAGCCCATGATTGGATCCAATGCACTACCATGATATTAACACTTATAATATATAAAGCCTTTTGTCACCTGAACTACTTTATTTCCTCACATATACCACACCCAGAATAAAACACAAACCTTGGTTTTGGAAGGCAGAACACAGAAAAAACTATTTTTCCAGAGTCATGGCCAACTGTCACATAGAGTAAGTCCTCCTGGAAACACAGTGTCCAGAAGTGTGGCACCCAAAGAAACAGTCTGGGTGAGGTAGCTGGTACCAGGAACTTCCAAGGTTAGGCCCCAGACCCTTGCAAACGCAGCAGCAAGACTGTTCGGATTTTTTACTAAGAAGCTTTTTATATATGTTACTGTACATAAAGTGCTATTTCCACATCACAAGCCTCGTTAAGATAATACGAACAGCTCACCTGCTGCTTTAGGCGCATGCTTAGCCAATAGCTATGGCTATGAGAGGATTAACCTAGGACTCTGACATCTTGGCAGCTTCATGGCATGCAAAGTATTTTCAGACTTGCTTCTTTTCCAGAAAACAGCTTCCCCACTTAAAACATACATCCCAATTTTGGGGGCGGGGGTGATTTTAGGGGGAAAGTTGTAAGTTGTATGTAAAAAAATATGGCATTTTCCTTTGATTTGTTACTGTCAGAACTGTAAGTTAATTGGGGCAGGAAATGAAATGTATTTACTCTGCTGATTAATTTTGCAGTCAAATAATAGCAAGAGACAAGATAGCTATTTTTCCATATTTACAGCAAATTCCAAAATCAATACAAGAACATAATCCAAAAAGTAGATACCAAAGGTGAACTATAACTTATTTATATGCCACAATCTTATTTTCTAGAGGAATTAATTCAGACCATCCTCAGATATGGTACAGAAACTGCCATTACACAGCAAACTTACCCTTCCTCCAACATGCTGTGCTGCTCTGTGTGGGCTACTGCATCTAAAATGGAAGCAGTATCTGCCTTCATGTAGGATTTTGGGTGTGCTAATCAGCCTGCTTCCATACTAACTAGTCTGCCTGCAATGCTGTGTGGACACAGCCATACGGATTCTGGTTTAAGAGGCAGCCTGAGCAAAACAGTGCAGCCTGCTAAAGGTATAGTTTCCAGACACAGTAAGTTTATCAAGTAGGCATAGCCATAGCTATATAATGAATATATATACCAGGAAAAAAAAATATTCCCCATTTAATTCTCTTTTTATTTTAAATGTACTGCACTCCCCCATAAGGAGAAATATTGTATTCAAGGTGCACATAATGTAATGGAAGAATCTGGGTTGTTCGGGAAATTCAGGGATAGTGGATATCTGAAGAGCATGACTGTACTGGCCTGTATTTTGTGTATGGTTCTCCCTTTCACACAGACACACAATACCATCCTCAACCAGGAGCTTTATTGCTGCAGTGAATGCCAAATGAATTCATCATTACTGGACACTTTAAATGAAGTGTTACCAAATGCTACTCCCCCATAAACACATAATGAGGCTTACAACATTATGATAAACGAAGTTATAAATCTAAATGAGGAATAAAAAAGAATGGTCCAACTAGAAAAGAGCTCAATTTTTCTCTCTTCATCTACTTATAATTCCCCTGTTATTAACCCATTGCTCACATGAGCTAAAAAGAAAGGAATTGTCCTGTAGCTCTATGCCTCATAAAACCTTCATGGAGACATCCCAAGTGGTGAATTATATCATGGGTGGTGATATAACTGAGCATGTCTGTGTAAGGTAGGGGGAACATCAACAATTACCCCATTTTATCCTTTCTCTTCTCAGGATTTACCTTTCTCAACCCCTTGCACTGTGAAGATGTCTTTCTAACAGCTCCCTGTAGAAGCTCAGAAGTGTAATTCTTGAACTAGCCCCAGCACATGCTACAGGAGGAAGGCAGGCACTTCAGATGCTTATAGACATGGGGGAGGGCGGGGAGAATGCGGCGACCCTAGCACTTTAATTTCAGTTCAGCATGCCCCCACACTGAGCACAGTGCATGCCCACAATAGGAATCGTGCCAATTTGACCTGGCTCACCCAGCACCTGTGTAGTTTACACACTTCATGTGGCCTTTTTGGTGCTTTTATTTAATAACTGATTGAATCAGCTATTAGATAAGAGTGCCAAAAACACCTGGCTGAAGTGCGTGAGCTATACAGATGCTGGGCAAGTCAGGTCAAACTGACATGATTCCTATTCTGGTAAAGCGCAGTTTTGGTTTTTTTCCTATGTCTGTCAGCACCGTCCATGATCCAGCTAAGTGCCTCATGTCAACTCACATTGATAAACCTTAGGCACACTGAAGGATTGAAGCAGGAGTATTGAGCTTTCTTAGCAGCTTATCCATCTTCATGCACATTTAGAAAAAAAATCATAACATCTGTAACTTTAAATCAAGTTTGTGATGAAGTTTTGGAATTCTCAAACCAGGCTTACTAAACCTTTTATTGTAGAAATTCTAAAATACAAACAAATTCTATGACACATCAGCTTGCAGTCAAGTTGGCTTGGTATTTCAAAATAAGTCTGCATTGCTGATATGCACCTAACTGGTATCATTTTCTCTAGCCTTTACATTTCAGAGTTTAATCTTTGCAGGCTCAGAGCAATGGGTAGATCAAAATTAATGATTTCAAAAGTTTGGCTGGTGTATTAGAGTGAGAAACATTTGAAAATGAATATTTGTAACAATTCTATGAGTTCAAATATTCCATACCAGGTTTGATCTTCCCTTAGTTTTCCACTTAATTCTAGAATTCAGACAGGAATTCTTTACCTCTGTATCTATATCTTTGCTAGTCCCAATGTCACTGCTGCTAGGGAAGTATTTTTCATCAGTTTCTATGGTCTGCCAATAAAACCCAGCTGGCACTGCAAATGCTTTCTCCACTGCCTGAAATATAAAACGGACAGTTCCTATTTGTGAATTATCTTGATTCTTCAAAGTCAGAAACTGAAAAAAGAGAACATGCTTAGTGCTAAGGCTAGAGATCATAAAAGATGATAAAGAGTTACAGTAATTAGTCCATTGTCATCACTTTACTATTTGCTCTGTTTTATTTGTCCAGTTAGGATCATCAGTGCAATAAAGACAGTTTTAAACAGCATCCCCAAGAGTATGGACCTGGTACAACTGGTATCCTAGGGGAATGAACCTAGGGCTCAGCCCAGTTAACCATTCCATGTGCAGATCTTCTGTTGAGTTTAATGGAGTTACACATGAGTATATGTTACATGTGATCAAGCCATACACACACACATACATATACACACATATTATATATATATATTCAGTTTATATTCATATCTATATCTCTATCTATATAGCTCTAGCTATATAGATAGAGATATAGATATAGATTCAGATGGGATGGAGCTGCAGGTGGGCAGGAAGCGGTGCCCAGGAGCAGAGTGATCTGCTGCCACAGGGGCTGCTAGGAACCTGAGTTTGGCCACTGCAACCTCTGCCCTGCTGCACATCTGGAGGAATGGGACTGGCCACATATGCCACAGCCCAAGCTGCCCCTCAAGCCTGGGCCAGGCAGGGTTGAAGGAACTACTGCAGGCTGGACAGAACCCCTTGGTGGGCCAGATCCAACCCACAGGCAGTATTTTGCCCACCCTTGCAACTACAGAATATTGTGACCATTTTAGGACTTGGCCAGTTATTATAAGAATGAAACCAAAGTCATTTCATCAAAGGAAAACAAACCCAACAAAAAGTAGCACAGTTCCCAAAGTCCTGCTATACCAGACACTAGTGTATTTAGGTAAGTGAAAGACACTGGCCTTCAGCCTCATGTTGCAGCATTACACAAGCATGGCATTCCCAGTATAACCACACACCTCACTTTCCACTGTTGCTTCCATATTTTCTGGGCAGTCAAGTAAGCAAACTATCCAAGTGCAGTTTGAGCTTTTATGTTTAAGGCTGTCAGTCATAAAAATTTAATTTTGCTTCCGGCTTAGCCTCAAGGCCAAGATCCCTGAATGATCTTCTACAGAATGTGGGAGAGAATCTTATGAAGTCCTTGTTAATGGCAGAAATATTGTTCCCAGGTACAGAAGTAGAAATCTGGAGTAACTCCAGGAACAGACAGGATTACATGGCATTGACATGCATTACATTTAATCCTATGAATAGGAAAAATAATTTTTTCAGTTGTAAATTTGAATGGTTTGACTGACTTTAATGGCATTACTTTGACTTACGCCAGCCATGAATTTAGCTCTACCAGTTTAGAGCATCTTTTTTGCTCTGATGCCACCAAAATGTGTTCCACAGAAAAGAAAGGAAATATCACCATGTTCTCATTAACTCTTCAGTATGGATAGAGTATGGGCTAATTACTTGAAAAAGCAGCCATTCTGTATTATGAAGTACATATAACACAGGATAATTGTGTAATCACGAGAGATATTCTGTTCTGCTGGGCAAATAATAGCCATTTTAGCTCCTTCTATAAATATTTTAAAATAACAACAAGAAAATGTGATTAATTTGAACAATGTTAAGTCTTCTGGTTCCATTGTGCTTGGACAGCATTTTCCAGTTTGACCTCCCTTTTTTATTATTATTATTATACTGTTAGAGATATTTACATGGAAACAGCAATTTGGGGTCAAATCCTCAGCTCCTGTGAATCAGCAGGGCTCCTCTGGGGTCAGAAGATTACCTTAATTTACTCCTGTCAAAAATTAACCCCTTTGGCTTTGCAGCACTTTGCCAACCAGCCTCTGCCTAGGACATCACACTCATTTGCTTGGAACATATTGATATAGATATAGAAACAGGAAAATATTACCAAGCCAAGATAAGAAAAAAGAAGCCTTCCTGTTTCAAAGGTCCCTAGCAGCTCCTCCATGCAGCACTGACAAGGGGAAGCATGCCCGGGGAAGGGATCAGGACAGACCATGCAGGATAGTCATGGAGAGGGACTCCGCCTCTACAGATTTTGCCACTTACAAAGCATTTCACCTCTTGCCAATCAAATGCAGCAGCAGCAGCAGCAGCAGCAGCAGCAGCAAGGACCTCTCCAGAAAACTGCGCCTTTTGTTGCAACGGCCCTTGCTTCTTACTTCCCCACCATCAAAACCCCACTTCTTGACTCTTGCCAGGAGAGCTAAAGAATGCTGTCAACAACCACTTGCACAGCTATAGCAACATCTGTGTGCTATAACATCTCTGCATAGCTGTTGCTGGGTAATTGTTCCATTGTCACTGTGTCCTATGCACATTTTGCAGGACATAGGCAAGGTGTTCCCCAGAGCAAGAAGCACAGAGAGCTCTCCTAGCCCACTGCAGTTCATGATGCCCAAGCAATTCTATTTGTTCTAGAAAGTCCCTCCTTCCTTCCTCTTCTAATTCTCCCTCTACCTCCTACCATCCTCCTCCACAAAGAGGATCTATCATGGCTACATAAGTACTTGTGGTGCCATTGTCTGCTTGACCATAAACTTAAGGATTGGCATGAATATGAGATGTTTATTGGATAAAACATAAATCCCATGAATCAATAAGACAGACCAAACCTGAACTAGAATATGACCGAATTTCCATGGAAACCTTTATTGCATTTACCAGTTAAGAAACAATCCAACATATCTTAGAAAATTCAAGGTAAAGACTGACCTTCAGCTGTGCCTGAGTTTGAGTGTTCACCTCCATTTTATATTTCCTGTATTACTTCATACCCTTTACATGACTTAAATTGTACAAACTAAATGCTGACCTTATTTACATCTCTGTAGCTCAAAGGAGTGTGTGTATGGGAGGAAACTGAATGTGCAGATGATTGACATTTTGTATTTATGACTTATTAACATACAAAGGGTCACGTTCTTATCTTAGTAACTCTGGGCACGTCTACACGTGCAATTAATGCACCTGAATTTTCTGTGAAGAAAAAGTCAGGTTCAGTAAAGTGCTCCTCAGTGTACATCTACATATGCACCCAGTCGGGAACAAATGTGCTATCAATGGGAGCAATTCAGTCCAGAGCTGTTCCAGCCCCCCTGCAGCAGCCAGGGGAAGCTCCAGAGGGCTGGCAGGAGGCATGGGGTCAAGCCTGGGCTCTGGGGAGCGAGTTCCCAGCCATGTAGAGCTTGGGATCGCAGACTGACTCAGCAGCAATGGCTTGGGGCAATGCCCCATGCCTAAGCATAGGAGTAAGCAGCACCAGGACTGAGGGGGGTTAGGGGAAAGATGCAGGGGTGAAGCAGAACAGGGATCGCGGGGACAAGCAACAGGGAAGCAGCACTGAGACTGGGGGGAAAAAATGGAGGGAGCAGTGCCAGGGACTAGGGAGGAGAAACTGCTTCTCTCATTTCTATGCAGTAGCTAATGCATTGTTATTCTAGTACCTGTATATGTTGGTGTAGACCCTGAAGGAGCCAGGTTGGGGAAAATGTCCCTGCCAGGTCTCAAATGAGCAGTGCCATCCCAGCCTACTGGCTGCAACCCCCAAAAGGAAAAAAAGACTCAGCCAGCCAGATCTGGGAGCATTACACCACCCAGCATGTCAAAGGAAGCTGCCAGGAGGTTCAGACTTCCCACAGCGGAGGTGGAGTGAGTAGCACTACCCCCATGCTCCAGGAAACTCCAGTGGGGGATTCACCTGGCAGGAGCCGGCCAGGCTGCTCGGGAGGGAAATCCCCTGGCAGGGGTCCCAGGCAGGCAGTGCTTCCCCAGCTATGCTGCGAAGACAGCAGGGGCCACACACCTGGGCCAGGGAGCATGTGCCCCAAAGGGCCCGTGTTGATTGGCCTAGAGAAAAAAGCCCAGGAAGTTTAAAGGGAGGACCTCAAGCAGAGCTCAGCATTTGATATAAAAGAAGAAGAGGTGCTGCAGTCAGACTGGAAAAAGGACTCTGCCACAGCCGAGACCCAGCAAACTGAACCCTTATGGGACACCAGAGAGACTGCGACCCCAAATGAGGAACCAACTCGACCTACCATGCAGATAAGTGAAGCTGGACAGTGGGGAGTTTCAGGTGGCTTACTGGCCAGGAGATGGAGGCATCAGGAGGAGGAGTACCCCAGAGGTAGGGAGAGAGTACTATACCCTCAGAAAAGAAGGGGGAAAGGGACAACGACGGCAGTCAGCCTCAGAGAGTCCTGGATAGACCTGCATAAAGAAGGAATTTGATCAGAGGAGCTAAGTAAAACAGCCCACTGGCTCAGAGGGCTGCAGATAGTGGAGTTGAAGCCCAGTTCAGCCTCAGAAGTTTTTCTATGTGTTGTTAAGTAGTAATCCCAAGCTATAGAAGTATAGCAGAGGAAAAGCCTGATTCCCTGTACATCTGAGTTCTGATTAAGCCCAAGAGTCAACACCTGAGACCCAGTAGCATCTGAACATGAATCCTGGGATTGGCAAGCAGGGAATTCATCTCTCCAGGACTTGGTGATCCTGAAGAGAAGGAAGACTATTGTAAGCAGGGTGAAAAAATTTGAGGAGAAGCCACCTGCCTAGAGGGCACAGCCATGATCTCTCACAAAGCCCACAGCCAATAGGGCTGGAGAGGATCCAAGAACTGGCTACTCACACTCAATACCAGCAAGATATGACTTGTCACCCAGGAGGATAGGGGCTGGGTGTGAGGGTGGTGAAGCCCTGCACAAGACTGACCTCGCCTGTACAATCATCACTCAAGATACTATCTAAACTCTTAAACTCCTATCTAAACAGTGTACTCTGTCCAAGTTTGCAGATGACACAAAACTGTGGGGAGAAGTGGACATGCCGGAGGGCAGGGAACAACTACAAGCAGACCTGGACAGGTTGG
>JAGPOW010002067.1:13423631-13438955 GCA_030014935.1 Caiman crocodilus | reverse complement strand
GCCCTGGGGGTCTTCAAGAGGAGGTTAGATAGGCATCTAGCTGGGGTCATCTAAACCCAGCACTCTTTCCTGCCTATGCAGGGGGTCAGACTCGATGATTTATTGAGGTTCCTTCTGACCCTAACATCTATGAATCTATGAATCCTGAGAACTAACTTCACACCAAAGATGTGGCAGGCAAAAGGGAGGAAGAACGAGATAGAGGTCCCTGAAATTCCAATGCGACAAGGAGCAGCGGTTAAGCCTGCCAGCTCATAGTTGTTATGTGACAGGAGTTTTGAAAGTCTCCCCTCCTTCCCCACAGTTCGTCAGCCAGCTGCTGGAGGAACCCTTGCTTCTTGACCGGCCACCAAGGATACCCTAACCAAAAATGGTTAAAAACCCCTGGTATGTGCAAACAACACATTAGCCTAATTTACTGTGCACTAAGTCCTGTGCACATGTAGACACTGACACTTTACTGCTGCATTAGATTATTCTAATGCGTAGTAAAGCATCTCTTGTAGATGCAGCTGTTAGGAGTGAGAGTTACTCTAAACTGGAATCAGAATACAGCCCAAAGGTTCTATTATTATTTATACAGGAAGGAAATGTATTACAAGTTACAGGCTGAGTTTTCATAGGAGCAGCAGTTTAGACTATGCATTTGCAATGACTGTAAATGCATACATGCACATTTGTACCTGTGCATCTCAATTTTAATTTTTCATAAAAAATACAGACATCTGGAAGCTGAAGCATTTCAGTTTGGATATGCTGCTACAGTGTCACAGGGGAGCTATAGTTTGGTCACCTTATGCCCCGCCACAGGAGGGGCTCCATGGCTGGACTGCATCTCCCACTATGCTAAGAACCATCACTTCTGACATCCAGGAGGGGTGAGTGTGCTGAATCTAATAAGCCATTATCTAACAGGGGAGACCCATCTAGGGAAGAGTATGGCAGCACAGGGCAGATGGGTTTTGTCTTCTACAAGCTGCTGTGACAAGATTCCCATCTGAAATATTTCATTATTTAAATTTTCTCAGAAAAAAAATGTCAATGGAAAATCTCCCTATTTCTGAAGGCCTCAATAATTCTCCTGTTTATTTATTTCAGGTGTTCCCGTCCCCAAAACACACTTATAAATTTCCTATGAGGCTATTACTCATTTGCGGCTTGCTCCAATGGCCATGGAAAGCAATTTCAGCCTTTCCACTTCCAGCATCAGATGAATTAGGATGTTGCCTATGAAAGCCTAGGCATTTCAGCATGAGTTAGCTTTCAGGTGCCACCCTGCCCTGCCTTCTTCCTGACTTTTGTGACTTTAGTAATGGTGGCTTCATCATCTCTCTAGCACACCTATTCATCTCTTGAATAAAGCAATGTTCATTTTCATGGAGAGAGGTATCAAACAGTGGGAGAAGATTATTGACTCTGCCTGTGAAGCTGAGATCTGCTGGAGGAGGAAGACAATGGGTTAGACTGTAAAGATCCTGTGAGGAGGAGATTTTAGAGAATTTTTCTTGCAACTTAATACCAAGCCTGAAACTTGAAAAAGTGCAGATCCCTGCCCATCACTCTGCTTTGTTTCACTTTCCTTACTTCATTCCATTCTATGCTCGATTTACAAAGAGCCAAACACACTTTAGTTGCTTCCACAACTAGAACAGTAACTAATTTTAACGGTGACTTGATAGCAGTGGGCTGGACAGTAGGGCTGTGCAAAACTTCGGTCACTGACTGAATTCAGTGGAGATTCAGCCCGATTCAGTGGCTGAATCTCTGAATCTGAATTACATCAGAAGACCCTTTAATCTTTCTGAATTGAATTGGAACTCTCTGAATTGATTTGGAGAGATTCAGCGATTTGGACATAGACACAGATTTAAATGTTTTTCTACATACCTCAGGGTACTGGGCAGCTCATGAATGCTGGGATGGTGGGACAGATGGAGCATCCCACAGGAGTGCAGGGGCTCCCCAGCGCACTTGGCAGCAGACCTGGAAGTAGACTGCCGAGCTGGGGGGAGTGTGGGGGTCCTGGCTGACCCAGACTTCCTGTCCACTTCTGGGGTCACCACTGAGCACACAGGGGGTCCCCCTGCACTCTTGTGGGATGCCCCATCTGCTCTAGCATCGCGACATTCACTAGGTAGTTCATTGTGATTTTTTTATACATAATATATGATATAGCAAGTTAATGCACATTCCAATAAAGTTACATTTGTTTTTGTTTCCATTTTAACCAAATAATATAGCCCTAAGCTCCTAGCTTGTTAGTAAAGCTTCTAGTTTCTCCTTAACTGGAGAAAAATACATATTACATTATACATGATAATGTGCCATCCCACCTGCACCCCATTTTCAAAATCCTAGATCTGCTCATGCTTGATTTCCTATCACTATGTTGAAACTGCCTATGTAGAACTAGATGCAGCTTAAACATACCATCTTACAGACCACCTCTGAATTCCTCCTGGTATCTTAGGGAAAGGAGAAAAAAATTCTTGCCATGTTCAGGCACATGGAGCCACTCAGAAGTTGTAAAATGGGAGACTCCACCCTCCAATAATCAGCTGAATTCCCCCTATATAGGAATGATCTGTGCTGATACAAGGCACCATGGTTATCTCCTATGCTAACTGCCTTTATCTACTGCCACAAAGGATAGTGTCATGAGAAAAGTGAGTATGGTAGAGTGATTTCCGCTTACCATGAGGTTCTACTATGCTGTGAAAGCTACAGAAGCCCCAAAGCTCCTCAGAGGAGCAGCCTAAAAAATCAGATCACCAAAACCATTTCCAAGACTTCTGCATCTTTCACCAGACCAATCAGTCCTGAGTCAGGAAGCAATCCATAATTCTCTGGAGGGTGGAGTGCCCATAATTCCCTAGTTGGCTATATTATTTTTTTTTTCTTTATAATTATTGACCTTCTAATTACTCTTCAGGAGATATTTTGATTTCTGTGATCTGAAAGGACTGAAGAAAGACTAGCTTGTACTAGTGTTCAACCTTTCAGCCCTGTGGACAGAATAGGTGGCACTGAGCCAACCTGTGGATTGGATCCCTCATGCTGATGCCTGGCCTGATCCTGCAAATTGGATTTGGTTGCATGCTGGCCTGACCCAATGCACTGGATCTGGCCATGAAGTGACTGTGCACATGAATCCCACCACAGACTAGTGATTTGGCACAGTGGGCCATATCATCCAGCCCACAGGGCTCCCTGATGGCTGGAAATTTGGCAGCAGGGGAGCAACAATTAATGCTGCCACTGCTTTCCTCCTACCAAATTTCTGGACCAGTGAAGAGTCCCATGAGTCAGATTAAATGGTTCCATGAGCTGGAGCTGGTCTGAAGGCTGGAGGTTGAGCACCGCTAGTTTATGCCATTGCAAGGATTGAAAACAGACAACATTATTAAAAAAAATAATTAAAAAGAAACCTGGAGTCAATCTTTTTTTTTTCAGATGATATTATCAAAAGGAAGCCAGGCACAGTATTGAGGAGAGATTTCACAGCAAACGTGTTGTAAAATATTGAGCAGAAACAAGAAGAAGCACATAGCAAAGAAATTTGGATACTGCATTTCACTAGAGCCTGTGTGTTGCTATAACATGGTTTGCTAGGCCAGTGCTTTTCAACTGGGGTACCACAGCACATCAGTGTGCCACAAAGAGCTCCCTGGTGTGCTGCAAGAATTTTTGAATGAGAAGAAAGTTCTCCAGCCACCTAGAACTAACGAATAAGCTGTGTTGATTAAATATTCACAGAAGACTCGTACATGTGTTGGCTGTACGGGAGAGAGAGAACCAGCCAAGCAGAAGGAAATTCATCTACTGCACATGTGCTGGCTGTGGAGGATGCACACTTTGTGAGACTCTGAACAGCTTTGCCATGGAATTTTGCCGTAGCAGTGAGCTACAATGAGCTCATAAGTATGGGAATAGGAAATGCCTGAATAGGTGTACCATGGAAAATTTTTATTAATATAAGTGTGCCTTGGGCTGGAAAAGGTTGGGGAACACTGTTTTAGCCACTGCACAAAAGACAATCAGATCCAGTCATTCCCCTTGCATCCAATATATTTTGTTTGCTGTTGAATTACCAAGAGTCTTAAAGTAGAATATAGGATCAATTAGGGGGAGTGGATGGGGTAAGATGGCATTTTTTAAGGCTGTAGCAGGGTGCCCTCCAAGGGTGGCCATGAAGCTCCTGGAGTCCTTTCAGCACTTACCCACTCTGGTCTCTGTGGGTAGTACTCTCTGTGGGACTAAGTCACACTTCCATTCACCAACCAAGTGATGTGACTTTTATATAAGGGAGGCTGCCCCAGGGACCAGAATAGGTTCCTCATCTATCTTTGCCCTGGTCACAAGTTCCCTGATCCCTTTCATGTCTGGCTGTGGACACTCTTTGACCTTTGGCCTGTCCCTTGTGAGTACCTGGCCCCACTGTGAGCCAGTTGTGATCTCCAGGCTGGAAGGGACAGGCCAAAGGTCAGACAGTGGCCACAGACAGAGATGAAGGAGATCAGGGAACTTGGGTGAGGGCTGAAAGGACTCCAGGGGCTTCACAGCCAACTCTGGAGGGCACTCTGCTATAGCTGTGCATTGGCTGAGAAAGCAGTCCATACAGAGAGCAGAACCATGGGTGAGCAAGGGTTGGCAGCAGAGGGACTGATCCCACATGTTTCACTGGCCCAAGGTGGGGGCAGGGCCTGGGGGGAGGGACAAAGGCTGACGACAGCCACAGCATGAGACTGCTGGAGCTAGGGAGTCTGGAGATCTCAACTGGCCCAAAGTGGGGCCAGATACTTGGAAGAGACAGGCCAATGGTCAGAGAGTGGCCACAGCCAGAGATGAAGGGATCAGGGAAGTTGTGGCTCAGGACAGAGATGGATGAGGCAGTACCATCCAGATGATATTACCAAAAGGATACCAGGCACAGTATTGAGGAGAGATTTCACAGCAAATGTGTTGTAAAATATTGAGCAGAAACAAGAAGAAGCACATAGCAAAGAAATTTGGATACTGCATTTCACTAGAGCCTGAGGTCTCTAGTGATGAGGAGGGTCTGAGAAAGGAAGGCTGAATGTGGAGGAGAGACCCTGAGGGCAAGCACTGAGGTTTTGAGGTTTGGACACAAATGCAGGGACTACGAGAGAGCTTGTGGGGTGCAGGAGAGGATATCCAGAATGGACAGCCTTAGAGAAGTGCATAGAGCACACCCAAGATGCCCAGAAAAGAGAGGGAATCTCTGGCTAAGACTGGAAACGGCACCCCCCTGGGGCTGGTTAGTGTGGTGGGGCTACTTGTGGTGAGGTAGTAGCCTCATAAAATGTCGCATGTAGCCACCCCAGAGAAAGGCAAGTATTTGGCACCTGAAAACCCCAGCTACCACTGCCTTGTGAATTGCATCATGGAGGAGAAGGCTAAAGGACCACACCATAACAGAAAAGGAGATTTGGGAAACCCCGGAGAGGAGAGCCAAAGTGGAGAGGTACATGACAGGATTCTTGGCAGGTGCATACCACTTTAAGAGAGGCAGCCTGAAAAGCAGCCTGCAGGTGACAAGAGGAGCTAATGAGAGCCTCACCTGATTAGGAGAGGGCTGGGCTTAGACAAGATATAAGCCCAGACCCTGAGTTGAGTAGGCAGTAAGATCCTGGAGGCTGCTGTAGGAACATCTCTTAAGCAGGATGGCTGTACACCTGGAATGCCAATGTGGAGAATACAGGCAGCAGCAGTTTAAAGGCTTGGGAAGGGACTAAAGAGTTGGAGGTGATCCGTAGGGGCCCAGTAGGGAGTGTAAGAGCCCAGAGACCATAGGACCAGCAAATCCAGGATCTAGAGAGTAACTGAGTGAGGGACCAAGGGGTCCAGGAACCAGAATGCTGAGTGAGGGACCAGGGGGTAAAGGAGCTGGAGAGGAGCTGAGTGAGGGACCAGGGGGCCTGAAAGCCCAGAGGAGGCTGAGTATGTGGAGTGAAAATCATTGAGTGATGACATCTGCAAAGCACAAGGTGTGGGGTAGGGGTGGGGAGCCACACAATTAGCCCATAAGGCAATGACTAGAAACCTGGTGGACATTAGAATGACAGCAGAGTGGAAGCCCTGGGAAAGCCTCCTTTATATAAAAGCAAATACATCAAGACATGGCAGACAAACGAAGGGGTGACTGCCCAAAGAAACCAGAGTGGGTAAGGGCTAAAGGGACTCTAGGGGTTTCAGTCACCCCTAGGGGGAATCTTGCTACAAAGATAAACATATAAACTAGTGAAGATTTCCAAGCCCTAGCAGGATTTGCAGAAGGGCACATCTCCAGCTATTCTTATCAGCTAAGGCCCTTGACAATTGCCCAGGCCCTTCTTTCTATGGAAAAACAGATACTCAAATACCCCATAAGAAATCACTGGCTTTCTCTCTAGAAGAAATCCAGCTTCTCCGTATCAACAAGATGAAGAACAGGACAAACTGAATACCTCAGCTCATCGTCAGGTTTGGGTCAAGATGAGAGGCAGAAGCATTGACCAGAGACATGACAAGAAAGTTCTACGCAATGATTAATCGTGAGCAAGATTGATTCTCAAGGTGCCTGGTAACAAAAATAGGGATGTGAAAGGGTAAATGAGTAATCATTTAAACAGTAAGTGCAGTGATAGTTTACTGGTTATCCTTGAGCTTAGAGCTGACGCAGTCTGGCAGGGAAGTGGGGAAGGGAATTTGCACAGTGTCCCAGAAGGCAGTAGGGCAAGCAGGCAGGAGGAAGGGATGGGGAGGCATGGGGTGCACTAGTACCCATAGCACAGTGTTTCTCATCCTGTGGGTTGCAACCCAAAAGTGGGTTGCAAGAATATACAAAAGGGTCACAAACAAACTTTTTGAGCCCAAAGTGTGTGCGAGAACAGCAGCCCCAGCAGGGGGCAGAGTAGCAGCCCCAGAAGGAGGCATGTAGTCAAAGCACATCTGAGGATGCCTGAGGCCAATTTTGGGCCAGAGGCTGGATGCAGCCCAACTAAAGAGACTGTAGGGTAATAGTGAATCTGGATGCCATCTATGAGGCATGGGACACAGCACAAGGGAAGGCTGAGAGTTGTGTATTTGGCCCTTGTCATCGTGGCAATAAATCGGGCAGCTTCCTGCATTTTCCATCTATTTTGATACATCAAGGTGTGGCAGGTGAGTGGGAGGCGACTGCCCTAGACAGGTGGATGGGCCAATGTTGTAACCAGCCTCATGATGGCCCCTGTTACAATTAACAAAATGGATTCTTCTTTAAAGGATAAAAATGTGGGAAACCATGGCTTTTCCCTTGAAGGCTGTCAGAGTTCCAGCCTGCAAAGGGCTGCTTGGGGCCTCCTATGCTGCCTGCCCCAGGGCTGGGACCTGGGGGCAGGGAACAGTGGGTTGGAGTGAGTGGCACTGGGTTGGGACTGGCCATGGATGTTTACAAATGGGTCCTGGGACAAAAAAGGTTGAGAACCACTGCTATAGCCTAAAAGGAAAACAGAGAGCAACCTTATGACTCATCAATTAATCAATTAGCTGCTCATTCACAGGTGCTCCCTCCCTCCCAGCACAGGGCTTCACCTGGGCTATGTTGTTTGGTTGGGCTTGCCTCCTCCCCCTCCCCACAGTCAAAGGGCCCCAGGACTTGGGAGGTTCCAAGCAGCAGCTGTGTGGGAGCTGCTATATTATCGTGTAATGATTTACCTGATATAATTAGAGGAGGTTAAATGAATACTTTTTAACGATATATACATCCCTAGGCACAAACACATCTCCACCACATCTAAGTTGCAAGCCTTGGGAGGATTAGTTACGCTACTGTCCCAGACAAAGGAGACATTAGCTCAGGGATGGGCAAAATGCAGTCTGCAGGCTGCATCCAGCCCACCAGGTCATTCTGTCTGGCCTGCAGGGCCCCTAAAAATTTAGAAAATTAATATTTATCTGCCCCTGGCTGCCTGTCAAAGACGACAGGAGCCTGGGGCAGTAGGACCCAAAGGGAGACCTGGCAGGATCAAGCAGCTGGAGAAGCAGGTCCAGCTTGCCCCCCCCCTTCCAAGCCCCAGCTGGAAGCCTCTACCTAGCTGGGGCTTCTCAAGGCTTCTGGCATGGGGCTGTTCCTGTCTCCTTGCACAGAGGGAAATACAGATAAGAAAGTGGGGTGGGGGTGGAGACAGAGGAGGACCATGGGTGATTCTCCCAGTCCTCAGGGCCAGGCAGGCCAACCCCTGCAGTCCCAATGCTGCAGCTGGGAACCACATGGTGCCTGCCAGCAGATAGGGGTGGGGGGCCAGGCTAATGGCTGCAGTGGGGAGGAAGGGGCAGCAAGTGGCTGCACAGAGCACAGCAACAGCTGTGCAGGAGCACAGGACCCACACAAGTGAACAGGATCCAGCAGCGGCAGGGCCCAGAGCAGAGCAGCAGGAGCATGGCATGGGGGCTATGGAGCCTGGCTGCACTGGTCAAGCAGGGAGAGGAGGGAGCCTGCCTGGCTTCATAGAGCCTGCCTGGGCTTGCAAGAGCACTGGCAGGGGTTCTGCCTGCTGCAGGGGTGGAGGGGGCAGGCTGTGAGCAAACTCTCCCCCCTCCACAAGCCACAGCCTTCCTTAGCCACCCTCCCTCACACACTCACAGCCCCTCACAAAACCCATAACCACCCACAGCCCACACATCCACACCTATCCATCCTCCCACACACACCCTCCCCCACACACCCATAAACCTATATCCACCCTCCCACCCTCACCCTTCCCACAGTATATAAGAGTAAGGCTTCATTTTAACCTATTATACTATCATACTATCATCTCTATGTACATTACATAAACACATGTAAATCAGGACACTTTTTTTTTAAATGAAATTAATGAATGTTGTAGTCCGTTTCATTTTTAGAATATAATTTGTATATTTCTGGTTCAGAGACGGCAAACCCCTTTGTTGAAAGGAGTAATTCCAGGGGGCAAGAGGAGGGACTTCCAGTGGCAAAGGTCAGAGTTAGGGGGCGGGACTTTCACTTCCAAGATAGTGATCAGGGTGTTAAGAGGACCTGTTAAGAGGACCCGTTAAGAGGACCCATGTGGCCCTTGATGGCTTGCCAAATCTTGTCAAGTGGCCCTCCACCTGAAATAATTGCCCACCCCTACATTAACCCCAGATATACCTAAACCATGGGGACTGAGAGTATCTATAGCATCAGAGGAACTGCTAATCCCACACACATTGAAGCCATGTGCACAGACACTTACTGATATAAATGCCTGGTTCATGTCCTATGTAGTTTATTAAACTGAGGAACCAAGATTAGGCTGCAAGGGCTTGGCATTGCCCCAAGTGTTTTCCCATCATTTGCCCCACCCTGCTGCTATTCAGTCCAGCCCATTCAATATAGCACCCTTTGAGAGATTTATCTTGACACTAACATCAATTTATTTTATAGAGCTTCTTCTCCCCATCATTCCAAAGGTGCTTGCTGATTAACTGAGAATTGCAAATGTGTAAGTACATTGTGGTATCAGCCTAGGGCAGCAGAAGGCTTTGAGGCTGCAGTTGAGGATGGCTAGGGTGAGGCTGTATCTTACTTTTTGTTTTTCCCCTCCAAAGCAAAGGAACATTTGCTTTTACTGTAGGGGGAGAAAAGACTGTCTTTCTGGTTCTTAACCCCTGCATATCATGACAAGAACCAGCTGTCTACCCTACACCACCCTCCTACCACCCCCCACATCCAGTACTGTTGGATAACAACATTGGATTGATGGTCCTCCTGAACTGATCACCTATGGAACATTTAATGATATACTGAATTAAATTAAGGCTGCTAGGTTTGGTGAATGAAGCACTGCAACATCCTGGGGCAATTCACATATCTCCAAGCTTTTGTTTTTGTCTCTGTGCAGTCAGAGAGACATTACTGCAATTGTTTGTATTTGGTTCCCCTGCTGAAGGTTAGCATTTCAACTAAAAATGCCAGTGGCAGACTGAAGTCCTGGTTCAAATGATTTCAATGGAAAAACTTCCATTGATTTCAATGGAGCCAGGCTTTAAGCAAATTTTATTTATTTTTATTTTTTTACTGAAAACTAGGTTTCTGGAACATATTCATGTGATGACTTTTTATAAATCTGCAATTACACATCCATTTATATAGCCACATAATTACTGTATGAAGCTCAGGATGTATGAATCATCCATAAGGTAGGTGAGTCATACACATGTGGACTCAGCACTTGATGGTGATGATGTAAGGTGTACGTAAGTACCGTAGCCAAAGCACTGCAGTATGAATTCATCAGACTCTGCAGGGAGGCCTAATATCTGGGAGTCTACCCTACTAGCACAAATTCAGGAAGGGACAGGATATCAGGAAGGACTGGCAAGTCAAGGAGACAAGGCACTACTGATGAACTGGAATAAACCTCTTCTGTTAGGACTTCAGTCTGCTTTGAAAGAGGCAGTGCCTTGGCCTTGGAGTCAAGTACCATCAAGGCTGGGAGCATGCCAAGCCCTGAGCATTCCCCAATCTTGGAGAGGCAAAACATTCAGAAATGCTGCTATTGATATTTATCCTGTTAGATGTGTACCAATGTACAATCCTAACGCTGAGACTGACTGCTTGGCAATGAACCTTTGAAGATTTGGCATCAGTTGCAGTAGAAATTTCAGAGTCCAATATAGCACCAAAGCACATGCCAGGATTGAAAGCTCAAGGCAACACAGGGATCCTACAGGCAGCCCAGCCACAGAGTGACCCAAGGTCTCTCAAGCAGCAATCATATTCATACATGAGCATGACTGCATCCACAGTGTGGCTTGAAGCTACCAATTTGTTTCTTAGGGTATAGACACACGTACATTTGGAGCAGTTTCAAAAGTAGAGCTGCTGCTCAGGAGAGCAGCTGTTATGTTCTAACAATTGCATATGGACAGGCCAGAAGCAATAAAAATGTAGCAAAATTGTTGTAACTTTAAGTGCTAAAGCTGAAGCCATTTTGCTACATTTGTATCATTCCCAGCTTCATACAATGTAACAGCTGTTGTGCTGTTGGAGCAAAGGTCATCTTTTGAAACAGCTCTCAATGTCCCTGGGTACATATCCACAAGTAGCGTGAAAAGGAGGGACAGTGAAAGCACATGCAGAAGTAAAACAACCTGGCTGAACTATCGGCATCAATGAGATATTGAGCCAAGAGCACAGCCTTACGTAATATGATATATAATTTGCTTCATGAACAACAGGTTTAAGTCAGCATCCATACGGCCAAGAACCTGAGGAAGATTAGGAAAAGTTGGAAGTGTGCAAGATGAAATGTGGATGTGACAACAGTTACAGTTGTGATAGTAAAGGAAATGGTAATAATAGACAAAAGAAGTATTAAGTTCATTCATTAGGGGTGGGGGCTTCATGCTTATTGGTTAGTCTGGGGTGGGCAAAATACAGCCTGCAGGCCACATCCAGGCTGCCAGGCACATAGATTGTAGGGCACCACGGGTCAGGTGAATTGTGCCCTGCCAAGCCCTTCCAATCCCCAACGTACCCTATTACACTTGGATCCCATCCTTTTCTGCAGAAGGGCCCTGCCTAGCCAGCAGCAGCTTCTGAACAGGGCTCCTGCTACAGCTCCTCATAGGAACCTGCTTGGCTTCTTGTTAGTCAACTCGCTCAGGGCAGCAGGTAGGGAAGCAGAGGGGCTGGTGGGAGAGCAGAGTGGAGTTGCAGCAGGGTGGAAGCATGGAGCCCGCGCCCAGGGGGTCAGTGGGAGTGTGATAGTGGGGCAGTGGGAGGCAGAGCACATCCTCTATTGCCAGGACTCTGCACCATGTGCTGTGTGCCTGCAGCTCCAGCATTCACAGCAGGCGAAGCTCCATACTGGAACCTTCCGCCTTTCCTGCCCTTGCTGCACAGGTCTCCGCACTCTGCCAGGGGTGGAAGGAGCACTGCCCCCTGCTTCCCCACGGAGTCCAGCATGGGGCTTCCCTGCTGTAAGTGTAGGAGCTGCAGGTGCACCACACTGAGCCCCTGTGATAGAGGCAGTTGGGCAGGCTGTGCTCCTTGCCCCCCAGTACAGTGCTGGCTGCCTCTATCACAGAGGCTCTGCACCACCCACCTCAGGTCTTGCATTCACAGCTGGGAAGCCCCATGGGGAAGCAGGGGGTGGGGCTCCCTCCACTCCCATTGGGGAAGGCAGCCAGCTCTGGTGCGGAGTTCCCCCACTGCATGTGCGGCAGCACATAGAGGCAGCCAGGCAGGCTGTGCTCAACCTTGCGTACAGCGCTGGCCAGAGCCGTGCCCCACCGGGTGCAGGCACCAGGCACGAGCACCCTGACCTCCCTGCTTGCTGCTGCTGCTGGGGGGAGTGTATGCGGGGTGCCTACACCTCACCCTCTCACACCCACACCCCGTCCCCACAATTCCTACTGACGTATATGTACACCCCAACATGCCCTATGCCTCCTACACAGCCACAAGCTCTCACAACTCCCCCACACACTCCCACTCCCCATATATACCTCCCCACCCCTAGCCACACCCCACCATACCACACAATTTAAAAGACTGACATCTTATTTTTGAGTTATTATGCAATCCCTTATCTATACAGTACAAAATCACAAGTCACAACAAATGCATTTTGTGATAAAATTAAAAATATATTATAGTAGGGTTTTGTCTTCTAGTGTATGATTTTTTTTTCTGGTTCTAAGATTGCAACCCCCTACTCCCAAAACGAGTACATGGGAGGGTGGGGTGGACTTGCAGTGGCAAAGGTCAGGGGTTACGGGGCAGGACTTCTGGTCCCAATGTTGCAACCAGGGGGTGGAGCAACTGCCAAGGGATGGGGCTACTTATGAAACCTCCAACAGCTCACCAAAACTTGTTAAGTGCCCTCCACCCAAAGTAATCACACACTGTTGGCTTAAACAATGTAACAGCATATTTTACCAAAATCTCTAATCCAATTTTATATGTTGCACATGACGGGTCTTCTGCCCCTTCTTCTACTTCAACCACTTCTCTTGAGAGACTTCCTGGAAGATGACAGAGTTCATTCAACATTTTCATGCCAAGAAATCAGGGAGTGGTTCCTCACCCTTCATGATCTTTTGAGACTGAGTGGAATTCTGTTTCTCTCTCTGAGTCTAAATGGCATATTTTTAGGTGTATAAGTATAAAAACTGCCACTTATACACAAGTAGCCATTCTATTTCCCTTAGAGTGGGGATGTATAAGTGCGCACATGCACAAAGCCATACACAGTAGGCTACACAGTGTGCACCAGTTATGGAGGTGTACCAGTGTCTAAGACACATAAGTAGAGACCTACCAAATTAGCACTTTCATGGATTCCATGAAATATGGAATTGCCTGCAAAATCTGAGCAATGCCTATGAAATCCAAAAAATCCATGGGAAAAAATACACAAATAACTTATCAAACACTGTGGCAGCTTACCAGGAAGTGGGCTGCCCGCTTGAAGGGATGCCAGCAAGATGCCTGCTAACCCTGCTCCTCACCATTGACTGGTTGCAAGCACTGCCTGTCATGTGGCCCTGCCTCTCTCCATCAATTGGCCAGTCAGTGGTGAGGGGCAGGGCTACATGACAAGCAGTGACTGCAGCCAATCCGTGGCAAGAGATGGGGCCACTAGGCCCCTCAGAGGCATGGGGAGGACACCACACTCCGTCTGAAAATGTTCGCCTGGGACCATGTTCTGCCCATAAAACAGAATAGGCAGCCTCCGTGAATTAGGTAGGTCCCTACACATACGTGTAGGGAGCCAGAAACCCATGACTAGTAGGTGTTAGACTGTGGAGGGAACAGAAGGATGCAGCTCTTCTATTTTTCACCCACATTAAATGAGTCATTACACCTCTTGCCAAAGAAGTCCCCCAAATTGTAGGCTCCCCTCACCCAAAGAAGGTTTAAACCTGCATCTCTCTGACTTCCCAGTACAGTAGTCTAACCACCGAGCCCCAGATCAGGCATCATCATGAGCCTTCTTTGGCATTCCTTTTGAAACTGGCCTTCTCCTTTGGGCAGTCAAGGGGGGAAGTTGGTGGGGAGAGTAAACCAGAGGGTGTGGGCTCAGTAAAATGGTTGAGGCTTTAGAAGGGAGTAGGCCCTGGGTCCTAGCCAGTCTTGCTCCTGGTGGAGCAGAACCTTCTCCAATACTCTGCTCTCCACTCATTTTGGATAATGAGGAAGGAATAGGCTGGGGAAAGAAGCAATTAAGATGAAGACGAAAATCCATCTCCTCAGAACTCCTAAATGTTAACATGAAGCAGCATTTGGCTTTATATCATATTAAAATTAAGCATTCTCTTTCTGCTGACAAGGAGCATTCTAATTAATAACCTCTCAAGGATTATGTCACTCCTAACCTAACCTAGGCTTGTAATGGTTCCTTTGTGAATTTGTTCTTCATATTTAAAGTGCAATATTGCAGATCAATAGATGGTATGTATGGCCACAGTAGAAGTACTCACAGCGTGGGGCTAGCAGAGTCCAATGAATCTGCAAAATTCTGCTAAATACCTTGTCACAAGGACATGAGAAAGGAAAGGAAAGGAAGCCTTAATGGAAAATTTCAAAGTAAGATACAAAGGTAAAGTGATCTAATCTGGGGCTCAACATTCGCTGAAAAACAACTTGGCCAAATGACTGAAAGCAAAATACTGTCTCTGTCTCTGACAAACAGTTTAAGATTCACTGTGATTACTGCTGATGATTGCTTATAATGGGGCATAAATCTAGGCTGTGCTGAAGCAATCTTATATTTTCACGCTATTTCTCCTTCTCCCAACTCCTGTGGATTCATTAGTTTAATCCACCCTTTGTATCTTGTTGTTTAGACTACAAACTTTTTGGAGTTGAAATTGGCATTCACTTTTTGTGTGTTCAGTGTTTAGAGCGCTCAATTCTAGTTGTATCTCTTGGTCCCTCACAATATAAAAGAAAGTAAGAGGGATTCATGCCCCTGTACCCACATAAAGCAAATTTTGATTATTATATGTAGAGCTTATGCAAGTATAATTTTATTAACATAAGGACAGATTCCCAGCTGGTGGCAACTGGCATAGCTCCAATGTAGTTAACAGAGTAATCTGGTGGCAGCTGAGAATCTGGCCTGTTGTCTTGTTTGGAGGTATCAACTTTTTTTTAACTGAAAGAGATGCATGTCCAGGATGTGATGTGTTCTTTGTGTAACTGAGGACTTGATCCAGGGAGGTGCTAAGTGTGGCAGAATTGCCACCCTGGGCGCCCTCCTGCACAAGCGTCTGTCTGTGCCAGCCTGAGGGGCGGCTGGAGAATCCCTCAGGGCAGGGATTTCA
>JAGPOW010002067.1:13356414-13416298 GCA_030014935.1 Caiman crocodilus | reverse complement strand
TGGTTCCACATCCTAGCCACCCTAACTGTGAAGTAGTGTTTCCTAACGTCCAACCTAAACCTGCTCTCCAGTAACTTGTGACCACTGGTCCTAGTTACCACTGGT
Source organism: Caiman crocodilus (assembly GCA_030014935.1). Taxonomy (NCBI): domain Eukaryota; kingdom Metazoa; phylum Chordata; order Crocodylia; family Alligatoridae; genus Caiman; species Caiman crocodilus. Next base: position 13,416,193 of record JAGPOW010002067.1, on the reverse strand, counting down.
GGTGCCTAGGTGACTTCTATGAACAACTCACACACTACCTTGACACAGGAGCTGAGGCCAATGTCATCTATCTGGATTTTAGGAAGGCCTTTGACAGTTTCTCATCCTATTCTCATAGGGAAGCTAACAGGTTTCTGGAGTGGATGCCTACACAGTCAGGTGGGTGGCTAACTGGTTTAGGGACTGAACCCAGAGAGTGGCGGAGGACAGGTCATTCTTGGCCTGGAAGGAGGAGGGAGTGCGGTCCCACAGGGTTCAGTCCCTTGACTGGTGTTATTTAATATCTTCATCAGCAAATTGGACGAGGGTGTGGTGAGCATCTTCCCCAAGGTCGCAGATGATATCAAGTTATGGGGTAAAGTTAATACACCAGAGGGCAGGGAGCAGATACAGGCTGATCTGGACAGGTTAGATCAATGGGCAGAACGAAATAGGATGCAATTCAACAAAGATAAATGTAAGTTACTCCACCTAGGAAGGAGGAATCCCCAGTATACCTACAGGTTGGGGGATACCCTCCTCAGCAGCTCAGAGACTGAGAAAGATTTTGGAGTCATAGTTGACTCCAAGATGAACATGAGCCAGCAGTGTAATGAGGCCACCAACAAAGCCAATCACACCTTGTTGTGTATTAGCAGATGCATGACCAACAGATTAAGGGAGGTGATGGTCCCCCTCTATGCAGCATTAGTCAGGCCACAGTTGGAGTACTGTGTCCAGTTTTGGGCACTGCATTTCAAGAGCGACATGGAGAATCTGGAGAGGGTTCACAGAAGGGCCACTCGTATGATTAGTGGTCTCCATGAAAGACTCTACAAGGAGAGGTTGAGAGATCTGGATCTCTTCAGCCTTTACAAAACACAGCTGAGGGGTGACCTTGTTCCTTGGCCTATAAGTTTATCAGGGGAGGACAGCAGGGAACTAGGGATGCGCTGTTTACCAGAGCACCCCAGGGAGTAACTAGGAATAATGGGTGCAAACTAGTGGAAAGTAGATTAAGGTTAGACATTAAGAAGAAATTTTTTTACAGTAAGGGTGGCCAGAGTCTGCAATGGGCTTCCAAGAGAGGTGGTGCTATCACCTAACTTGGAGGTCTTCAAGAGGAGGCTTGACAATCATCTGGCTGGGATCATTTGACCTCGGTCCTCTTTCCTGCCAGGGGCAGGGGGTCGGACACGATGATCCATTGGGTCCCTTCTGAACTCTATAATCTAAGAAGCTATCATTTTCTAAATTTTTTAGGGGCCCTGCAGGCTGGATAGAATGGCCTAGCGGGCTGCATCCAGCCCCCTGGGCACATTTTTCCCACCCCTGCTCTATATGGTTCCCTCATTCCAAGATCAAGATTATGAATAGGGTAAAGTGAGGGAAGTTAATACTGGTTCAGTAGATAAGAGAGGTCCTCAGCTTCTAGATTGCTTATGAAAGGCAATCCACGGCCTCTCAGAAGCACTATTTTAATGATACAATTTTAAAAGAAAGGAAAACCTCACAGACCACTGTGCCTAGTGCGTCATGAATTTGGCACTCTAATACTACAGTGACCGATATAAGAGAGAGATCCATAGAAAAACAAGCACTTACTCTCTCGTAACTCATGGGCATTAACTTATATCCAATAGGATGCACAAGGCATGTGTTTGTTTTCCACAGTAAACAACAAATGCAGATGCATCAAGCTAAGAACATTACATTGTCAAACTATCAGGGTTCAATCAGCTAATGTTAACCCTGACATTGCTTGTCCTTTCATATTTCATTTAAAAGAAATTTAATTTGTATTTTGCTAGACTCTTGCAACCAAGAACTTCAACAGCAACTACTGGGATCCAAGTTTTTTTCCCTGGATGCTCATTTCACATCCAAATTATGCTAAACCCTTATAACTGATTTTTATTGTGGTCAGAAGAAAGAACCAGAATAGAAACTGTTAATGGCTACAGGAGAGAAATATTGTTATATTGCACTGCCAAGTAAAATACTGTACATTAGCACCACCACAAGAGACTGGTGACTCTAATAAAATCTGTCGGCTTTCTCTCCAGCAATAGCCAATACTGTTAAGGAGGAGAATCAGAGAGACAGCAGCTAGTTCCTTTTATTTTCTTTGCCTTCGCTGTGGCTGACATTTCTGAAAGATTTTTGTGGCTCCCATCAGCTTACATCACTGACTGAAAAAGGAACAGCAGCTGTATAAATGCCTCAAGAAAACAAGAAAAACAAAGGTCATTGTTGTTGGAAAGGCATATTATCGAACCTCTAACAAAAGGAAACACCAGTTGCGCAGAGCCCTATTTTAAGGAGCACAGACCAAACGACTCATGTGTTCACTTCTGTACATATTAGGTGACCTGGGTACCACCAGCAGCGCGTGTAGGCAAACAGAGTGATAGGGCTGCTCTGTGATTTATTTCAGAGATGAAAAACTCTGTACAGTGCATTCAGCCAATCTATGATAAAGTAAACCTCTATCCTGCCCCCACCAAATATTGGGAATAGCCTGGGCCTGTAGCCTGCAAAGTTTATTCAATTACATGACACCAGTTGGCCATACTGAGTTTGCTCAATGTTAAATAATTTTGATGCTCTGGTCAGCCCTGGACTGTGGCTGGACTGAAGTGACCCTCTAGAGACCAGCTCCATGGGTGGGCTTCCAAGTAAGCAGATGTGGGGCACTTAAGTTTCTTCCCCAAAGCCTTTGTTCCAAAGAAGTGTCCTTGGTTCCAGTTGGCCTACAGCAAAAATAATTGTGATGCCCTTAACCCAGTCTAGCAGGCTACCTGCCCTCCACAGTCCTGCTGCTCCTCCCCACAAATGCCCAAGCATCAGCTGGAGAGTTGCTTATTGTTTCTTTTGTAATCATGACATTAGTTGTCAGCATCAATCACCTATTTGAGGGAGCATTCCAGTTACAGCTGTCACAATCCAAGCTTTATGATACATCATGGGAAATTTAATCTTTAGTACTCACAGACAGTCAGCTGTGGATGTGGAGCATTCACTACAGCTGAGCAGAGAAAACTGAAAAGTAGGTCTAAATCAGGTTTGTACCTTCTCATCCCTTTGATCCTGTGATGTGCCTGGTTGCTGTAAGTTAAAACAGCTGGAGGCTGCTCTAAGCTGTACTGGTTGCTAATGGCCCCAAGGGATCACTCCATCAGCCAAGGATTGCCAGGATCTGGTCACAGCTTCTCTTCCCTGACCACACCCACAGCCTGAAAATGAGGTGGCACAAAAGGTGCCACTGTGACACTTAATCATTTCTTGGGGCTGAAGGGATTCATTCACCAGTGGCTATGCACACACTCTTTGAAGCTGTTTTCTGCTGCCAAACAGTCACCAATTTGGCAAGGGCCAGGAACAGCATCTCAGAAATTATTTTATGTAGAATGTTTGGTCAAACAAGTGGCCATCAAAAGATATCATCTACACTGCAACACACTGCAGCTGCAAGTTTCCTAGATGCTCCTGGGTACATCATTCGGTCAGAGTTGAGGACTATGTTAACATTTGATTTTGAACTGACAAAGAACAGAACCCACATCCTGGACTCTAAGTCTTGTGAAATTAACAGCAAGAAAATATCCCCTCCCTCTAGCTGTACTTTCACATAATCAAAATACAAAAGCAAAAACATAATGGATATCAGAAAAGTTTTCCCTCTTTGACCATTATCCATAAATTTTCACTCTGTGTGGCGACAGCCACCAAAGATATATGGAGCAGTTAATGAGCAGAAAAGCAACAAAAGGCCTTTGACATATGGAGCTGGATCCTCATCTGTGCTGCATCTAAATTAAGCATAGCAGGAAAGCCAAGCAGGCAGTTACTGAAAGTCACTTTGATTCTCCCACAGTCTTGCTCTGACAGCTCCCACTTTAATTCAGAGCAGCCTAAAGGCTATTCTAAATACACTGGCTCCAAATGGTCTCAAGGTTAGTCAAATATAGCCAGTACACCCCAGCTCAAATGCAATCACTCCAGCACATGTGCATGGCATTTCTGCTACTCACTTTGTGCTTCCGGATCTTGATGCAGTTCTGGGCTGGAGATTTGTCAGGTGGAATTAGACAAGCATACAGTGCTAATCCATCCTCTTGCCAGATCTGCTGCAGCCCCACCACCTGGAATGGAGCTTTGATCCCACCATTCAGTTTCAAGGAAGGTACCTGTAAATTTATATGAACAGATACCTTCATTTTATACACAGTTATATTTACAGAAGTCTGCTTCGAGGAATGAATATAACACTTTGCCCACATTGTGACTTCTGAATGAAGACAGCCTGTGAAGTATAACCCTGGGAGCACTCCAGCTTGATTGGTGAAACCATCAAGATTTAGGCAGTAGTAATTTTATAAAAATCAAATTAAAAAGGAGTAACATGTAGGTTTTGGTAGGTCATGGGATTTATTTTCCCAATAAGGCTTCCCATAACCTCCAAGCTCCACATTTAGCCAGCTATGAGAGGGGGAGAAAGAGAAAGAGAGACTTACAACTCATATTACTTCCCTAGCCTAGCAAGAAATGAGAACAAAGAGTCCCTGTCAACATCTCCCGCGCGTTCGTTGCTACAGTAGCACTGTATGCTGCTTTTATTAATGATAATAAGATCAATACAATCTCTGTTAAAAATCAATGCTAAGTGATTATGCCATTATAAGAAGTCAGGGCAGGGTTCTTTAATAAGCCTTCATGTTCCTCATTACTAATCAGTTGTAGCCACAAGCACATCAGTCACCTTCGAGTTTTATTTAGGCTGAAGCTGGATGTTTAGACAGGCTTTATGTTTTGTAGGGAAAAGGAAAATTCTTTTTTTTTTAATGTACAGATCTAATTTGAAATAAGGATACAAAGTGACTTATGCTAGCCCTAAAATGAACACTAGGAACCATGCATCATGAATATCAATATATTTTCAGTAAAATGCTTTGGATACATAAACCTCTAACGAGCAAGACAAAAACCATAAGATACATAAAGTCACACTCAGATGTGATACATTTGGTACAAGGCTTGCATGAGAAACATTGTTATTCCTGGATAACCCTGACAGGGAGTAGAAAAAGGCAGTATCAGTGGGCAGAAGCAGTAGGATAGCCAAAAACCTGGAGAGAAGGGAGAAAAGGCAAAAAAGAGAGCACAGTACAGAAAAGATTGGGAGAAGAAGTTACAAAAACCCACAAAAGGGAGGGACAGCCAGTGCAAGGTCAGGACCCCTCATGCCTCATAAAAGATGAGATATTGGGTTAACTTCTGACTTATGGAGCTGCAATTCTTTTTTTCTTTTTTTTTTTTGGGGGGGGGGGGCTCTGCGATCTCTTAAACCTCGTTTCTTTGGTTTATGGCCCTATTAGGGTGTCTTCATATTTTAATAACCCTGCTACTCTGGACTTGAAACTATTTTCAATAAAAGAATTAAGGGGTGCCTGTAGATGTATGAGGACACTGCTCTGACACATTGTAATTACAACATACTAGAGTAGACAAGATTAATCAAGTCTGCTGGAGCATGCTCCATCAGCCTCCATGTCTTGTGTATTCAGTGTCCCTGTGCTTCAAAATGGCAGCAGGGGTGCTTTAGTTAAAGCATGCTCACCACCATTTTGAAGCACAGAACACTGAATACATGAGAAGCTGTGGGCTCTTTGGGTTGATCTAATTAAAGTACCCCACCCCTGGAGCATGTATAAAGACCCCCTAAAATTCCCTCTCTATACAGGGCTTGGAGACATTTGTGTAGGTCAGTGACATCACTGTGAACAACACAACCTGACACTGTCTTGAACACTAAGGACTAAATTATATTTCCCCTTCATGCACCAAAGTGGCACTTATGTGGCTGCATAACTACAATTTTTGGCACTTATGCACATTTTGGATCCTACTTCCATCTAGAGCAGAACAGGTTGACAAAAGTATAACTGCCAGAAGTAAGGTGCTAACCTCCTGCACTTTCTAGTCCAGAGTTTTGTGATCAGGGCACTTGTGCAAAAAGCAGAAGACCCAGGTTCTGGGTCCCTCTCATTCTGAGCTTGCATCGCCTCCTTCCCAGAAAAATGGCAAGACCATGAGGTCATGGGCTCAGCAAGGACCAAAGCAATCTCCATCCTTTCTCTTCAATGGGGGCGGGCAATTATTTGGGCCACAGGGCAACTTAACAAGTTTTGATGAGCTGTTGAGGGCTGTGTGCACTCACATGCTCACACTCTCATACACTCATACACACACTCTCACACTTGTACATGATCTTGCACTCACACACACTCACATACACATGAGCTCCCTGCAGCTGAGCTGAGGCTGGTGCCAGAGCAGTAGTGGAAAAATGAGCATGAGCCCTGCTGGGGCTGTAGCATCTTATCTCCAGTCCTCCCCTCCTCATGCTGCCTGGCTTGGCTGACTCTGGCAGGCTGGAACAGAGCTGAGAGATGCACTGTGTTGGAGCCAGGGCCATAGCATTTGCAGCCCCACACGGAGAGGCTGAATGGTGGGGAGGAATGCCCTGCCTCTTGCCCCACCCTGCTGTGCAGAACTTGGCTTGGAGGGGCCAGGGCAGGGGGCTCAGTTCCCCCCATTGAATCACTGTCCCCCAAGTTGGCCAAATCCAAAGCGAATACTATACTAGTTGCTTTGCACAGGCCTATAAACTGGGGGACGGAAAAGATAGCTTCTATTTCCCTTGGAGAGGAATGCTAACATTGAATGGATGGAAAAGATGAGGAAGAAAGAGAATATTTGAGAATGAAGGCTGGAGAGGATGGAAGCTGGGGAGGCTCCCAAGTTTTTATAGCTGGTCTAACACTCATAATCAGACTAACAACAGTGAGTGGTGAGACCTCTCATTAGGATAAAACAGAACAGCCCTGGGCCACTAAGTTCTGATAAGTTTGTAGCACTTATTCAGATAAGAGTCAGCTCTTAACCAGAACAAATCATCAGAAACAGCCATTTCTATTCATTCCTGTTTACTGGAGGACACTGAATAGACAAGTCTCTCCTTTTTTACTGGTCACTTTCAAATACTTTCTTCTACTGAATGTTATTGTTTTCTGTTGCACACTCTTTGAAAACTAAGGGCCTGGTCCAGCTTCTATATGGAACTCTTTCCATTGACTTCCAGAAGGATAAGATAGGGCCTGATATTTGCTTTCTTTGGGTTCAGTCTTTGCTTTGGGACACTAGAGTATGGAAATTTTGTAATAAGGATTATCCATTTTCTGGTGGGCAAAAGTCATCTAGAAACCTGGTGCTACCTATTTGCTACATTTCACTCTATGTACTCACCAAGGAGAGAAGCCAAGTAACAAGGGCTTGATAGATGTTGGCTGCTGTCAATACAGTCTCTGGGAAATGTCCATCATGCTGACCAAAGGCAGCTACCTGTCCACAACTGGATAGCCAAATTGTCATCAGAAGCATCTCATGTTTCATGCTGTCATGACTAGGCAATGTGTTAATATCTGGCAAAGAAGAAGCTTCCTGTTGAAGGAGAGTGGGAACATTAAAATAATTTGTATTACAAGATCTTAAATAGAAAACAATATTACTTTTGATCAATAGTACTGTCTGAATGTTACCAATGCAGGTGGTAATCAGAGGTTTTTAGTGATAATGTGGTCACAGTCTCACTTTTACCCTATAGCAGGGGTCAGCAACCCCTGGCATGTCTGCCAAGCACAGCACATGAGGCCATTTTGCTTGACATGCCACTGCCAGCGTAGGCTCTAGGCAGCTGCTACAAACCTTGGAGCAGATGGTGAGGAGGGTCCTGAGGCAGTGCAACCCCGGCCTCTCCCCTGCTGCCGGCACAGAGCTAATGACTGGACTCTGGAGCCTAGCACAGCTTTTCATAACCAGCCTGGGCTCTTGGCAGCTGCACCAGTCAACAGGTAGGCTGCAAACAGCTGCACCAGGCTCCACAGCCCTGGCATCAGCTCCATGTTGATGGTGACTGCGTGTGCACCTCAGAGTGGACAGCAGGAGGTCTGTGCAAAAGGTGTGGGGAAGTGTCAGCGTCATCTCGGCGGGGAGGCTGACACTTCCCCGCACCTTTTGCGGGCTTAGCTGTGTGGGGTGGGTGATTGGTTGGACTGATGGGCAGGCTCCAGGCTGGGGTCTTGGCCAGCTGCACTGCAGCCCAGGGGCTGGCTCCCCAAGGAAGCACAGGGGCTCTGGCAGGACTAAAGTGCTGTTGGGTTGGACAGTTGGGTTGAGCATCCAGTGGCCCAGGAGCCTGGGTCCATGCACCCACACATCTGTTTCTGTCTGTTTTTCTGCCTCTGTCTGGTTCTGTGTGTCTGTGTGCGGTCTCATGTGTCTGCTCTGGGTGTGTTCTGGTTCTCTGTTTGTGCATGTGGCGCTCTGTGTGTGTGTGCCTGATTCTTTCTTTGCTCTGCTTTTTCTTTCTCTCTTTTTCTCTCTCTCCTCCTTCTCTTATTTGTCTCTTTTTTTCTCTCTCTCACTGCAACATGCTCAACAAAAAAGGAATACACAACAACAAAGGCAATATCTATGATTATTAAATATGCAATGCATCTTGCCACGTACCCCCCACCACACTCACTTTGTTTTTCTGGCATGCCAGCATTCTGGCACCTTCCAAGATAGACATTGTGGGTTTTTCCGCACTCCGGCCATAAAATGTTGCCTACCCCTGCCCTATAGCCACAAAAAGGAACGTTCAATAACACAATGCATCCTAGCACCAAGCTGGAAGATTGATTTCATACTGTCACAGAAAGAACCAACTACTGAATCCCAGCACCAATTCCTGTAGCACTGTAGGCTTTTTCTTGCAGGTTTTTCATCCATGTCTTGACTAGGTCCAGTGCTACTTATTAGCATGTGAAAGCTAATGTGATCACAGCTGGAGGCAGTACAACTGGAGTCATTCAGTATTCATTATTAACCTACAGTACTAACTGCTAATCAGAGAAATACCATTGACTCAAGCCTGCATTACTGTTTGTTCTGCCAAACAAAGCTCATTAATCTTTGATGTTAAATTTCAAGTTAAGTCTCATGGCATCTTCTTGAACATAACCAAACATAGGTATTCTGTCAATTAGGAGAAGAGTCCCTCCCCATTTTTGTAAAGAAAACACGGTTCTCACATCTTTTATAAGCATTTAATATATTCTGAAACACTCCACAACTTAATTCCTAATTCCCTAAGAAAAACATACATTTTACTTATCTATGCTGCAGAATGAGTTGAGTTTTAGAATGAATCCATGACATAGAATGGAAAAGACAGTTACCTGTTCCCTGGGAGGTAAAGACTGTATTCTTTTTTGTGTACCCAGGGTCCATGCCCTCACAATCAACATGGCCAACATTATAAAGAGTAGGGTGACCTTAAGTGACATTCAGTTGCTTTGTTAATAAGAATATGATATGAGAAGATTTCAGATAAATGGACAGAGCAGGAATCTGTATAAACAATACACCTCAAAAAATCAGAATTTCTGCAAAGCAAGTAACCATGCTTCTTTGAATGATTGTCTACACAGATTTCACTCTGTGCAATTAATAGACAGTATTGCATGATTAGAGACTGGGAAAACTTAGCTGCAGAACCTCCCTATTAAAATCAGCATCTAATCCAGAAGCCTCTCCAGGGAAAAGCAGGAGACAAATGTGTATCCTTACAAGGTCTCTAAATAGCAGCCTTTCATGCCTCAGATACTGTTATATGACCCTAACAAGCAGCAAAAGCTGGTGGAGTCCCAGTGGAATAAGTTGTAACGGAACCCAAAGGTCCTCCCTAGCTATCTGATAGTAAGTATTATGTAGCTTAAAACACATTTAGGCAATCTCTAGCTGAATACAAGTTACCTTTGAGCCTTCTCTGTAAATGTCACAGTGTCTAAGACAGAACTGAAACAACTGTGTTCTGTCTAAAAAAATAAGAAAGCCCTCACCATATCCAGAATGTAAAGTTTTGTATTACCTGGTATGGAGTGAGGTTCCAAGAAATAAATGGAAGACATTGATGGCTGAAGTGAAATCTAAACCTGTTTTCAGGAAAACTCTCGTTGTTATGGTATATGAAAGACATGAGCTTGGATTTCATACACTTTTCTGGCCATAATACTAGAGAGATTGCTTTTCCCAATTGGCAAGTAACAGAGGAAGCCAGGTCCTACCGTACCAGTGAAAACTATGTTGAGATCAGATCAATCTCCTGGTCAGAAGACATGAATGCAGGCCAAGATCTCTAAGTATAATTTAGCAGGGGAGTCACAAGTTCTCTCATTCCCTGATAAAATCATCTCTAGATTCTCTTCTGAGTTGCTAGTAGACAAGCCAGAATGTGCCAGGCAGGAAACTCTACTGAACTTTGAAGAGAAAGAGATGGAGCAATCCCATCCAGGATAGCTGATTTATAAGAAGGCTCTGAGATAACGTATCAGACAGAAGCTCAGGAGCCACAGGCATATATATAATGTCTCCTGGAACTCTCCTACACAAGGAAAGTTACTCTGAATTTACTATAGGTTAGTTAAACTGTACCAAAGCCCTGTGAAGACTCTCATGTAGAATTAAATGTTCTTAATTTAATTTAGTTTAATTCTGCTTGGAAGTGAAGTAAAGCTAAATCAAATTAAGGACACTTCAGCCGTGGCCAGACAAGCAAGCTGTGCAGTATGTGGCACTGCAAACACATTTGTGGTGCCACATACTACACATTCAGATGTTCTCTGTGCTGCAAAGGAGTGCTGCCTGTATGTGTATGCTGCTCTGGCTTTTTTTCCCCACAGGTTTTTTTGACCCCTGGATATCTGTAGCAGAGCCTCCTGCATCTCTGGGCCATGACTGCACAATTGGCCTCCATGCGGCACTGCTGTCATGTTTTCTGGTGCTCCTGCTCTGCACTCTGCCACCTCATCTGCTCTCCATTTGGGTCCCCAGTGCTGGCCCTGGGCAGGCTCTTCTGCCCAGATCCAGGGCCAGATTAACCCTTTAGTGGGTCCTAGACATACAAACTAGTGGGCCCTGGGCTAGTTGAGACTGCCTATTCTCACCCCAGTGCTGCTGCCCACGGGGAACAGGAAGCAGAGCAGTGTTCGCAAGTCTTGCGAGAAAAAATAGCAGCAATGCCTTTAAAAACAAGCCCAACACGTTTCAAAGAGAGGGGAGTGGGGCTGCCGCTCCTGGTGGTGGGGGCTGTGCACCATGTGTGGGAGTGTGTTGGGGGTCCTCACACACGTCACCCGAACTCCACACTCCCGCTGCCCCCAGGGTGCAGGCTCCGCACTCCTGCCCACCTAGAGTCCCCATCCCACCCAGCACCCAAGCAAGCTGGAGGCTTGGGAAGGCACACAGGTCCCTGGGGTGGCAGCCCTGTCCAGAAGCTGCATGCTGGCTAGGCTGGGTCCTTCCTCAACCCCATCTTGTTTCTGCAACTGGGACCCACAGTTTGGGAACCACTGTATTATAGAAAAGCCTAAGATAAGCAACCTCTAAATAAAAAAAGCCCCAAAAACCCACAACTCGTGACTCTAAAAATCAAAGCAACTTTAAAAAAAAAAGCTCAGTTCCACTTATTATAAGCAGACTTGGCAACACTAGTGGCAGTGAGGCCAGTGGGGGGAGGGGAAGAGGAGAGGAAGGGAAGGGAAGCAGATGGGGCCATTCATGCTGCTGCCACAGAGGGAAGGACCAGGTCCCCCTCAGAGCTCTGGGCACTAGGCATGAGCCTAGTTTGCCTCTGTGTTAATCTGGCCCTGCCCAGGTCTTGCCACTTTCCTCACCAGCAGGGATCCTAATGTTCCCTGTTTAAAAGTTGCAAATTCTCTGATAAAAAAAACAATTTCTCTCATTAAAATACCCCAAATTTGTGTTCTTCCATGATTAAAATGAAACTCCACTATATAGAGAGAGATAAGTTGGGCAATGTTTTATTGATATATTTACAATTTTAAAGCAATTTGGAAGCCTATAAGTGCCTCTATCATCATAATAAAATTAATTTTAAATATCTATACACCTTGGCACATGCTTTTGGTTTTAGTATCAGAGAAAAATCTGAGCTGTCCCTGCCCCCTTTGCTCACCAGGATGTGGGGGCAGCTGGAGCTGGACCTGCAGCTGCTTTGTGATGCTGAGCCACACTGATTTGCCAGTGCTCTGTCCCTGTCCATGCCCTTGCCCCTCACTCCCAACCCACAGCCCCTGCTTGCCCCCTACTTGCTCCTTCCCAGCAGCAGCTCCATCCCAGAGCCAGGACATGGGTTGACTTGTAGCTGTCCCACCTGCTGCATTGTGGCTCTGAGCAATGTCAGCCCTTGCTGTTCTGTTCTCTATGCCTGTGCCTAGGCCCCAGAGATCCCCAAGTCATGCCTAGGATGCCCTTGATTGGGGCTCAGGGACTGAACTGGGCAAGCCCCTTCCCTTCCAGGCTGGCCTCCCCAGGCACAGGCTGTTTTAGGGGGCAGGGGGGGCTCTAAGCCTGGCTCTGGTGGGCTCTTCTATCCAGAGCACTCCCCCATCCCCAACTCCCATCTTTCTGTCTCTCATATACATCCCTGCTGTCACCTCCATCCCTCCCCCCAGCCCATTACATACCCTAAGTGGTTCCTGGGACCAAGACCCCCCAGGCTGGGGCTGTATTTCCCAGCACTGGTGTGGGCATGGAACAGGGATGCAGTGTGGCAGTTGCCCCTGCAGCCATGGCTCCCACCAGCAGGACTTGTCCTGTCTGCTGAGTGGGCATGCAGACTGTGAGATTTATAGGAGGGATGTGGGGCTTTTTGGGGCTAGGGACTGTGTGCAGGGTTTGTGGGGGAATTTAAGGGGAGTTTGTGTGTGGGTATATGGGTAGGGGTGGGGTTTGTGGGGGGGGGAGGCTTCTGGAGAAGTGTGCAGATGTGTGTAGGGTTTGTGGGCAGATTGTGAGGGGATATGCAGGCATGCAGTTTGTGGGTGAGGGGTTCATACGTTGGGATGTGCGGTTCCTGGGTGGATTGTGGGGGTGTACATAGGTGTGGTGTTTGTAAGTGGGTGTGGGGGTGGTGTTTGTGAGGGGATTGTGGGGGGCGCCCGCCACACATCCACCCGCAAACCTCCTCCCACAGCATGCAGCAGCAGCAGCAGTAGGCCCTTGGTGATCTCATGGCCCACTGCAGGCAGAAACCCCTGACAGGGCACAGCAGCATCTGAGACCTGGGAACTCCATGTGTTGCACAGAGCCAGCCCAGTTTGCTGGCATACACTTTCAACCAGGACCGGGCTGACTCCTGCTGTCATCCAGGTCTCCTGGCACTGCACACTGGAGCAGCGTGCCATCAGGCCAAGCCAGATACTGCCTCCACATGCCTTGCACATCATTGGACTGGGCCCCACACACCATCAGGCCAGGTTGGCTTCTGCCTCTGCTTATGCATCATCTCCATTGTGCACAGGGCACGTGGAAGCAGGAGCTGGCCCAGCCTGATGGCATGTGGCTCCTGCATACAGTGCAGGGAGTCCTGGGTAACAGCAGGAGCCGGCCTGGTCTTGGTCAAAGGCAGGTCCCAGTGGACTGGGCCGGCTTCATGAGCCACATGGAGCCCCCTGGTCTCAGGTGGCACAGCACTGCCAGGGATCTCTACCTGCAGTGGGCCACAATACCCTGAGAGCCCACCACTGGCTGCTGCCATCGGGGATGGAATCAGAGGGAAATAATGAACTATCTAAAGAGATTTTATTTACTGCCAGTGGGCAAATAATTTATGAAGAAGCTAGTCTTAACTAAATCATTGTAGACAAAAAACTCTGAAATGAGCTGTGTTGAATACTCAAGGGATGCAGATGCACTGTATTTCACACATGGGCTACAAGAAAGTGGTAAGAAGGAACTGAGGGGCAGCTGAGACTGCCTTGTCCCTTATATCTTAAACTCTGGTGGTTGTGGGAGCATGAGGTGCAGTTATAATCCCAGCAGACAATGCTATTCAAAAATAATCTGTACCTAGAGTCCACCTACACATGCAATTACTCAAAGAAAAATGGCACTTTGTACTGTAGTCTCTGGGTTTCCAGGTTTTACAACAGAGCTGTATACAATTATAGCAGGCTGAGGCTTGGTAGATACAAGTTTGTCAGCCAAACTTAATGTTATTTTGTTTCCAAGAATGTGCCACTAATCGATAAAGTGATGATTTTGTTGGTAGTTCATAAAAAAGCAATAGTTGGCATTGCAGTAAATTTCTTTTCAAGTTTATATATTAAATTGGACTACCATTCATGCTGCTCTACTATTGGTAGGTTGTACTGAGATTTTTCAAGACTGAATGTTACCATGAGTAGAATGATTCAGGAAACTGGGAAAAGGCTCTAAGACCTTAAGACTCCACTCCAGGTTGGTAACAGGTAAACGTGATTGCAATATAATTATTGTTTGATACATCCAGTTTATTCATGTTATTATTAAAATCACTCCTCCCTCACAAAGGTCTCTCCCTGTCAAGGGGAAGACCTACTGAAGGCAGACAATGTACAAATACTTGGCCAAACAGGCCTTTGATCTCTAAAGTTCCTAGTATAGCATCTTTTCTACCACTACTTTCATATTAAGAATGTATAAAAAGAAAGCAAGATGTTGCATTCTCTTGTGATATACCTTCATAGTTCTATGCAGCCCTAGCAGCAAAGACTAAATTTGGGTGCATTCTGCATTTAAAAACTAGAAGAGGAAGAAAGTGACTTCCCAATTTAAAAACAGAAGTGTATTGAAGGCCTTTCCCTTTCCCTTTATTTAGCAGAAGGCATGGAGGTGGATGGGATCTTACTCACACTGGCTGGAGGATTCATAGAACAGACATTTGCAACTAAGTCTAAATTTATCCTTCGATGTCATCCTCACCCCAGCCTGGATCATGGGGATTTAACAGGCAATCCCTGATGATTGGCAAATTACCGACTGCAAAAATCTTCTGCCAAATGATGCATCTGCTGTACACTTGTAAATGTGAACTGATTTTGAGGTACTTTAGCAGTTCTGGCTAATCCCTTTAATGAAGTCTTATTTCCTTTCTGCTGAAATGGCTTCAGCATTGCATGTCCACCCCTTACAAACTCATGGTGGGGAAAAAGACAAGTGTGCAGGAGGCACTGCCATTTGTTTTCTCAAAAGGCCGAAGACTGGATGGTGTTGTGCCTTACACACCTTAGAAATGTAGTTGCAGACACTTAACGACCATGTCGATCTCTCCCATGAAAGACAGCTAAGATTCTTCTATGGCTTTTTAAATTCCAGAGTTAGATGAAGACATATTGGAAATGTCAAGAGCTTATTCTTTTCCATTCTTTAGGGAAAGGAAAAATAATGACAATACCATCTGTTAGTCAATTTCAAATTCCACATTATAATGTAGAATCAATCCTGAAACCATCCAGAGAAGTATTTTATCACTGCAAAATGGAAGTGATGGATAAGAACGAGAAAGTGTCTGAATTTCCAGGATTTAACTGGAAGAAAATACTGTAACTAGGGAGGTAACATTTAATAACAAAAGGGACAGTATGATTGACATTGATGGTCTGAATGGTCTTTCTGTTAATGTGTTTTTGTACTAGATTCATATTCTTATAACGGTAGTGATTTTTCTGAATATCAAACATGCTAAGGTTACTGAGCTGAGAAGTATGGCTGTTTCAGCACAGCACGGAAATTTTCTAACCTGAACCACTTATTCAATTGCTGAAATGGATGAAGTATGAACCTCCAAAGCAGATCATTCTATAGCATTGCCAGAATAAGATTATAGAAATGCAAGGATCTGAGTAACAGAAGACTTATTTGCTGCTCTCACGACTTTTCTCCAATTTGGTCCAGACATTACATATTGTGTTATTTAAGCTGAAAGCAGCATTTCCTTGCTGAGAATAGCTTCTTCTCCTTCCTATTATTCACAGTCTCTAGCTTGAAAGAAATAACCTTTCCCGTTTTAGAAGTATTATCAGATTTGGAATGAGCTCTTCCCTCTGTTGGAGCCTGAGAGGGCTAAGTCTGTCAGTATCTGAGCCAGAGGATAAAAAGAGGAAAAGTAATAGAGAAGAGTTGGCTCATCAACCGGAATGAATGCAGCATGGGAGTGCAGATGGGAACCTGCTGTTGCACAAGACCCAAGGTCTGGCTGGGGCATAATTTGATTTATACCATTTTTATTTTCCCCCAGTTCTGGGACTGGTGTCATTCACAGTGTCCTCAAAGCTGTGAGACATTCTGTACCCAAAACACATTCTAGTTAGGGCGGGGTTTGATTTAGTGATCTGAGCAAAGGATTGAGAACCGGGAACTCATATCCTAATCCTGGCTCCAACACAGGTTCCTTCTGTATATTAGTTATGTTCTCTACCCAATCTGTAATCTGGAGATAACACTCTTAGTTTAGTTAATTAACAGCAGGATGAATTATTTATTTCCTGTAACATGCTTTACAGATGTGCTAATTTCTCTCACCATTTTCAATTTTTTTTTTGCCTGATGAAGGACTGTGTATCTGAAAGCCTGCAAAGAACAACTTTTTTGCAGCTGTTTAGTTGGTCTAATAAAGATATTGCCTCTACCCAAAGAGTTTGTCTGCCTTACAGATGGAGAGCACAAGGTTTGGAGAAATACTGGCAATACAACTCTATTCCTCTCTTATACAGTTCAGAGAAAAAATTATTTCAGATCCACTTTTAGCTGAATAAAATACTTATTCTGTACTGCAGCTCTTCCTTAAGAGATCTCACCACACTTTGCAAACAATGGCAGTGATGTTATCCTCATTTTACAGATGTGAAAACAGAAACGTGTGGCAATGACTTGACTAGTTTAGCATAGCATGGCTTCTTAATTTATATGTCAGTATGGGCTTGATCCTGCAAGTTGCTTACCCTCTTTAGAGTTGGTGAGTGCTCTTGACTCAAACTGGCTTAACTGAAAGCCAAAGGTGCTCAGCATTTAGTAAGATCTCAGTTCTATCTGCAAGGTGCCATCTAATTGTTGGTTATTACTTCTACTGCCTGTCTTGTCTTGTCTTGTCTTACTCAGACCACAAACTCTTCAAAACAGAAAACACACCTTATCTACAGATTTGAACTTAAGAGACGCTGAGAATCTGCAATCCCCAATGTTATCTGAAGCCACTGTTAAATATTCAGGAGGCAGCTACATACTTTTAAAATAATAACATTTGCAAGATTCTTCTGCCCTGTAACCTCAGATAGGCCATTCAATTAAATGAAATGAAATGAAATGAAATTTCATTTAATAGTTTTGCCATTCAGGACAAGTTTTCTCTTGTGTTCATTGTCTGGAACTCTATTATTTGTATTACAGTAGTGCTCAGAGTTCCTGATTTGAGATATCTCCCCCCGCAACCTCCATCACCATTGTGCTAAGTATTGCACAAAATCCAAATAACAGAAATTAGGGATGGAAGGTCTGGGAGGTTGTTTGTTTTGGTTGGTTGGTTGTTTTTTGGTTTGCTGGAATAAAAGCAAGGAGGAATAGAAGCAAGCAGACACTATGCTCTAATGGCTGCCATTTCTCTCTGGCCCCAGCAAGCAGAAAAGGCAGAGACCTGGGTTAGCTTTTTCACAGCCTCAGTAGCTACTGGGTGAGTACTGTAGTTTGTGCCTGAAGCAGCAATTCAGTTGGCTCAAGGCAAGGGTGCTGCTGCATGAAGTCTGTAGTATCTTGATGAGGCTTGTGTTATGGAAATGGCACTTCTATTATTTACATGAACTTATGTAAAGAACTATTTAAAGTAAAGAAGTAACAGCCCTGTTACTGCCCTTGCAAGGGTTTGTGGCCTAGTTTTCTTGCTGTCCCACCATACCAGGAAGATCCTGACACCTCATCAAGACTGTCTCCTGAGATGTCACATCTCCTGGATACTGTGTTTTCAGAAGGGCTTATTCTATGGTCAACCAGTTAGCCATGACTCTGGAAAAATCTTGGTCTCCACATTCAGCCTTCCAAAAATGTGGTCCATGTTTTATTAAGGCATGTAGTACATGAGAAAATACAGTATTTAATGGCCTCTGATAGATATCCTACCACCTCCTGAAGTGATCCATTCCAGTGTTTATTTATCCTTACAGTTAAATGACTTTTCCTAATGTCTAGCCTAAATCTGTGCCTCGTATAAACCCATTACTTATCTTCTTATTTTCTGTGAAAATGGAGAACAATTCTCTTACATCTTAGATGGCTGTTGTCATGTCCCACCTCAATTTTTTTTTCTCTAAACTAAGCAAACTAATTCTTCTAATCTTTCCCTACAGGCCATGTTTCCTACACCTCTCTTATCATCTTGTCACTTTCCTCTGGACATCTCTTTCTTGATTTTGACTTAGAAATCCAGCAAAGGAGTACTCATCAGTACTGCTATTTCATGCTACTTTACAGTCACATAAGAAAGCATGTGCAAAGCCTGGGGGAAAAAAAACATAGCAGTTCTGACTCTCAGTTCTGTACCTGAAGGAAGAGTCCATATTACTTCTCTAAGAATATGTCCACACTGCAGTAGCAGCATGTCTCAGCTAGGATGGCCTGAGCAAAATCCACCCACCTGCTTCCATACCTATAGTGCCAACCAGAAATATACCAGCAAAGACACACGAGGGTAGGGTTGTTCTTAGTAGTCACTCTCAAGCACATTGGAGACCAAAATCTTGAGAGTGGCTGCAGAGGGATACCACAGAGCCTCTTTATGGGTGTCTTTCCAGGTTTGGAGCACCCATGGGGGAGAGGGTGTGCTCACAAATGGTCTAGCCGAAGCATGCTGGTGCTGCAGTGTTAACATGTCCTAAGAGTGGTGCAGAGACTACAGTCAGGTACATACATACAGGTTCTCTTGCAAAAACAGGGCCAGATTTAGTCTCACTTAGCTGCTCCATTGATCTCAGCTCTGAGCTGAAGACCCTGTCAGCAGGAATGTTGTAGTCTATTCTGATCTCAATAAAGTGGCTTATGGAGTAACATACTTCTCAGCATGAACAAAGGTGATAGACTCTGGCCTATAAATAACACAAGCTTAAGGCAGCTACTGCTCCTGACAACCAGCTTAGGACCTGTCAATGAGTAACTGCTTTATGTAGGCATAAGGATACAGAAACTGTGTCTTCTCCTGCTCCCTGGCAGATGGGAGATAGAGTTTAGCTACTGAACATTTTACTTTATTCCCTTCTCTTCAGACCTATCTCAGCTATTCTGTTAATATGGATGGAAGAGTATTGAGGGACCTCCACTGGCAGCAAACTCTGTGTGGATATAGCACTGGAAACTATATTCGTTTCACTTATGTTAACCTTTCCCTTAAGCAAAAGCAACAAATGTTTCCATCTGTCAAGATCAGTCATAAGTATATTCAATAATGGAGCTAAATTCATTTTAATCACCTCCAAGATGCACCAAAGAATATAAAGGATTAAATATTTCATATCTTCCTGGGGCCATTTCAAATTCCAATTAGAGAAACAGGACAGAAAGCAGCCAGAACTCTAGAAAGATCTCAGATTTCATCCAGTTCATTTCATAGTTGGAAAGAGGTATAGGTAAAGTTGGAAGCACCTGCAAAGGCACACAATAGGATCCTTGCTTTTAACATTCAAGATTCACCGAGTAATCGTCTTCCCTACACCCACCTCCCACTACTTCACTTTGGAGAAAAATTCAATTTTATACCATGGAGGTCAGTAGAGGTGGTATCCAGAATGGAAAGGAGGGCAGTTACCTCCACAGAACTCTGAGCAAGTGGCAGGAATATAGATGATAAATTTCTCTGCATGGATTCAGCCTGTTCTTGGGAGAATGGGACTGCTAGGACATGACCCAGAGGTCCTATAGTGCAGGTTTGGCATAGTGGCTTGAGCTGGCCCTGGAAAAGGTGTCAGTAACAAGGAGAAACCAGGGCGGGATGTGTTATGGGCTCGTGACAATTAAAATATTTCCAATTGAGTGCATCAACCTTTGCATTCTTTCACCTATCCTTCTCTTCAATACTGCATTTCTAATTGCATTAGCAGCTGTGAGTCTAGAACTAGCATAAGGGGGAATTGTGGCTAGTTCTGATTATATATGCACACATTCTGCAGAGAGTTCCAAAAGCTACTTGCCAGGAGGTCAACAGCCAAGGCTTACTTCTATAGAACTCTCCGGGACAGTTCAGAATTTGGAGTCAGATTGTATGCAGCAAAGGGAATATGGTGACAGAGTAATTAAGGCATCCTGCTATGGTTCCAGAGGGCATGAGCTTAAAGCCTCTCTTTGGAAATTGATTCAGTTGTAAACGAGCACCTAGTTACTCAGGTAACTGAAGATGACTAAACACGATACTAGATAACATCACTCCCTCATATACTGTTGCCTATAGAAACTGGTGTGACTTGATTATGATAGCCCAATGAGATATTTGGGTCAGGGAGGCACCAAAGGCAAAACTAGTGTTAACTAATACATGTTCCTTCAAATCTGAGTGTGTGGTGTATCTGCTTGACTTTCTTCCATTCTCTCTCTCCATCTGCCACATTCTGTCACTTTGCCTTCTCTCACCCTTTCGCTGTCCTATCCTTTGCCATTCTTTATCCCTTCTA
Organism: Caiman crocodilus; assembly: GCA_030014935.1. Lineage (NCBI taxonomy): Eukaryota > Metazoa > Chordata > Crocodylia > Alligatoridae > Caiman > Caiman crocodilus. The sequence continues at coordinate 13,395,620 of JAGPOW010002067.1, read as the reverse complement.
CATAGATGTTAGTTTTAGGCAGATATTGACTCTTATCCCATTATTCTTACCTATTTCATCTCCCTTGCCATCTTTCCCCTACTTCCCCCTCCCCTCCAGCATCTCATGGGGCTCTATGGGATGAAAAATGGAGTCTCCCAACAGGGCCAGGTCAAACAAAGGCCATTGGGAAAACTGTTGTCCTCCTAGGTGTCCCAAATAGCAATTTGTTCTTCTCATTAGCCTCAGCAGCACAGCAGGGCGCAGACCTCAGTTTTGCTCCCTGCTGACTGACAAAGGCAAGAGAGAACTTTCAAATGAACTCTAGAAATCGTTCTCTCAACAGAGCTTTCCACACTCCCAGCAGCAGCCAGTGACCCAAGCAGTTTAGACGAGACACAGTGATTCTGCCTTGGAAGTGTGTGTCTTTGAATGGGCACAATGCTGTCACTGGAACAAAAGTGATCTTCAACTGACAGCTACAGAACTGGGGATGGAAATAGAAAACTTTTGCTCATGCTTCCCTTGTCAAGTGCCTGGTTAGTTCTAATCCATTCTCCTTCCTCCTCTCTTCTGGAGGCTGTTTCCCTCCTCTCTCCTCCTCCCAAGTTGTTAATTGTCCCATTTCTTTTCCTTTTTTCCCTCACTAGGAACCCTGAGGTGTAACTAAGAGGATGAAACGAAGAAAAAGGAACTAACTTACAGCCCGAATAATCAATAAGCCTCTTAATGGTAAGAATAGGCAGACTCCCCAGGGAGTGGTGAGCATCCTATACTTAAATCACTTAAAATAAATGAAGCATTACATAATATCTTGTGAATCATCAGAACCATCAGATCCATTCAAGAGTCTGTACTTGTAGCTGGATTTTGTTTTGAAATGAGACACTTATAGATAATCTAAGAATGCTGCAGGTGCTAGCATCCATGACTGCTTTATAGATTCCCTGGGATCTGCTCTTTGAGTCCCTGGAAATCCATTAAAGCATCTATTTTTGTATTGTGCTGTCATTTAACTTTCAGACTAAGCCAAAAGTAGCCAAAGCAGGAGGACCTATCCATCTTTTCTGTTAACATTCTTCCCAAGGCTTGAACTGCTGGGGAATAAAAGCACATTTAAACACCTAACATATGGAATAGGATCTGGCCCTTACTCTGTCTATACCTTGGCTGCCTGTTTATGAAATGGGAATACAGTACATCCTCACCTCAGCTAGGTGCAGAGAGGATAAATACACTAAAGATTTTGCAGTGTGCAGTTACCATGGTAATGTAGGCCATAAATGTATCTAAGATAAGAGAAACCTATGCTAGCATCAGGGAATGGACTAGGTGGCTTTGTGTGGGGGGTTTCACCTGTAACTTCAACTCCAGCAATATTCATATCTGCATCAAGGCAAATGAGAAATTCTCAATCTCCTTAGGGTCTGATCCAATTTCCACTGGTCAATGGGACACTTTTCCCTTGACTTTGGTGGATGACAGGTCAGGCCCTAAGAGATAAAGTGTCAGGCTGTTTGTTGAGGAATTTGGAGGATAAAATTGTACCAGCTCACATTTGTAAGATTTTCTATTGAATATACAGGTAGAATCTGAATTTTACTTTCTGTACAGCAAAGCTGAACTGCCAGAGTGCTGAGAGGAATTCTGAATCTATGGTAGACTGTTTACATGTGGGTGTAGATCACTGCCACAGTACTGCTTACCCAGCACCCCAAAATGTGCTGACAATTTAAGATGCACACTGTACTTGACATTGCCCACAGAACTTAGAATCTATACAAACCATAGACAAAAAGAAAGAAATTCAATAGTGTGGCCACGTTGAAGTTGATCGACGAATTACTTCCCTTTGGACTCGTCTGCCACGCCTTGCATGATGTAAAGCTAATATAGTTATTTCCCCAACAAGAAATGTCATTAACCACCGTGTGGCACGTGTGGCACCGTGTGGCAGGGCACTGGTGGTGCCTACCATTTTAAGGGCTGAGCCAAACAGCCGGCAGATGCTTGATTATAATGGCCATTTTAGAATTCTGGCTGCCTATATAAATAGAGCAGTTCCCTGCTGACAGGCCAGGCAGAAACAATGCTTGACTCAAAGACTGTATCCAACATCCTAGAGGTAAGGGCAGAAACTTAAGGGGATGGTTTGGAAGCTCCTGGTCCTGGGCATGACCTAAAACTGAACCCTGCCAATGATGGGTGGCTTGGTGGGTCTCCTGGTGGTGCAGGAGTCCCCTGAAAATCCCAGGCCAGTTACCACCCTGGTGAAAGGTGGGTCAGGCACCTTAATAACCCCAGTTCCCACAACTGGGTGGGTTACCCCATAGTGGGGCCAAGAACCCATGCTAGAGCATGGGCTAGGGGCTCAGAAGCCTGACTTGAAATACCCTTGACTGGTCAATGCTGAGACCAGGACCAAAAGGGTCAAAAGGGCCAGAGGGGTCAAAAGGGCCAGGGATCCACTACGAAGGACGCCCAGACCTAAGGGCCTGGGGTTCTGACTGGCCTTGGAGGCAAGGCCATGACCTGTGTGGTCAAAGTTTCCAGGGGGGCCATGCCCGAGGAGGGGAAAAGTTCAGGGAGCTAGGCAGCACAGAATGAGGGTGGAGTAGGCCACCTGATTGGAGGGATCCGGTTGGGGTCCGGACTGGAGGATTCTGGGGCCTAGTGTGGGACCGGTAACGTTAAGAACTGTAATGCCATCTGTGAGGGTTGGACTGCAGTGTAGGAGGAACGTAACCGCAGATAGCGCCCCCTGGCATCAGGGCAAGAACAGGTAGCCTCCTGCCTAATTAACACTATAATTATATATCATTAAGGCATGGCAGGAAAAAGGTGGGCAGTTGCCCATAGAATCGGGTGGGTGGGCCAGCATGAATCTGGCCCTAAGCATGCCCCCTGTTACATACCCAACTAAGAAAATAAAAGTGAATTGGTTTTATTTAGTGCTCCCTGTGTAATCCGGCAAACCACCAGCTTGCAATTAAACCAATCCTTCACCTCCCCAGCCCTACCCTGTGGCAACTCAGCTAAGAGCTCATGGTCTGACTTGGTTTCCTTCTTTTTTCTTCCAGGCGTCCACTTCCCTCTCTCTAGGGTTGATCCTGGGTTTGAAAACAACAAAAGTAAGCATCCCGCCTCTCTCCCCTCTTGATATCCAGTCCCGCTGCAGTTATACTGTCACCCTGTCAGTCCATCCTTGGGTTTCAGGCCCTCCTTTGGCTTCAAGGAGCTCCTTTCTCTTTTCTCAATCTCCAGTCCTCTCATCTCCTGTAGTGCTCCCTGGGGCACTGAATGGCCCTCCACTGCATTCTTGTATTGACACTGAACAATACTTAAGTGCCGATCCCCTCCTGATGCACAAGTCTTCCCAGCTGTATCTAACAAGTAATTACTCTTGCCCTGTCCATGACCCAGTTCCTGGCCTCCCTTCCCAACTCTCTCCAGGTCCTTTCAGGAACAGGGCATCCTTTGTCCTGTTACAAATAGATTTTTGTTTTACTGCTTTGTTTCCCCTCAATTCTGTAATATATTTTTGCACTGCTGTAATTTTAATCCATTCATTACACTGAAACACTATACTACATGTGCTAACACACACATAGATGCATATAGTTAGTGATTTACAATTTACTTCTTCATTTTGGAGGTAGTACAGATGAGCAATGACCTGGTGCACAAGAGGCCTAGGTTCTACCCAAGCTCTGCCACTGTGTGATGTGCTGAGTGACCTCAGGAAAGTCACTTCATTTGCCTGTGCCCATCTGTGTTGTCTCTTTATATTGAATGATCTTTGAGATAGGAACAGCCTGCATGTCTGTGCAATGCCTGCAAGCAAGAGGTACTCATCTTGGCTGGATCTAAAAATACTAGTATTTTTTATTGTAACCCTTTCCCATTTACCAAAGCACTAATTCAGGGCCACTGAGAGTCTTGAATAGACTATGGTAGCTCCACAGTGATCAATACATATAGATGAGAAGCTCTCCAAGATAGACATTGTTTTCTCCTTCTGTGTCTGCAGTGGCAGTGCTATGAAGAACTGTAGGTTCATGGCAGGGTGCTTAGGTGCTACAATGTTATAAATAATAACTGTCATGGCTGCACCGATTAAAAAATAATAACCTGGTTCTGCCTGCTGCACCATTGAAGATACAGCAAAATGAACATAAAATGCATTTTGAGGTAGTTGAGCACCATTTCTGCAGCATTACTGCCAAATCTGTCCAATGTCACACTGAGTATTATGGGAGGCCATTTCTGGGTATAGGATAAAACATTTAATAAAAGTCAATTGAATAATGAGATTTTGAAGGTCCTGCCTTGTTCTAATCCGTGCACCAGCGCTTCCTAATCTTCACACTCCCATAGCTCCCATTACTGTAAAAACCTGGGAAAGACCAGAAAAAACCCTGTATGTGTAAAGCTGTCTTTGCAGCTGGCTGCCTTTATAACAAGAATATTAAGGCTCAGATTCTCTGCTTTGCCATTTATGACTCTGTTTTTTAGGGTAGATCTTGACAGCCTGAGCCTTGGCTTCAATTTGAGCAGCTCAAGAGCTTCTATAACTTACTGACTGTGGGCCACAAACCAGCTGAACATAACCACAGCTCTTGCAATGTCACATCCCTGGCCCCTGTGCCAGAGTTAAGCAGGAAAATGGAAAAGGAGATAGATACTTTGGCTCTACACCAGTAAACAGTTCAGTTAACAAGGAAGTTTTCAACTGGCCATATCAAGCTTGCTTCTAGCCCTTTTGTGCTGTATAGGCACCACAAGGAAGAATCTAACCCTAAAGTTTTCCCATGCTAGATTTAACTTCATCTCTCTAATTGCCTTTACTTTTAAACTTTTCTTGAGTTGACGCAATAACTTCATTAAATCAGAGTGATTTTCATCTTTCACAAATTCATTAAATATTTCATTAAGAAAAAAAAGCCAGTATTCGGGGGCCATCTGCTGGCTCTTTAGCATATCACTGCTACATATAACATCAGTACAACCAGAGTAAAGAAACCTTATGAGAATCAGAGAAGATAGAGACCAAAATCTTCCCTGATATTGATATGTTTAGCCCAGCAAGCACATTCAGACATTTTACACCCTAAATTTAAGGATGTTAAAATGACATGTGTGTCAAAATCTGTACTCGTTTTGCATTTGCACTGTTGTGAGTTCAGTAGAGGCATTTTGTATCATTGGGGTTAGTGAATACAGAATTTGCATATAAGGCTCTAATTTAAGGGAAAATCAACACTCTCTATCTCTTTGTTAAATTTCTCCCACTACATAGTAGCCAACTATAATTAACTATACCTATTGTTTTATTTATGTTAGTTTATCTTGTACAGGTGGTAGAATTTTATATATAATCAGTTTCAATGAATAACATTTTCTCTCTTTTAGTCCCAGACCTAAGCACTCCTTCACTTGTGGATTAGGCTTGGTGCTGCTCTGTTTATAGTGGAGTGAATTTGATCTTGCTTCCTTTGTTTAGTCAGGTAGCATCTGATTTGAAACAAATGAAAGCAGGTGAATAGATTTGATTCTTATATCTTTATTAGACCAACTACATGGTTGGGACAGGCAAAGGCAAGCTTTCAGGTATTTGCAGCACCTTTCCTCAGGCTTCTTTACTCTCATGAGTTAAGTTATTAATCTGCAAAAATCTTTGAGGGGAATCTATCTTCTAAGGTCTCTGTTTATGTGCATCTGTCACCCAGCAATAGAGAAGAGATTAAAAGAATAGGGTAATATCATTCACATACTTTTACTGTATTTATTCAAATATAAGATGATCCCTAATAATTACATTTTATATATAGAAAATGTATAAATGTGTTATGATTTTCCAGGTATAGAATATACTTTTTAGAAGTTTGAATTTGTCCCCCTCCCATTGTTACAACAAAGAAAATAAATCTGGGGAGGTCAGGCTGCCCATTCCCCTTCTCCTTACTGTCAGACCCAACTCGTCCTGAACACACAGAAGTAAGAAGCAAATTAGAAAGCAATGACCTTGAAATTAAACACAGCTGTAGTAACTTGCATATAGGACCCATAGACTTCAGTTCATCTAGAATCAATGCATGTTCCTTTTTTTTTCAAACTGCTGAAAGTTTTAGCACAGGTACTCTGTAAACTCACTTTTAAAAAACACTTTGGCAAGTAGTTATATATAGTACAAACTTATTTTTTAATTAATGTATTTTGTGTTCCAGATCAAATCAGCCAAATTAGTTCCAAATCATATCAACTGAGCAGAACTCAGTTGTTCCAAAAACCATACTGATTGAGCAGGCAGAACTCAATCATTCAAACACCATGTATAGCACTACAACCAATGAGCATCCTCTGTCCCAAGCTCTCACCCTGGGACTTTAGATGCAGTCAAATCCACTGGCAGGCATCCTACATATAGGCCCAAACCCACAGGTCTTGGGATTCGGATGCCCCCACTTGATCTTAGCCTACAAGATGCCAAACAGGAACTCTGTTTGATCTGAGCCAAAATATAGTACACAAAGTATGTATGTTATTACTCCAAAGCCAAAAGGCTCATGATTATATTTCATTAGGCTGCACTTCACCAGAGTCAGCAAAACTTCAGGCTGTGGTGACTCCACTACTCAGGTATGTGTGTACTACAGCTATGCTCCCCACAACAAAGGATCCAAGTACTAATTAGCTCCCCTCTCACAACTGCAATTGGGTGTTCTTGTCACAAGTCCTGAGATCATCCGAAATTTATATGCAGATGAGGCGCAGGACAATCTGGTCTGGCTTCACCTCATGGAGAGTGGGGCCACACTAATCATATGTGGCAAGGCTACCACCCCTGGAGGGGGACATGCCCTGACTGAGAGAGGGGGTAATAGAGGGATTCTGGGTGAACTGTTTATTTGAGGCTCAGTTTGGTGATATTTACCAGATATATAAGACTGGTGAAGAAATAGGAATCATTAGAAATGGGAAAGAAAGGCACAGTTCAGCTGTGGGAGTGAAGAGAAAGCCAAAATGTATGCAATGTAGTGGCTCTGTCAGACTTGAAAAGGAATTGGCACTGAGGGGAACTGCACAGAATGGGCACTACCATATATCTGATTCAGATAGACTGTGCTAATCTATTTTTGTGGTAGGTTCCCATCAACATGTTTGTCTATTGTGTGTCAGATCATGCTCTCACTGAAGTCAAAGCAAGCTATGCTACCAAACTGCCAGAGGAGCAGTATCATACTCTAAGAGGAAGTTAATCAAAAATTGGTATAAATGTTGGAGCAGTAAGATGTGCTCATTTGACACTAGACTGTGGAAGATAAATGAAGACAGATCCCGCTCCGTATCTGACATCTTCCTTTGAGCTGCTTTACTTGTTACCTAAAGCTCTTCTTCACTTCAACATGCAAGTTACGTATGTTTTACTCCCTTACATAAAACAAGGCTGTGCAGGTCACATGATTACCACTTATAGCTCACCTTACAGTACTGTTTGCACCACCAGTTAGCCTTTCAAGGGAGCTGTACTTGCTTTTACCAGATCTGGATATGGCCAGAGGGAACAAGTGTAAAATTTTCAAAAGTGCCTCAATGACCTAGGACCATATTTTAAAAAATAATCAACTTGGATTCTAGGTCCCACTTGCCCAGGGAAGTCTGAATCTGCATCTCTCAGACTTTGTAGCACAGTGCTCAGACAGCAGTGCCACCTATAAAGCACTACCAAATTCCTTCCGGGCACTCCTTCTGAAGCTGACCCATTGCCCCTTGTATTTAACAGCCACTGGAAGAAATGGATGGAACCAGTAGAATGTGTAAGTTTCTGTCCCTTTGGGAAGTGAGTTTCCAGGCTAGACCCCAGGATGCCTTCCCTTTCAGAGAAGCAGCTATTTCGCTGAGTGACACACTTTCCGGTTTGTTCTCTCCCTCCTGGCCCCCCACACCTTGGCTGCCCAGGGTGGACTCTTGGAAAGGAATATTGAAAAGGGTTATCTGGATAATGCCTGATCTGTGGTATGCTGTGCTGGGAAATCAGAAATACATAATCAAACTTCCTCCAGATGAAAGCAGCCTAGAACCTGGGTTTCTGCATCCCTAGGCAAGTACCTCAACCACCCAGCTATTGGGTCAAAACACCCAAGGCTTCCCTTAATCCTCTTCCTCCCTACCCAGATCATGGTTTTTTGGTTATCTACTTTTTTGACACTTAGAGGCAAAGTACATGTCAACAACTGGTGCATGCACATGCATGGCTAATGCATAGCCTAATATGCGTGCTTAGCCTATGAGCGCATTTATACACATGCACATGCTACAGTGGCAGGCACTTTGAAAAACACACAGTGCTGCAGCACATGCTATTGTATAAGTGGCAAAATGCACATCAGTGCTGAGAAAATGGTGGCAGCACACTTTTGAACTAAAACACATCAGAGGTGCTTCTGTTCAAAAGAACACCACCACCATTTTCTGTGTGCTGATGCACATTTCACTAACAGCACATGACACAGCGCAATGCACATCGACTTGCAATTAATTGAGTCTGCTCTGACACACCAGATCTCTCTCCAGTGTCCCTGCACAAAAATGTATGTGTATAAATGCCTGCGTGCCCATTTACATGTTCACATCGCAAGGCTAATAGCATCACTATCTGCATGTCAACGGCATTTTTGGCAGTTACATGGGTATAAAGTTGCCATTTAGACACACAAAGGGAAATAGAATTCCACCATAAGTGCTTAAATCCTATTGATTTCAATGGGAGTAAGACAGCTAGATAAATCTGAAAATGCCAGTAGGCATTATCTGCATCTTTAGTGCTTCAATGTCTCTAAAAAGCTGGCCCTTGTTCCCTTAAATCAGTTAAGTGATTTTGATAATTTTATCCCCAAATCTAATTCTTTCTCACATTAGTGCCATCCCACAGAGTAGAAACTGAAAACAGCATTTGATTGAACTAGGTTAAGCTCAAGAGACAGTTACAATCTAAGGTCTACATTTCACTGCTTTCAGGAGCTTAAAAGAGACCTTAATGTAATTGTTTCATATTCTTTAAAAAATGTATATTATTTTCTAAGCACCTCTACTCAGTATTGCAGGGCATCCCAACTTATGCAGTGTAATTATTATTCAATTAAATTGTTGATGTATAATAGAGTGGTCAGAGTTCTGTGTTCCAAATCTGAACATCTATCACTGTCAAAACAAAGGATGTAGATAACAAATTTGAAAGTGTGCTACATTGTCAGAAGCTCTGGTTTGTTCTCCACATATATAGGTATTAGAGATTTTAATTTCTAAATCTCTGAAAGACACAGCTGCCAAATTATAGCTTTTTTAGTTTCAGATGTCAAAGCAGTCTAGTTTTTCTGTTGCTTTCTGTGCAGCAAATAAGAAAGAAAGAAAGAAAAAAGAAAAACCTGTTCTAATTTGAAGCCCAGCAATGCTGCTGACTGGCAGAGTGAATTTTAAGTAACCCTTAAAACGATCATGTTATTTCATGGATGATGCTGACACATTTTCTTTCTCCTGTTAAATGTAATAATAGATTTTTTTATTAGTAAGAATTAGAAAGAAGCAGAATTGCCTGGAGATTGGGTCCAGTTTGGGCTGTTCTAACATTGGTGCTACCTAGAGTGCATCAAGAATGTAGGGCTGGGCTATATCACAGTCAGTGCTGCAACTGCCCGGCTTCCAAATCTCAGCCTGGTCTACTCCTTGGTGCTCTCAGCCCTTGGCTCATCTTGCTCTGTTTTGGCCCTTGGCCCTCTTAGTTTGAGCCTGTCCCTCTCTTACCCATTGGAGCACAGTCCCTGGGCTTCTTGACTTAAGACCGTCCCCATCTCATCCTTGGGGCACAGGCTCTGCCCTCCTCACCTTTGGCTTGCCCCAGATAGGGCTCAGAATCTGGAGTGCCTCCCAGACACCCCTGCATGACCTCCTATCCTTCCCTCCAGCCACTACCTGGTCCTCTGGTTAAACTGCAACAAATAATGCAAGCCAAATGCCTTAAATAAAACACTCCAAGCTTCATCAGGTCATCATACCAGTTGTCTTCTCCGAACCCTGGGGTACTTGATCTGGCCCATACCCTTTGCCAGCATGAGCTGGCAGGAGCTCCCCTCTGCAAGAGTCCTAGGCTACAATGCCCCTCTGCCTCAGGAACCTAGGTTTATATCCCCTGAGCCTTTCCCTTGACAGGCTGTAGGTTGTTCCTCCCATCTTGATAAGCAGCTAATTAGGCCTAGGTTGCAGTTGCACCCTTGCTGCCTTCCCTTCCTCAGCTAACCCCTGTTCAGCTGCCTGGGACCCTTTCTGCCGCAGTCTCCCTCTTTCAATAACAGGAGCCCCTGGGTCCTTGTTATAGTATCTTAGTTAGCTTAAAGCTAGTTAGCCTGAGGACTAATTGACTACCTAGCTAGTAACTAGTACCAAACTCAGTGCAAGCTGTAAAACTTGCCTGAGAAGCTGAATTAATACTTGGGCATTACTCCTAAATTCCATATTGCTGCAGCTAGACTAGAAGCAATGCCAAAACTAGATACTTTAAGCCAAGAGATGTTTATGCTACATTGCAGGCATAGTGGCTGCAGTAGGCATATCCTTAAATTAGAATTGTGAGACTTCTGAAATAAGTATTGGGATATAAAGCCCTTTATTCACATATTGGCTCACTTCAAACTAAGATTAGTAGTACAACCTGACAATATTTGGTGCATTATAAAAAATGAAATGGTGGGATATAATCTTCTTAATGACCACCACCAGTTACAGCTCCTGTTGGCAACTCCAAATAGGCCAAGAACCGAACGAGTATGCAGACACAGCTGGACAACACATGAAAAACCTTTACAGAAAGTCTCTCTAAAAGAAGGATGAAGTCTACTGGTAGAATATGCTGTATGGCATTACACCTGCTGCATTTATCCACCAGATAGAAAAATATAAAGTTGAAGCTTTGTCAAGCCGCCATTTTTCATCAGAGGGCAATCCACTGTCTGCAAAATGAATATTTAAGATGCAGCAAGGTAGCAAAGGCATGATTTGCTTATAAACACAATCCTGAATGACCCATCCCCTCATCAAGAGCTTGAGTCTAGGTCACATGACCGTAGCAAAGAAAGTATGCTTATTATTAAAGCTTAACTAAAGATACTGCTTATCAATGGATCCTTGTGCAAATTTAAAGGGGAAATACTTCTCCCCATTCTTTCCTGCACTAAAATCAATGCAGCAGGGAATTGGGGCTGTATGTGCAGATCACCTGGATAGGAAAATGATCGCAGTCTCTGAGCTTTGTTTTAAGTTTTATAAAGTTAGAATGATTCTGTTATCCTTTAAAAGCAACGCTGGCAAAGAAAGGAAATAATTAAAACCATTACTCTGCTGTTACACCTGCTGCTTACCCAGGTGTGTAAGTGGTTCTGAGAAAACCAGTGATGCAGGGGGCAGAAAGCCAAACAGAGGGTAGCATTTTGTTTTTTACTTAAACTATAAAAATAAGACATTTCTTTTTTTCTAAGTTTAAGAACAGTAGGTGAAATTCTGAACCCAGTGTTATCAATGAAAAAATCCCCTTCACTTTAACAGGGGCAAGAATTGACCCTAAATCTGCACACATTAGACATGTTTGGTCAAGGAGAGTCTCTCTAGGACATGCAGATGATGTTAATCACATGGGATGGACTGATGTGTGGGGACAGCTCTCAAGACTACTCGTAATGCTGATCACTGATAAATATGTGAAGCTAGCTAACAGACACGCTAATATAGATTATTATAAAGATTATTCTCACTTTGAGAGTAGTTAAACATTGGAGCAGATTACCTAGAGACTTTCGAATCTTTGAAAGTGTTTAAAAGCAGATTAGAAAAACACAAGTTTAGAATGACTGAGACAGGAATGATCCTGCCTTGTGCAGAGCTTGGCATAGGTGTAGTAGATAACCTCCTGAAGTCACTTCCACCCCTACTTTTCTACAATTCTGACACAACCTTAAAGCAGTATAATGAGGACTGTTGGCTTCTAGGACCATGGCTAGATTCACCCCTAAATTTTCCAAAGGAAGTCAGCAGGGTAAGAAAGGAAGATGCTCTGAAAAAGATGTTTCTAAGCTGAGCTACTAACCATGTGAAACAAAAGAGGTGTTTTCTCTGCCATGGGCTGCTTTCCAGTAACTGAGTGCTGAGGTTGCAATCTCTCCAACTGCTCCTGTAGTTTCTGCCTTCTATGTTTCTCTTTCATCTGCTTTTCTTTTTGGGACAACTCTCTCTGGCTTTCTTCTGCCCTGCAAAATATAGGTAAATACAGATACTTCTAGCCTTGTTCTGTTTATTTGCTTGTAATGCATCCATCTTCCATATGCACCAGGCTCCTTCTGAGGGGCTCCCTGTTAGTTCCCAAAATGAACCATGTAGAAGAAGAACAATGTCAACTGGTCTAAATAGTTTTAGTGGTGTCTGAAGAGGATCCACATGAAAATAAGCTTAGCAAAAGATGTCAACGTAATGTGAGCGTGAGGGAACAGCAGCAGGCTCAGGCTACAACCAACTACAGTACCAGCAATCTGCCTGGAGGTTGAAACATGCTGGTAAAATGGTGGCTATTAGCAAATCCTTGTTCCTGATGTTTTCCCCTTTTTGTCCATATCAAAATTTCCTGAGGGATCCTAAAACCCCTTCTCTCCCACCTTCTTTTCCATCACAGTGTTGGACTTCCTTTGAGCCAAGATTTTTCATTGTGCTTTATCCTGTACTCTGTGGTGGGGTCTCTCAAGCTCTGAAAGCTATCACAGCGATTACAATATCCACTACAAAAACTGAAGTTCACAAAGATCACCTCAATCTCTCCCTACTGGCCATGATCATTGTCATCATCATCAAACAAATCAAACTTTCTCTGCATGCAACCTTTGGCCTTTTAAGCTTGGAGCCTGTTAGGTTAAAAGTCACCTTGTTGGTAACGGTGGCAGTTTAACACTGAAAATGAGCAGGTCCTAGACCAGTGGTACTTGACCCTGTTAGCCTATGAACTGGATGAGCATTGTCAGGTCTGTCTGTGGGTCAGATCTGGTCCATGAGCCTGAGCTGGCGCACAGTGCTGGCCTTGCTGGGGCCTGATCCAACCATGGAGTACAGGACAGTTGGGGCTCAATGCCGTTGTGTGGGAAGGTTCCATGGGAGTAAGAGCCAGCCACGCAGGAATGGCCTGCCCAGGGCTCAATCCAGCATAGCACACAGCTGCATCAGGCCTTGGCTGAGCCATTCCTGACTGGTTGAACTGGGTCCTCACCCCCACAACTGCATCAGGCCCTGACTCAAAGGAGTTCCACATATGCAGGGTGCTGCACTCACTCTCAGAGAGCAACTGGCATTTCTGTGCTCCATTTGTCCTTCAGTGCTACCTCCAGCTTTTTTTCCTGTCATGGAGCTTAATTCTCCAGTCCCTCCATGATTTTAGAGAAGGCAAAATGTTTTAATAGATTTTTATGGACAGGCATTTTTAGGGTGTTTTTATACAGAGTGTCTGTAAATTCATGGACAGTTAGCAACCCCAAACTTAATGGGGCCCTTGTGTGAAGCTGTGCCCCCACAGCATATAGCAGTCCCATCTAAAAGTGTGAATCATGCCGAATGTACTACAGTTATTGAATTTTGAGGTCTAGAGCAAGGAACCTATTTTTTTGTTTTGTTTTTACTGATGACTTTTCTTTCTGTTTTTCTGGGCTGCCAAACCATTTCATTTACCTCAAGTCCTTCTGGGCATGCAAAGATAAAAATAATATATAATGCCAAGATAATATACCAAATAAATAAATAAAATAAAAACAATATATAATACCAAGATAATAATACCAAGCTCTTTTATTACACTTTGAGCAAAAAAAAAAAAATCTCACAGCATTCTGTAAAGGTTAATATCATTATCCTCACTTTACAGGGAAGTTACTTACCCAAAGACGTACAGCAGGTTCTGAGAACAGAGCCCTATCCACTGGGTTAGACTGTGTCTAGCATTAATTAAGTAATGGCCAGACTAGACTTCCTCTCTCAATAACTGAGCCAGAGGCATCCTTGGGTCCCGGGGGAAAAATGGGAGGATAAATAATGTTCTTTATGTCTGGCTACTTAACTAAACAGCAATTAAAATCACCACTATTTTTTTCCTTTGTATGATACCTTGTTGCTTTATTGAGAGGGGGCTCTAGAGCATTTTCTGAATGTGAAGCTTCCTCTGTCTCTTGCTGAATTTCTCTTGAATGGTCAGTTCCATGGTTCACATGGCCTGGAAAAAGATTTCCTTTCTCTGGTTCAGATCTCACTGGCACTCTGGAAATCACCTTGTCTGCTTCCCATCTCACTTTTAGACATTGCTTTCTCTTGATTTTCAGAGTGTTTTTTCTTTCTAGACTCTCAAACTTCTGCCTTACTCCATCTCTTTTGACTTGATTTGAAGCCTTAGCAGGAGGCTGAGGTGCTTCTTTACGGTAATGACGAAGCTTTTGTAATAGCAGACTTTTCCCAGTGCAATCCCTGCAACAAAATTATAAAACTTTAAGCAAGACAGCATTACAAAAAAGAATTCCATGCCCTCAGGAACCTGACTTACTGCTGAGTAAATTTTCTACTGAGTAAAAAATAGAGAAAGCTACTCTGTAGTAATTCTGCTGTGTCTGCACCTTAAGTCTCACTAAAAGTCTGACAAACTCTGAAGTTCTGCTCTCTCAAAAATACAACATAGGCTCCTAAATCATATAATCACTGCAAAATATTACCCTAGTTCTACTTATGACCCTATGTACTAGTTTCATGGGATAGGTATTTGACTGGAATTGCATTCACTCTTCCTGGAACTCAGGGGAAACACAGTTTCTATCTCAGGAGCACTGAATAAATGAAATGCTGATATAGAAATCACAGCATCTACCATTCCTGGGAAGACCCCTTTTCCAACCCAGCATCCAAGTTCTATGTCAGTAAACCAAGCAGGGAGAAAAAAAAAAAAAAATCACCTCAATAACTCCTGTAGGAGGAATCTGGGGGAGGCAGGGGTAAGGAAAAGTCAGGCTGATGAGACTATTAAATGTTCAACATCATACTCCTCAGATTGCTCTGATTCATGATGCCACAATATAATGTCATAGTCCTGTATGATCAGGGTCACAAAATCATTGGACGCAGGTGTCGTGGTGAATGTAGTCTTTCTGGACAGGAAGGCCTTTGACATGGTCTCCCATCCCATTCTCATTAAAAAGCTAGACGACTGTGGCATTGATGCCTACACAGACAGATGGGTGGCAAATTGGCTGAGGGACTGCACCCAGAGAGTGGTGGTGGACAGGTCATATTTGACCTGGAGGGATGTGGGCAGTGGGGACCCCCAGGGCTCAGTCCTTGGGCCTGCACTGTTTAATCTCTCTATTAGTGACTTGGACGAGGGGGTGAAAAGCGCCCTGTTCAAATTTGCTAACACAACCAAGATCTGGGGTGAGGTGGGCATGGAAGAAGGGGGGCACAGGATACAGATGGACCTGGACAGGTTATCAAGGTGGGCAAATGAGAATAGGATGGGATTCAATACTGGCAACTGCAGGGTACTGCACTTGGGCAGTAAGAATCAGCAGCATACCTATAGGTTGGGGAACTCACTTCTTGAAAGCACAATGGCAGAAAGAGATCTTGGGAGTCATTATTGATTCCAAAATGAACATAGGCTGCCAATGTGAGGATGTGGTCAGGAAGGCCAGCTGTACCTTGTTAGCAGGGCCAAGGAGGTGATCCTCCCCCTCTATGTGACACTGGTCAGGCCACAGTTGGAGTACTACATCGAATTCTGGGCACCGCACTTTAGGAG
Source organism: Caiman crocodilus (assembly GCA_030014935.1). Taxonomy (NCBI): domain Eukaryota; kingdom Metazoa; phylum Chordata; order Crocodylia; family Alligatoridae; genus Caiman; species Caiman crocodilus. Next base: position 13,379,782 of record JAGPOW010002067.1, on the reverse strand, counting down.
AGATGTGGCCAGCATTGAGAGGGTCCAGAGGAGGGCTACTCACATGATCCAGGGACAGCAGGGCAGACCCTATGAGGAGAGGCTACAGGACCTGAACCTGTTCAGCCTTCACAAGAGAAGGCTGAGAGGGGACCTGGTGGCCATCTACAAACTTACCGGGGAGACCAGTGGGGAATGGGAGAGACCCTGTTCACCCGAGCACCTCTCAGACTAACAAGGAATAATGGCCATAAGTTGTTTCAGAGTAGGTTCAGGCTGGACATTAGAAGACACTACTTCATAGTCGGGGCAGCTAGGATCTGGAACCAACTTCCAAGGGAAGTCGTGCTTGCTTCTACCTTGGGGGTCTATAAGAGGAGGCTTGACAATTACCTAGCTGGGGTCATATGAGCCCAGTATTCTCTCTTGCCCAGGGCAGGGGGTCAGACGTGATGATCTACTTAGGTCCCTTCCAACCCTACATCTATGAATCTATGCAACATGGTATCAGGACATAATTCTTCCATTGTGCAGTTCCATCTAATGGATAAATTACCTCCAATGTTGTTGGGTAAAGGCAGTGTCACTAATCTGTAGGCTGATTTCAGTGTTAGAAAGGGTACATCATATATTTCACCAATATATTCTAAACATGGCATCTGAGAATTGCATGGGCTCAAGGACTTTGCACTGTTTGCAGCTGATAGTAATGTACTGGTCACGGATACTGTATCCTGTTGTAATGCTATACTTATTCAGACTAACCTTGTACCTTTCAGAGTACAGAGTATTCTATAGCAATGCTTTCTACTTCTATTTTAAGAGTCTTCTCTCTATATTTAAGAATCACCATATCAACATCTAACCTACTGTAGTAAAGAAAAGGCTCTCCTTGGCACTTGGTTATAGTAAGGACTAAGTCATTAAGGGGAAATCACTTAACAGCTTGGGTTTGCTAGCACCTTCCCCAGCACATACAGGGGCAATGAATGTTAACAGTATTATGTTCTTAGCCCCCATAAGGCCAGATCCTCAGCTTCTAAATCTGTTGTCAGACAAGCTGTTAATGTAAATAGAGAATGATGGTTGGTACTTTCTTGGCCTTGTCTTGTCTGTGCTTCAATAGCAGTGGCTCCAGCTGAGCATGTTGGAGTGTTCTATACCCAGATATAATATATCGTGGGCAATCAGTGATTGTAATGACCTTTTGAGTTTCATCGTAACACGAATCACATGCAAGAACAAAGATGGCACATTAGCAATGAGGATTCTGTTGACACATCCTAGCCTCCCTGGAGTGATTCCAACTGGATACTTTCCTCTCTCCATTTGAAATAGATGGGCTATGTAAACTACTTCTGTATTTTTGTTGTCTCCTCACTATGGAAGAAACAGCAGAGCTAGGTGAATCCTTTGGAATCTAATCTGACCCTGCTCTGCATGCATGGGAGTTTCGATAGATATTTAGTAAATAAATTAAAGGAATTTTCTGGCCTCCCCACAAGGAGGAGCAGGGGATGATCAAGGCGAGAGCTGGTATAGAAGGAGTAACATTCTACAGGTCTGGAAATCTCCCCGAGATAAGACACAATGATTTCTGTACTCATATCAGGAGAATGACACCAGCACAGAGCCCTGGTAAATATGAAAAAATATGCATTCAATCCATGGATATCTGACTGCCCAGAGTATAAGTTTGCCTACTGTGGGAATGGGACAGGATAGTGATAATCATCTGGCATTTTATTAGTGTATTTTAAAAACATTAAAACCAATGACAGTTCAGTTCACTAGTCCTATTTTCCCTTAATCCAGCTTTATAGACACACAGCTTCTGGAATGACACAAGCATAAATTAGAGCCCTCAGTGCATCCAAGTGCCTCTGCTCTTTTCTGGCTTCTGAAATGGGAGTTTCCAGCTCCTAACTCATTCTGAGTTGTTAGGCTCTACTCCTCAGAAAATAATTTATTCTTTCAAAACTCTTTAAAAAAATTAAGAGTAATTGACTGCAACAAAATGGAATATAAATGTTATGCTTGTCCCAATGCAGATGTATGTGCATCATTAGGATCTAGGCAAAGATTTCTAAAGATAATACTCAGCATACGCAGGGGGAGGAAAATAAACCCAGATTCAGCATCCAAGCCTACACATAATTAAGTATGAGAGCAGTGATTAACCCCGTGCTAAAGTTATCCAAGTGCTCATCTAACGGAGTTACTGCTGGTTCCTGCTGCCAAGTTAATTCCTGTTTTTTAAACCAATGACTCTGAAGTAAGATGCATGAATAGAGCTGGGAAGTTGGGGCCACAACCAAAGGCTCCTCCTTTACAGTGGAGTTTCCTAAACACTAGGTTACGGAGAGAGAGTCTCTTATGTGTTCTCTTTCTGTCACTATGACTTTTGTACTCTTGGCTGCCCAGTAAGCCAGCTTCAGCAGAAAGGGTGGAAAGTGTCTTCACCTAGCCTGTTTGTCCACTTTCCCGAGAAGGAGAAGTTGTAGATTCAAAACCCCTTGGGTTGAATAGACACTAAAACCCAAGTCTCCTGTGACTTGAGTAAATATTCTAATCACTAGGTCAGAGGAAAAACAGGTTGGTATTACAAGCATGTGTCATGATTTGCCTAACTTCAGGAACCCGGTATGCCATTATTATAGAACTGCGACTAGGGGTGACTGGAAACACTAAGATGGGTGACAGTTCAGACATCCCCCTGTGCTTGAACATTGGCTTTCTCTAAGCATCTTCAAGGTTTTTGAATAAACCTCTGGAGAAACGTGTCACACCAGGATGTGTGTAGCCTGGTCTGGGGCCAGTCAGGGCTTCAGATGGCAACTAGAGTCAGTATGAGTGAGCAGAATCTGACAACAAACTGCATCAGGAACCCTGGAGGTCAATCACAGAATGGGGTCTAGAAGCAAGCCAAGTCAACAAGCTAGGAGATGAAGCAGAGAACAGAGTCAAGGAGCAAGTCAAAAGGACTTGTAAAGCAGTCTTGAGTTAGGTTGGGACTTGTTGCCCAGACACTTCCTGTTCCTGCACAGGGGTATAATATAGGGGAAGTGGAGTCAGCTGAACATAGCTGGCCACACCAGTGACATGGAGTAGGTGGAGATTTAGGCTAAAATGGAGGCTTTAAGCCAGCCTGGATCAATCCAAACAGTTAGCTGTAGGGTGGTAGGCTGGGATGAGCAGTTGTGTTGGCAAAGCTCAGACCCCAAGCTAGAGGCTGTGGCCTGAAAAAGTGTTGCACCACTCACCATCCTTTATACAAAGCACCTAAGGGTGCCTGTACACAAGCTGGGAGGCTACTCTGATGTGCTGTAATTACAGTATGGGGTAGTCTTGATTAATTGAGTCTGACAAAGCATGGTAGTTACTGTACTCCAGCCAACCTCTGCATGTCATGCATCAGCCTCCCCATACTTCAAAATGGTGGCAGAGGTGCTTTAGTTAAAGCTTGTTCAATGAGCTTTAGATAAAGCACCCCTGCTGCCATTCTGAAGTATAGGGATGCTGATACATGAGATGCTCCAGGTGCTTTAATTAGAGTGGCTCTTAGAGCCTAATTAAAAATACTCCTCCACCCCACCCCCAGAGCACATGTAAAAATGCCTTAAGAACATAAAACTGCATTGCTATTTGGCATCTCTGAAGGGTTTGTTACACCTATTTGGAGAGATATGTTTTGTTATGCTTCTTTGTTTCTTTAATATTTTATTGTGGCTTTACCGTTCAAAAATTCCCTGACTACGCGTTGTAACTAAATAGTGAAAAAGTTTTGTGAGTTTCTCCTCCTATACAATGCAATGAATAATCTGTTTAGGTTGCTGGTCATTTCTAGTGCCTTGTTAATCATGTTTTCCCCTAATAAAAGGCTTAAATGAGGGAATATCCCTTATTTTAAAATGTTTGATTCTGACTTTTTTTTTTTTTATAAAAGGATCCTGTCATGTCACTCAGTGTCCCCAGAAACAAATAACATTTTCCTGCTACTCATGTCTACCACATAGACTACTTGAGATGTCTGCTTCATTACCTGACAGAAACAAGCTCTTATTCTGATGTCCCTAAGGATTTCATGGACTTGTGAAACAGCAGGGTGAACTGTATCCGGACTCAAGGATCAACAGTTATGCTGTAACTGCAGCATCTTCATTGTGGCTTCAGCAGAAAGGACACAGACTGATTTGCTGGAGCAACACCAAAACGTTTTGTTTTAGTGATTATAATTGTGCAATTTTGCTTTGGGAATCACTGCCATAAGCTATTTTAATGAGTGAGATATTACTCAGAACATATTTGGAACATTTCAGTTTCACAAAAAAGGTGATGTTTCAAGTAATTGGTACCGTAATCCCAGGAAAGAATCTGGTATCATTTCCTTATTGATGTGATGCTTCTCAGCCACCATATCTTCCTCCTCATCTGTGGAGCTTTCACTTGAAACAAATGGAATAAATGATTAGTGTACACCTCTTCTCTTTGTTACAATAGCAACAAGCCAATCTGTGGCATTTTTTCATCCCTTCTGGCATATAACTTTAAACCAAGGAGAAGGTAGAGAAAAGATTTTGGGGGTCAGATCTTTACCTGGTATCAACTAACACAATTCCACTGGAGTTATGCTGGTTTACACAAGCTAAGAATCTGGTGCACAGTGCAACCCCTCCCCCTCAATTAAGGATTAATGCTTCTTAGGTCATCTTAAATCAAATTAAGCATTAAAGTTTAAGGTCAGCTCCTCAGGTCATCTTCACAACAGCATGTACCCAAGTAACTAAAATATTATGTATTAAATGCTATAATAATAATACATTTTAACATTCTTTCATGGCCCAGGAAAAATTATTTTGTAACTATCTCTACCTGAACAGTTTAATTTAAGCTAAATTTGAGCTTGCTGAAGATTTATCATCCCCACAAGTTAAATTAGACTTGTTTATTAAAATACAGTTAGACTCATGTTGTAAGACAACAGCATTTAAAGTACCTCCCTGGCCTTTATCATCTACCCAGTTTTCTTCAGAAAGGCGACATCTCAGGAAGAAAGCAAATACATCCCCCACAGAACTCCCTGTTGTCTTTGGGAAGAGTCTAGGCTCCCAGAACTTGCTGTCCAGACATCATTTAGACTCATAGGAAATTCAGAAACCAAAACTAGAAATCACTTAGCTGTCCACTTGGATTTCTGGTCTCTCTCTCTCCCTCTTCCTCCCCCACCCCCGAGGGCCACCGTTTCTGTATGAAGGGCATGGATATGCAGGAACGTGAGACAGGCACATTCCCCAAAGGGCAGGAGACAGACAAAATCAGATTTCTGCTCTGTTTCTCTCTCTCTTAAAATAACATCAGAGCCCAGTAATTACCTCATCTTTTCATTGGGTGACGACTCAGATTTCTGTGGTTTAGCATCCCTTAAATCTATATATACTGTCTGGGGCTCTGCATGGTCCTGTAGTTCCACTATATTCAAACTTTGACAGCTTGGTGAAGGTGGTATGCAGACAATTTTTCTGAGAATAGAAATCACTGTTTCAATGCCATGTGTGTTTAAACAGGCCAGAGGATATAAATAAATAAAGATCAAGAAGAAGACTGTGCTCCTTGCCCCTGGCTACTGCACAGGTTCAGACTCAGACTTTGCCTATTATAAAATAATATAAATGCCAGGATTAAAATTTTGCAGCTTCCAAATTCAGATTACCCCTGGCATAAAAAGTTCAGATCTATGTTCACAGTACACTGCTGTCATATTACTGATGTAGATCTGGGTTAGACAGAATTGAATGCAATTGATTTACAATTTGTCTATTTCCAAATAGTTAAAAGTGCTTGAAATTAAAAAAAAATATATATATCAGTGAGAGATTTTCAACTTTCCCATATTGTGACCCAAACAACAACTTGGTTCAAAGTTCTAGACAGTCATATATGTCACCCTGACCAGACTAGGCAAGAAGTGATATTTATAGTCAGCCTCCAGAGAAGATATCAATACATGTCTGCTTAGAGAACTGATTATGATGTTCTGACTTTTATCCATGGGTGGATGACAACAATCCTCTGATCACTTAGGTTTCTTTATTGTAATGTTAGTGACTCTCCCCATCCCACTTCAAACGCTGACATGTGTGGAATGTTGAACACCCCAATAAAAGAAAGTTTCTACCCCAAAAAGTTTTCAAATCTCCAAGACAGACAAATTCAATTGCTGTAAAATTCCTTCTCTCCGGTTTCCCTGGCAGGTACATCTTGAACTTTGTTCAAACTGAAAGGCAAGTCAATTAGGTCATCTTCTAGTCTTCTTTAGTCTAAGGGAATCCATTTCAGTGGGCCTTGAATTGGCTCTTTTCAATATGTAGGAATTGGGCTACATCCAATATGAATGTAGTTTGGCAACTGTGACAGGTTGTCACTTGGGGCTGCCCTCAATGTGGCCCCCGCACCTGTCTCTGAGCAACCGCCCACCTTGTCTCACCTGCCACGTCTTTGATGTTAATTAATTAATTAGCAGGAGACTGTCCTTCTACTACCCCCTCCACTAGGGGGCGCTGTCTGCGGCTCCTTCCTCCCCAATACCGCAGCCCAAGCCTTGCGGATGTCACCTTGATCTTGCCTATTGCAGCCCCTCTCTATCCTCTCTGGGCCATCCCATGCGTTGTCCCCTTCCTGAACTCTACACGCCCACACTGGGGCTCCTCGATATGGCTCTCTCCTCTCTAGGCTTGCTTCGCCCACACTGGGCTTCTCAATACGCTGCCCCCTGTCAAGGGCCTCGATATTGCCCCCTCCTTGGGGCTGACTGTGCCCAACTTGGGCTCCTTAATCAATGTGGCCCCCCACCAGGGACTCCCAATGCCTGAACTTGGGCTCCTCTGCCACGCCCCCTCTGGGGCTTTTCAATGTTGCCCCCTTCCTGGGGTTCACTGTGCCCAACTTGGGCTCTCTAATAACTGTGGCCCCCTTTCAGGGACTCCCAGTGCCCGACCTTGGACTTCTCAAATGCTGCCCCTCTCTAGGGCTTCTCAATATGGCGCTCCCCTCTCTGGGCTCGCCGTGCCCACACAGAGCTTCTCAGTGTGGCCCCTCTCGGGCCTCTCAAACATTGCCCTCCTTGGGCTTCTCAGTGTTGCCCCCTTCCTAGGGCTCACTGCCTAACTTAGGCCTCTCAAGGTTGCCCCTTGCTGGGTTCTACAATGCGGCCCCCTCCTTGGGGCTCACTGCGCCAAACCTGGGCTCTCCAAATGCCCCTCTCCAGGCTGGGGTCTCTGCACCCTGCAAGTTGTGCCCTTATTGGCACTGAATCGCGCCCTCCCGGGCGCTAGGGCCCCACACCTCTGTGAGCCCCTATGAGGATATCGCGCCCTCTCTGGCGCCTATAAGAACACTGCGCCCCCATACACCGGGATCCCCACACTACTGTGGGTTTCCCCTGAGGCCTCCTCCAATCCCTTATAGCCTCACCCAAACCACCAGTCCCAACAACACCCAAAACACAAGCGCCTGGGCTGTAACTTAAATATAAGCCATCTGGCTATAACCAAACACAAGGCACCTGGCCATAACCACATAAGTCTCCTGGCTCCTACTTAACATCATTGCTCCAGCCTCTGGAGCTCTTGTGAGCTACACTCACATTCTCTCTCAGAGATCCTGCCCCTCCAGCTGCTGGCAGGGAACTGCCTGCCTGGCCTCAGCTTCTGGGCTTTTTAAGGCTAAGCCCTGCCCTCTCCGGTCAGCTGATACTCATTGGTTGCCCTGGCAACCCACAGATGCACTGCTTAGTCACTGCCAGGGCTCCTTCTCTAGCACTTCTCCCTGCTTTAGGAGCAGGGCAGCAAGGTGTCCTGCAAACAGGCACCAATGCATATATTAGATCATTTGGACTGGGATTTGCAAGGAGTTCTCAGGGAGTCAGATGCTTAAATCTCATTGAAATTCAATGTCAATGCCAATTGTGTAACTCTGAGAGTCACTGACTTTGCAAGCCCTTGCTGCAATGTGTTGTTTTATGGGGCTCTGCTGCAATGTATTGCCACATGTGTTTTATGGGGCCCTTGGTGCAATGTGTTGTTTTAGTGGGTTCTGTTTACCTCTTACTTTCAATCATAGGTGGAGTCCCAGCAGGTTGGACCACAGGTATAGAGGGCTACACCTTGCATAGAAGGGATTGTGTTAGGAAGAAGGGTGGAGGAGTTGCTCTCTACATGAAGGCACAGTACACCTCCCTAGAAGCAGAAATTGGCAATAAACAAGGGTGACTTGAGACCCCTTCGGTCAAGATACAGGGAGAGCATGGAGTAGGGGATTTGAATGAAGGGGTTTACTACAGACCTCTGAACCAAGAGGAAAAGCTCAAACAGGAGTTCTTTAGAGAACTGGCAGAGGTTGCACACTCTCGGAGCATGGTCATCGTGGGTGACTTCAACTATCCAGACATCTCATGGGACAAGCACTCAGCAAGATCTTATTGCTCACAAAGCGTCCTCACTTGCATTGTAGAGCTATGACACAAAAACTCTATGGGCCGACCAGGGGCGAGGCAATCCTGGACTTGGTTCTGACCAAAGGGGACAATCTAGAGCAACCTGAGGATCCAAGGAAAACGAGGCAACAGTGACCATGAGATGATCACTTTCTCTATCCACCGTAAGACGTGGAATCAGTCAGTAGACTAGAAATCCTTGATTTTAGGAAATCTGACTTTCACAAGTTTAGGAGATTGGTTGGCAAGGCCTTGGGGGACCACGGTCCAATGGAGAAGGGAGTACAAGAAGAGTGGTCTTTCCTCAAGGAAGTGATCCTAGGAGCACAAAGGAAATACACTCCTTTTTATAAGAAAGGCAGCAAAAGGGCGGGAAGACCACTTTGGCTCAATAGGGAAGTCATGGAGCTCCTGAAACTGAAAAGAGAAGTTTATAAGGGGATGGAAGTCAGAAATTACCACTATAGCAATAGCCCAAACCTGTAGGAAATGGATTAGAAAAGTAAATGCAGAAACCAAATTCAAATTGGCAATTGGAATCAAGGACAACAAAAAGTCCTTCTTTAGATATGTAGGAAGTTGGAAAAACAAAACAAAACATGGTGGATGAAATGGGACAACTGATAAATGACACTCAGGAGGAAACTAAATTCCTAAACAAATACTTTGCGTCAGTATTCCAAGGGTGTTAGCCTGCTTGACAGGATACAAGATGATCATGAGGGGGGTGAATACTCTCCCATAGTTGGCAGAGATCTTGTGTGGGAACACCTAAAGAGGCTGGATATCTACAAGTCAGCAGGACCAGATGAAGTACACCCGAGTGTGCTAAAAGAATTGGCCAACATCATTGTGCAACCTATGGCAAAGCTATCCAAGGACTCAGTGCTCGAGAGAGGTTCTAAAAGACTGGAAAAGGGCCAGTGTGGTGCCTATCTTCAAGAAAGGAGGACCCAGGGAATTAGAGACCAATCAGTTTGCCCTCAATCCTTGGTAAAATCCTGGGAAAAATTATCCAAGAATCCATTTTTGATAGGCTAACAGAAGGTAGCATTCTACAGGAGGGCCAACATGGCTGTTGTGGGCAGGTCATGGCAGACCAGCCTCATTTCATTCTACAATCAGGTAACTCACCACCTGGATAAGGGAAATGAGGTTGATGTCATATACTTGGACTTCAAAGAAGCAGGAGGAACTGGCCCTTCTGCTACACAAAAATCAATACCATCTCATATGAATAACAGAGCCCTAGTAAGACTGTACCTATGACTGAACCAGAGGTACAAGAGAGACCGTGTTGCTAGAAGGGGAGAGGGTGTAGCTTTTTATGTGAAGGATCAGTAAACTTCCCTAAAAGTGGAGTTTGGCACCCAAGAAGGGTGACTTGAGACCCTCTAGGTTAGATTACGTGGGTGTCGCAGGGTACTAAAGTGCCTGCTCCTTTAAGAGCAGAAACTCCCTAGGGAGAGGGCCTAGGAGCCGGGCAGAAACCCCACAGGTGTAGGTTACTATGGCAGCAGGCTAACAAGGAAATTAGCCTGCACCTGCACCCGTTCAGCTGACTGGAAGAAGGTATGGCCCTGGACACACAAACCCCAGGGCTAAGGCCATCAGGGTTTAGTTCTCTGCCAGCAGCCAGGGGAAGGATCCTACAGAAAAGAATTGCCCAGAGATGCTGTGGCCACCTGATATGCTATATATAGGGATAATGGGGCTCCAGGAGCTCACCAGGTACCCTGGCCTACAAGGCACTTAATGCTGGGGGGTTGACTCTTTTAAAAGGGACAGAGCACACCCTGAATTAGTTGTATTATGTTATAGCCCAGGGGCTTATTTTGGTTGCTGTTTATAGACCAGTGGACTGGGCTGAGGCTATTGGGGGAGGAGGAGGCCTCAGTGGGACCCACTACAGTGAGCAGAGCCCAGCACCAGGGGGCACAGAGACAAAGGGGGTGAGCAGAGCCCAGCGATAACAGGATGCCAAGCTAGACTAAGGCCTCAAAGAAACAATGTTTGAATGCCATCTGCAAGGCTTGGGGTGTGGTAAAGGGATGGTTTTGGAGCCACATATATAGCCCATAAGGCTGAGGCTGTCCCATGAGCCATTCACTTTGAGTGGGACCCAAAAGGGGTCCAAGAACCCACAGGGTTCAGCAGGGTCCATCAGGACTGTGTCTATACATGAACTCGAGAGCATTTTATTTATTATTATTACTAGCAAGATGTGGCAGGAGAGGAAAAGGGTGCCTGTTGGTCAAGACTAGCATGGTCACGGAGCCCTGGGGGCATCATAGCCTTCCCTGGGGACCCCATGCCATGACAGGGGGAAACACAGTAAAGATGATATAACAATAAGAGGTCTGTAGTTCCTCCTAAACAAGAGGAAGATCTTGACCTTGCATTTGCTAGGGAACTGGCAGAGGCTGTACGCTCTCAGTGGTATGGCAACTTGTATGGTTGTCATGGGCAACTTCAACTACCTTGATATCTCATGGGAGGAGCACTCCGCCATGATGTTCTCATGGTAAAATTGGAAAAATGCAGCCTCGACTACTTTATGGTCTGGTGTCTGTTACTGGTTCTGAGGTAGGACCCAGAGAGTATTAACAGATGGAACTAAGTCAGCATGGTGGAAGGTGACCAGTGGTGTCAGTCAGGCTTCAGTACTCAGACCACTACTTTTCAACATGTTCATCAATTACTTGGATTAAAAGCCTACTGGCAAAGTTTGCAGATGACATCAAATTATGGGGGAGTACGGTCATGCTCAAGGACAGGCTGAGCATACAGGCTGACCTGGATAAGTTTGCAAGATAGGCAGATCATAACCTGGTGACATTTAACACGGAGAAATGTGAAGTGCTTCATCTGGGGAGAAATAATCTGCAACACACTTACAGACTACATTTGCCAGCACCACAACTGAAAGAAACAGGGGTCATGATAGACTACAGAACAAACATGAGCCACCAATGCAATGCTGTAGCTGCAGTGCAAATCAAACACCGATATGCATCTACCAATGCATCTCAAGCAAGACGAGGGATGTCACCCTCCTACTCTGCTTGGTCTTGGTGAGACCGCAGCTGGAGTACTGCCTCCAGTTCTGGGTGCCACACATCAGGAAGGATGTGGAGAAGCTCAAGCAAGTCCAAAGGAGGGCCACGTGCATGACTAGTAGGTCTGGAGAGCAGATCATACAAGGAGAGATGGAAAGACATAGGACTGTACAGCCTGGAGAATATAAGACTTAGAGGGGACTTGGTGGCAGCCTATAAGTATATCAGGGATATGCATCAGGGCCTGGGGGAGCATCTGTTCACCCAGACACACCAGGGGAAGACAAGAAACAATGGCACAAACTGACTGAAGGTTGCTTCAGATTGGACATAAGGAAAAAAACCTTCTTTACAATTAAAGTACCAAGGATTTGAAACAGACTCCCCGCAGAGGTGGTACAATCACCTACCCTGGAGATCTTCAAAAAGCGTCTCAACACGTACCTTGCTGGGATCATTTGACCCCAGCAGTCTTTCCTGACCTAGTGCAGGGGGCCTGAACCTGATGATCTTGTCAGGTCCCTTCCAGCCCCTAACATCTATGAATCTATACTAAAAAAAAAAAAAAAAAAAAAAAATCTATTAACATCACCATAAATATGTGCAATTTATCCTTTTAAGAAAAAAATAAAATAAAAGCCTACTTGGGCACATCTCTAGTATAATATTAAATACCGGACTAGGGAGAAATGCCCAAGTGAAACCACTAATTCTTAGGCATTCTTGCTCCTGATCACAACCACCCAATGTATACAAAAACTAATTCTTAGAGAAAAGGACCTACTTCTTGGCTGATGATGACCTTCTGCGCTGTAGGGCCAATGCCTTGGACTGCTTGGCACACAACTCTTCTAGCTTTGCCATGAGCCTACTTTCAGATCTAGCAATCCAAGTCTCTATGGATGAACAGAGAAATTAAAAAATCCCTTACTATGGTCTTGCTGTTGTAAGGAAGTAGTCCAACTTTCCCTTTCTTGTCTTATTACTTTGCCTGCAGCAAGTTACAGAAATAGAAATAATATGAAGGTTATCCTAACCTGGCAATCAAAGTCTGGCTTCAATTCAAAACCAGGTCAACAATTTAACACTCTTCTTTTCTTAAAGAAAAATTGATGGACCATTAGAGCTCCATTCTTTCTCTGCTGTTGACTGCCGCAGCTCTTCTTGAGCACTCTGTGGAAGCTGGGCCTCTGGAGTGCAGAGGTACCATGACAGGCCAGACAGACAAACAGAACTAAACTAAAAGGCATGTCAGTCCTTCGCCTGGAATGGTAGTGGCACGTGGGGCAGTGGCTGGGTTGCAGCTGCTCCTATCAGTATCAGGCTGGCAATGACAGTTACTGTTGTGACCCTGCCCAGCTCACTGCCTTGGGCTGGTGTCCTGCTCCTCCCTCCCCTTAGTTATGCTACTTTTAAGAGGGGAATCCAGGGAATATAAACTCGTATAGCTTTCATCTTCTTGTGGCACTTCAGAGCATCAGTTTCAATCCCCCAGAGTCCCTTAGAAATAAATTTGGACATAGTTCTTTAAAATCTGATCTGCTTGGTGTGTGCTTAAGAGCCATTTTGTCTGGTCATTATTACAGCACTGCTGGGTGTACCATTCTCTCCCAGAAGCTTGCCCAAAATAGAGATCCTGAGAATATCCCTAGACATATGCTAAAAAGTGTATCCCTGGACTCAGTGTTTTTTAGCAAGCAGGATACGTGGAGTGAGTGGGCAGAGCTTGTGTCCTGGCAGCAGTCGCAGGATAGCTGTAGTGGGGTAGTAACATATCCTTAAATCCATGTATGCTTCCTTGTAATCTGGACTATGGCTTGCAGTGGGAAGGGCAGAATGAGGGGAAGACTTAGATGAAGAAACAGAAGGAAGACAGGAGGAAGAAAGGAAGTGAAGAATTGACAGTATTTACTTGCAACTCCTTATGATTATTTCAGAGAGGGGTGGAAAAAGAAAAGTAATTTGCATCCTGCTTCAAATTGAGATTTTCTATATAAATTGTTTTAAAAAGAAGCTATTGTTATAACAAAGTTAAGCAATTAAAAATCAGACAGTGCTCAAAGTCAGACCACCTCTGCAACCTTAGTTCAGATCCCATGTACATATTACATTATGAAACAATATTTAATTAGATAAGCATATACTATTTTTACCACAAGATGCTAGCTTCATTTAGCAATAGCAAGAAAATTCCTGGAGCATGCTTAGTTGCTCTGTGGAGATGGCACATATGCGAAGGAGCTGGGATGGGATAATGCAGTATGCTCAGTACAGAGACTTAAAGAATTTAGCTGATGAACTCTATTGAGCAGAGGCAAAACAAGCAGTTTGTGCCCTGGGCAGTGGCAGCAGCAGCAGCTCTTGCCCCCTCGCAAAATTGGTGCCTGAGGCTTCTGCCCCCCAGTCATTCAACTCTAATTACTACCATTACTGAGCATGTGCACACTGATATTTTTCACAAGCCTCCTCAGGCACCTAAGTACTTCTTCTATTTTAGCCAAATGGAGACAACCTTTCATTGGAACAGTAAAAGGTAGATCCCTTATAACCAGAATGACCCTAATGCCAATCTTCAAGTCTTAGTTCCAAAGTCTGATAACACTCAAGGAAAACAGTTGTAAGGAGTTTTGAGGGGTATAATAGGGTCTTCCCCAGGGATGGCCACAAAGGCCCTGGAGCACCCTCAGACCTTGTCAGCTTTGCTCTCTTTGAGCAATCTCCCCTTCCACTCACCTGCCACATATTGATGTATCACTTGAAGAAAGAGGAGGCTGCCCCAGGCATTCCCAAGTGAGATCTCAATCTCCTCAACACGGACGATGTCACTGCTCATCACCTTATGATCACCTTATGGCCTAATTATGTAGCCTTCTTGTCTTCCCTTATAGCCATGCCCAAGCCTCAGATGTTACCAATCACTCATTAGTCCAGGCCTACATCCTCTGCCAGACCTGGGCTCAGGTCTCCGTCTCCTCCCACCCACACCTGGGAACTTTGCCCATCTCGGCTGCTCCCAGGCCCTGGGTCCCTGACCCTGTTTCTACCTCTCAGAGATGCTGGATCCCTGGCCCTGTTAGTCTCTGGCTGTGGCCCTCCTCAGGCTTTGACCCCTATCCTTGGGTCCTGGCCCCACTCCTAGGCCAGTTAAGACCACTGGGCTCCCTGGCCCTGTTTGTTCTCACCCCTCATGGGCTATGGGTCCCTGGCCCCAGGTCTCACCCTGCTCCTGGACTTTGGGAAGACTTAGACGAAGTCTCCATGGCTCCGCAGGTCAGACTACCTGCCCAGCTTGGCTTCTGAGCTTACATACTGCAAGGCCAGCCCCCTTCTTGGTCATGTGGCTCCTGATTGCCTTCTGCTACACCTGCCACCTGCTTCATCAGCAGCTTACCTGTTCTTAAATTAGCAGCAGCACCAAGCCCCCTACTATAGGGAGCAAAACATGTTTTTTCTCAATTTTATTCTTAGAAATGGCTTTCTTTTCTTTTCTTGACCCAAACTTTCCAAAAGGACATAACACATAGCTTAAATGAGAAAAGTCTGGCAACATTATAAACAACTGAGAACACAATTTTACACCAGGAACTGTCAGACAACCCTAACTTCAGGCAGAGCTGCCAGCTCTGTCTATAATAATTAGCTGCAATAATCAAAACTAGAGGCTATAGCTATACACATTGCCATGATGTAAGAGCAATCTTCTGACCCTGGTGGTAGATGGAATTGGGCTGGTTTTGTTGCCATGAGTTAATTATATCCTACTGGAATTAACATGATATATATTAGCAACCTTAGAAGAACATTAGCTATTCTAAGGGATGGAAAAAATTAATTTGATGCAGAGACTTCAAATTGAAGTTTCAATCCCTAGTTTTAAAGAATGATGTTGCACTGCGATTCCCCTCTTCAGATATAGATTAATGGTGAAGGACAGAAAGTGAGAATCCAAGAATCAGATTGAAAAGCAATGTAAGAAACTGGACTGGCTTGAGCCATACTCTGATAAGACAATAAGAAGTACAATTCAAAGTCTAATCTATGAGGAGAGCTTTAAGATGAGAGGTCCAGAGTGGGAGAAAACTCAAAGCTGGTCTCCCAAATATTTAACCCTGCACTTCTGCTTATTCCTTTGATAGCTCAAGAGCCTTTAAACCAGATGTGTACTACCTCTGAGTGAATCAATAGGCCTCAGTTTGTGGACAATGCATGTAATGGCCATATTTTAATAGAAAATCTAGGGTTAAAAGATCCATATAAGTATCCTTATAAGATCCATATAAGTATCCTTTCTCCAGATTTTAATATGGTTACTTGGACCAAATACCTTTTCCTCCTCCTCCCCCTCCTCAAAAAGATATCAGAGAAAACAATTTCCTTTCTTATAGCAAAAAGAACCTTTGCTAGGACATGAACTCATTATAAGAAGTTTTCTAAAATGATAAATGATGGCTATGGGTCATTGGCAGACCTTAGGCTGGCTAAAGGGGCAGACAAGTTCCTACTTGGATTTACAAAACCATTTGGAAAGTTAGGTGTCCAACTCTCATTTTCTTTCACTGGGCATTATGGGCTAAATCCTATTTTATTTCACACACCTATGTAGCATGTACAGAGCTGTGAAATGGCCATTTTTGACAGTTGGACACAGTTTGGATTTTACTTCTGTCTGTAAAGAACAGAAACAGCCTGCGTGTGCACTTGCCAATAGACAAATGGTGGAAGAAAAGTACCCTCTTACCTCTTGGCCCATTAGTCTAGTGGCTAGGGTATCTGTACAGAGAACAGGAGACAGACTCTAGCCCCCATGTCCCACCTTAACCAGAAGTGGTTTGAAGCTGCATTTTTTTCCCCCATAAAAGGCTCTAGCCATCAGACTACAGGCTAGGCATTGCCAGAACACTCTTTAACCCAAAATGCAACCTACTGAGCTTGCCCAATATAGAAATTCAGGGAAAGCACAGCTATGTGTAATCTAAGCAGCACGCAAGTGCCAAAAATTGCTTTTACACATTTTTGTACGTGTCACTTCGGCATGTGAAGGTAAAACAGAATTTAGCCCCAGGAGTCTCTCTCAGCTAGGCAAGGACTGGTGAGAAACTACAGGATGACAGGCTTAAATTTACCATAGAGAATTGGGAAAAAAGTCATGGAAATTTCTCTGTATTACAGCAACATATTTCTTGGACCACCCTACCAGCTACCAGAAATTCATTAACCCATTTTACAAGTACTACCTTGGTAAAGACGCACTGAATGGTTAAGGATAGGATGAATTGGAAACAATTACCCAGATCCCAGAGGACGTGCTAGAGAGAACTGAGGAAGACCTAGCTTGAATGACATGAAGAGCAGTTCTAATTTATTCATTAAAAAGAAAGAAACTAATCTATCTATCTAGAGGAGACACCCTAGTTAGAACTCTCAACAAAATAGAGAAAGTTCAAGTAACAGAAATAGCATGAGAGGTGAAAAAGATGCTGTTGTGCAGAAGCAGCAGAGACTGCTCTGGCCCCTTGGTAGGAGCAGAACATATCACTTTGCTTTTGCAAAAGGTGCATCTTCCTCCAAAACCTTAAATTATGATAGTATGCTAAATCACATGCTGGAAGCCCAGATCCAGGACCT
Source organism: Caiman crocodilus (assembly GCA_030014935.1). Classification (NCBI taxonomy): domain Eukaryota; kingdom Metazoa; phylum Chordata; order Crocodylia; family Alligatoridae; genus Caiman; species Caiman crocodilus. Next base: position 13,362,628 of record JAGPOW010002067.1, on the reverse strand, counting down.
ACTACAATAGATGCCTCTAGAGAAAATGGGACAGATCCAAATATATTAACATTGATAGTCTTGCTGATTTACCCCAACTAAGGACTTGATCTGATGGCTCTCTTTTGAGATAATTAACAATTTGGTCCTGGCATCAGGAAAAATAGTCTTTTACCTCCTAGTAATTTTCCTGTTGGTTCAAAATTGGTATGGGGTGTTTGAATGAAAAGAAAGAGATGTCAGGCTATAATGGGGCCCCTCCCACATAACTGAAAGGGAGAGGGAGTAAAGAATCAGCAGGCCAGCTCCAGCCTCCAAGACAGACTGACAGTAGCAGAAGGCTCTGGAATAAAATGGCCACTCACCCCAGGTTTGACGAGCCTGAGGTAGAAATTGTGGGTCAGGTGATCCAAAGAGGGATACAAGCCTGAATGAGAGTGGGTAGTCTGGTCTTACTGGTTGCAGCAAGCAGAGCTCAGGGGAGAAAGGCCAAGCTACCCATGGAAGAAGGACTCAAGACAGCAAGAGAGCTGGAAGAAAGCCTCTATGCCACCAGGCAACACTAAATAAAAGTGTTTTTGAGTCTATATCATAGTGCTGCCACAGTGTGAAAGTTAACCCAAGGATGCAGGACTTTTTATTTGGGAGCAGATGCTCATTTTTTTTATCCTAGAGGGCCAGCTTGTAGCTGTAGGGGCAGAGGAAGCTACTAAGAAAGGTGCCAAGGGCACCCCAGATTCTAGATGGTAAAGGAGGGGATTTCTCCTTTTAGTTGAAGGACTGTGGTGCCAGACAGCAAGGGGCAAGATCAGGGCCAAGGGGCCTAGAGCACACAAGGACTGGAGCTGAAGCCCTGGGAGCCTAGGGTCCTGGTACAGTAGACATCAGGCAGAGGGACCCAGCCAGAGTAAAGTGGGCCAAGGCCAGGGTGCCTCTAACAATAACATCAAGGCATGGCATCAGAGAGAAGAGTGGAACCCTGAAGAGCCAAAGGGGACAAGAAGATGGCAACAAGGCGGTGGTCAGGAGGAGTGATTTTCCTGCTCTTGTGCTGGATGCGTTATACAGACATAAGAATAAACAGTCACAAAGAAGGGGATGATGATCATTGCAAAACTGCATGAAACAATTTTTCTGTGAATATTTTAGAAACCTATTCTATTGTGACTGCAGTGCAGTTGGCAAACTCTCTGATTTACACTTATTTTCAGAGTTGGCATGTCTCTGATTGATTAATTCTATTTATCCATTTCCCATGTAGATCCACTAGTCCAATAGTTCTCAACCTATTTAAACTTAAGGCACCTCCTGATAGACTCCAGGACCCCTTCAGAGTCAGCTCTTAGCTTTCACTCAAGTTTTTACTACAGAAAGAAAGTAGAGTAACTCTTATATTGCAAAGAACTCAGAAAGACCACAACAGGTCAGGATGGTTTTGACATTATGGATTTCTATGTGAAACCTCTTGGTTTATCTTGTGAATCATGTCTGCATATCGAACAGTGCTAACACTGCAGAGCACTCCTGAAACATTCTCAAGGCAGCCTAGGGTGTTGTGGCACCCAGACTGGGAACCACTGGATTATCTTAAACCCTACCACTATTCCCCAGTCACAGTCATAGAGCTTAGATTAACTTGAAACAATCGGCCAGATTCTAGGGACTTAGAAGCCTGTTACAATCGACAAGTGGAAACTGGATCAGATTCTAAGATGGCAGTAGGTATGATGACCTGTTTTCCAGCCTGTAAAAATGCTATAGCACCAGGAGATGGACCCCTACCTGTAGCAGCTTACATACATACTACAGGCAGGAGACAGCGCTAACTGGGTGAAACACTGGTCCCTTCCAAGGAGTGGTCCCTCCTTGCCTGAAGGAATCTGATTTTAACTTCTCAGCAACACAGGCCCATTTGGATGGGGCACAAATCAGCAGAGGCATCAACACAGTTTATATACTGAAAGAGACATTCTGCCTTGACATGCTAAGCAGCAGTGGCCTAAAGGTAATTAGTAAGGAAAATTCTTGAAATTAAGAGAAATTAAGCATTGGAACCAACATCCAAAGGAAATGGTCAAGGTGCCATCATTGCAGACAGTGAAGAAGAGATTAAAGGGAGCAATATAAAGAAGAGCAGTGGTTGGATCTGAGGGACTGAGGGGTTTTGCAGTCTCTATTCTGAACTGATTTGTACACATTTTCAGCAAGGTTAACATGTATTGTGAAGTTACTGTGATCCACTGAAGGGAAAGTAGGTTCTTCTGAGTGAGTTCCATCATCCTGATGTTCCAGGTTCTTGAGAATCTTGTCTAGATCCCACTTCTCAATATCCTGAAAGAAGGAAACGAAATGGTGATGGAGAATTCACTCACAGGGAGTTACTAAAAAAGATCAAAGCAGAAGCCAATATTTTACAAGCTAAGGTTTCACAGATGTTGCCACACAACAGCACCAGAATGCCTGAACAACATGTGGAAATCTTTCCCACTCACCTCCTTCAGTGGCAGCTTGTTGTTACTTCCTGGCTGAGGGCTGTAGAGTGTATTGTGGATGTACAAAACTGGCCGTGACTTTTTAGAAAGAGGGATGTACTGCCTGAATCCTATTATCTGAGTCTCACTGTCATGGCTGTGCAAGGCAGTACAAGTTCTTCCCACCTAGAGTGGCTGATGCTCAAGCATGCCAAGATTAACAGGGCTTTCTACCATACTTGGAGAAGTTGCTGAGCCTAAGAGGGCTGCAGGAATGTGGACTGAATCCACATGTCTGAGTTTGAGAGAGAAGTCCCTTTACTATCTGCCTGACCTTGTTTTTACTGGAGTCATCCATTCCCAACTCTCCTCTCACTTCAAAACAGCATACACTGAATTTCATACACTGAATTTCTTCCCAACAGCAGGCATCTATCCTTTCCTTCTTTGCTCACCCAGCAGTCTCAGATGCAGCCCAAGCCTCAGTCCTCTCTCCCGATGCCTCTTACGGTCTTTCCTCTCCCTGCCACCATGTCCAGCAGAAATGCAAGCGTGGCCAGGCTGTGTCCACAAATGAAACACTAACAGAAGTGGTACAGTGAGAGGGAAGACAGAGGCTTTTTGTATCTATCCCACTTTCTTACGCAATTCTGCTAGGGCTCCTTCAATGAGGATCACTGACCTGTATAAAAATAGACTGGTGAAACAGCAGGAAGGTGGACAGAGAGTAAGATAGAGCTGTTCATATCCTTCTTTGAAAGAAGGGATATGTAGCCTGATCCTCCAACTCCCACTGGGCACTTTTACACATGCTTGGGAGGAAGTGGAGGATGCAGTGCTTCAATTAGAGCAGGTCCAAGAGCCGCTTTAATTATAGCACTGCTGCATCTCCTATATTAGCATCTCCATGCTTAAAAATGGTGACAGGGAGCTTGAACTAAAGCTTGTTTAATGAGCTTGAGTTCAAGCATCCCCACCACCATTTTTAAGTGCAGGGATGCTGATACATGAGATGCAGAAGACTGCTGGAGTGCAGCAACTGCCACTCTCCAGAGACTCAATTAATCGAGTCTGCTCCGACGTGCTGGAATTCCAGCATGTTGGAGCAGCCGCTACACTCAGGTATAGGTGCCCACTGATTTCAATGAGAGTGGCAGATCTTCTGCACGTCTCACAAAGAAGCTAGAACCTTCTTCCCTCTTGTTTCCATCCATCCCTCCTCTTTCTTCAAGGATACAGGGTTTGGTCCCAGATACATTTTTGCTGCCTGAAGCATCACCAAAAGCAGCTTCAATTTCAGAATTGTTTGTCCAATAAAAATGGAGTAGCTTCCAAATATTTCTTGGTATCTATAATAGTCCACGTGCCTTCTTCCAAAAAGGCAGTGTGGGGAGGAGGCCACAAGAGGAAGTGAGAAAATACAATGCCAGTCAGCCCACCCAGCCACTCAGGGGGGTTAGAAAGGTGAAAAAGTTCTTGCTGGTTAACATGCAGAACTAAAGTACATACACATCACCCTCTCCAGAGCAGATGTTGGTTGTCCTGGTCTCATGGATCATAGGCTATTTCACAGCACACAAACAACCATCCAGGGTCTATGCTGGAACTCATGAAACAGTAAGCAGTTCACTGCAGTTCACCATTTATGACAAAAACATGGCCTACTAGCTAACTACAGGGAAATAGAAGAACTTGCCCATTTCTGCTCAAAGCCACCTCCGGGCTTAAAATATAAATACCAAAATAACTACCCTCTACCCTAAAACACTTACTTTATCATATATGGCTGATCATTTACAGAAGGTTTTTCATACTGTAAATGTATGTCACTGACCATGATTTAAAGGATACTTAATCAAAATATATTTGTTTACTGTACAACCCAATATTATTTATCAGAGAAAGGTAATAGGTCTTGATATTTTGCTGCAGCTTATGGAGTGCAGCTCTGTATCCTACCGAGGTCCCATGGAAGTTAAAAAAGATTCCACGTAAGCATAACAAAATGCAAAAAGCAAATTAAAAATAAGTTTGGGAAAGCATCCAACCACCAACTACACACTATTTATGAAACCAGATCAGTCTGTTGTATATCTGTTTTTGCATATACATATTAAGGTTTTTGAAAACTTTCTGATCCTCCTAACTTTTATTTACATGTATTATAGGATCAGGCCCTTATATGTACAAAGAACTTGCACACTGATTTCTTTCCAACTAACTGATTTTTACACTTTTTCCAGTAAAAAGTACATATCCCTGATCAGTAAAATGATGGCATTAGGACAATGATTGTTTTAAAGTGTTTTTAATGTTATTTTGAAAAGAAGGTTTGTTGTAAATTATGCTAAAACTGCATTGCAAATGCACCAGAAATGTAAATTCATTGCTGTCATTCAGGCCTTTTGATAAAGAATCATCAGGGTTGAAATCTAACATGCTTCTCATTGTAAAAACCTCCATCATCTGTCACATCCTCTTAAGAGAGACTCTACTCTTTCCAGACTGATAAATTTCAGTCAGGCAGCTGAGCCTTAATTAGCTTTACTCGAGTGTTACAGGTTGCTGCTCAAAGTCTGATGAAGGACAAAAGTCTGAGGATTACTACAAGCTGGAACCTGTAATATGAAATGATGCTAATCATGGTTCAGCAGCACTGCTAAGATTTATTGGCCTGGAAAGAGTGAGGAGTGACAGACAATTGAGGGTATTATAATGAGAACGTGTTAAATTTCAACAGTGATGCTGTTTTACCAAAAGATCTGAATGGAAGCATTGAATTAATGTAATTGCTATAAGTAGGGTGTACCTGAGAGCCAGCTTTTTTTTTAAATGCTGTTCCTAACTATTTCAATATAAATCATTTTACTGAAAGCCCTGAACTATCAAGCAGATAGTTATATTGTCAGGTCCATGTCCTGCTAACATTTACTCACAGGAATAAGGCATTCAGTAGGGTTCAGAGGAGAGCCAAGGGTTTGCAGAGTTTAAATCTTAATTCAAGATGGATTTTTGGTTGTAGGTATATTGGTCTAAGGACACAGGCAGGCAAGGTACTTTGGGTAGATGTGATCTATTTTATTAGAGCAACTGAGTAGCAGGAAAAAAGTTTTTTCAAGCTTTTGGGCATGCTCCATGAAAAAAAAGTGTCAGCCCCTTTAAGAGAATTACTATGGTCCTGAATCAGCAAAGTATGTAATTATATGCTAAATTTTATCATTACCAAGCAGTTCCATTGACTTCAATGGGCTTAGTCACAAGCTTTATGAAGTTGGGGAGGTAAGGACAGGCCAACATAGCCTACTAACCTGGAGGCAGGACTATGACAGGGATCCAGAAGGGGCCCAGCAGTGACTGACACAGGCTCAGGCTCACTCAGGACCATGGACAGCCTCTCTTACACAACCTTCAATAAGAACAAGGCATGGCAGGAAAGTGAGCAAGGGAGGGTTACAGTTGAGCCTGAGCCAGATAGAGCCTGCATGGCCATCAGGGGGTGTCATGGCTTCCCTTGTGGCCATGAGCCTTCTACAGTGGTGCATTGACAAGGAAGCAAACTATGCATGGGGAAAGACCCTGTGTCCCTGAAAGGGGAGAGCAAACCCTTGAACTGAGCTAAAAAACCCAAAAGTCTCAAAACATTTGCAAACCCAAAAACACTTGCAAACCTGGTGCTCGTGGCCGAAGAGAAGGCGGAGATCTTCAATGGGTTCTTTGCCTCGGTCTTCCTGAGGGGGGACCGGGACATCCCTCCCATTGGAGGA
>JAGPOW010002067.1:13335018-13346383 GCA_030014935.1 Caiman crocodilus | reverse complement strand
AAGTGTTTCCTTGGGGGTCCTTGCCTTGCTTATAGTTAGTTCCAGGGCTGGGGCAGGGGTGGGATCCCTAGAGTGCCTTAGACTGCTAGCTTTGCAAGGATTACTCAGAGGGCCAGCAGTGGTGGCAGTCATCCCCCCATCCTCCGGTGGGCTTAGTTTAAAGCCCAGTAGAGCCGGTCAGCCAGTCTGGCTGAGAAGAGCCTCCTCCCCAGTGGAGAGAAGTGGAGGCCAGGTGTGGGGGTCTGCACACATGGCAGTGAGAGGCAGGGTATTGGTGCACGTATATGGCAGGGTTTGCATAAGGGACTTGCCCTACGAACACACACACACACCCTTCTGCTCCTGGCCCTGGGGTACTGGCACAGACCTTGTGCTCCCACAGTCTGGCCATGCATCTGGGCGCCATGTGGTGCAGGAGTAGTCAGTGATCAGGCAGGGAAGCAGTGAAGGGAGAAGGAGGTGGGGAGTGGCAGTGAGTGGGCACGCAGGAGTGTAGCAAGAACTGGGCAGGAGTGTGGAGCCCATGCAATGTCCTGGGGCCAGCACTGGTAGAGAGCAGTGGGGAGGCATGAGTGCAGGGCCCCAGCCAGCAGGGGTCTATGAACCCGGACCAGGCCGGCAGAGAGAGAGGGGAGCCAGCCCAACTCCAGGGCCCCTTCCAGCCTGCACTCCATGCCCCTGCCACCCTGTTCTGGGCACCGTTGGCACTGGCCAGCCCTGACGTACTGGCATTGGTCCCATGCTCCCACCCAGCTATTGCTGCGCTCCACACACCTGCTCACTGCCACTGTCACCCCTCCCCACTCCACCTCCCCCCACAACACGCGACCACTTTCACCACTTCCCTGCCGGCCTGCTGGCTGCTCCTGTACCACATGGCTCTTGGCTGCATGGCTGAACTGCAGCACTCAGCAGGAGCTGGCCCAGCCCAGCCTGGCCCCAAGGACTTCGGCAATCCCAGAGGCTCTCCCCTGCATTCCCACCCTCCCCACTTACTTGAATTTTCCTCCAGCCAGGGAGGCAGCAACAGCCCCAGTGTCCTTGACAAGAAAGCTCTGCTAGACAGAGGCTTCTGGGTAGGGTGTGGGGTGGCCCAGGCTGCTAGATCCTGCCAGTTCCCCCTGGGTCCTACTGACCTTGTATCCTATCATCTCTGACAGGCAGATAGGAGTAGTTAAATATTAAGTTTCTAAATATTTTAGGGGCCCCACAGGCCAGACAATTGCCTGGTGGTATATTGCCCATCCCTGTGGAAGTAAAACCAGATCCTTTCTATGCAAAGCAAGTGCAAGACTCAAGCTCCAGATGAATTTGCATCACCCTAGTTGGACACATGCTTCAGATGTTTAAAAACAGAAAGAATGAGGAGACCATTAATGAGGGTATCACAATTAAAAAATATATTTATAATCATAGTATTGACATGCATATTTACAAAAGGGCCTATAAACTGGTTTTGAGATTACGATCCACTGTGCAAATGATAAGTAAGATACAGTCCCCACTCTAGAGAGCTTGCAGTCTAAACAGATAAGAGAGATGCAGGGGCACAGAGGAGAGATCGGACTTGTCCAGGCTCGTGAACAGTAGAGCCAGGAGCAGAACTCACCTCATCTGAGTGATAGTCTAGTGTTCTACCCTCTGGACCCGGCTGATTTCTATGAAGGTGATTAAAGCCCAGATTGGCAGTTCTAGCATCTATGCTATTTACAAGAGCTTCTCTGTATTGCTAAGCTGCACCCTAAAGTCCTTGTTACACTGTGAGCCACACAAAAGCTAACTGGTGTTAATGTTAGCTCCAGTTTGAAGCAGTCACATTTCAGGCCAGCAGGGAAGGGCTGGGAGGACTAAAAGGTAAGAATCCCTCCTCTCCCCCTCCCTGCCCTATTCTGGGCTTCCCCCACCCCCAAGGGCTCTGTGGGTCCCCTCCCTATCCCCAAGGGTCTCTCCTTTCCCTTTGGGGTTCACCCCTGCCTCCTGCCTCCCACAGCCCCCAAGGCATTATTTGTTTGAGGGTACCTGTGCTGTTTGTCCCAGGGAAGCAGGCAGGAAAGAGTTAATCTGCTTGCCCAGCTGACACTGCAGCCTGGCTGCTGCACCTCTGGCCCAGAGAGTAGCAGGAGCTGAAGTAGTGGTGACTGGGCAAGTAGGTTAACCCTCCCCTGCCTGCACCCTGAGTAAGCAATGAGAGGGGGAGCGTAATCAGGGATCTGGCATGCTGGAGAGAATGGAGGGGTAGTGGGCCCAATCCAGGCCAGTGGGAAAGGGGGGACAGGTGAGGTGTTTACACTAAAGTGTAGAGTGGATACACTTTAGTGTAGGGGTAGGTAACCCCCAGCACAGGGGCCAGAGTGTGGCATGCAAAGGCATTTTGCTTGGCACGCATGCCTTGAGGCAAACAGCAGGGAAGGGGCCAGGGCTGCACTGCCACAACAAGGAGCCGCCCCTTGCAGCTCCCCTGCCATCTGCCCTGGCATGCCAACATTTTATCTGTCAAGGTTGTGGGTATTTTTGTCACTTTGTCCAAAATCGTTGCTGATCCCTGCCTTATAAGGCATAACATGAGCTGGGTAACACAGATCAGAGATAACTTAAAACTAGCTTCAGTTGTTAATGTGTGAACAATCCAGATATTAAGAGCTCCAGGAGCTGCCCAAAATTACCATGTTTCAAGGCCCTAACTTAGAAGAAATGATTTACGTTGAGCATTATGCTAAGCCATAAAAGACAAGGTTTTTACCTCAATCAGCATGGGAAGAAAGATTTTCATCTTATATTTGCATAAAAAAACCTCATTAAATACAGTATCTGTCATTAAACTCCTGCAAAAAGCAACATGCACTCAATAATGGAAACCAACTTTGAAGCTGATTAAAGGCAACCAAAATCGAGCATGTTTATAAAACACGTGGCCCATATTGGGAAAACATACTGAAGCACAATCCATCTGAGTAAGATATATGATAGTGCCGGATGCATACAGTCCCCCCCAGCACTGACTCTTTTTCAAGTCATGAGGAGCCACTACACTGAATACATTTTGACTTTCTCTTCACTCCCACAGCTGAGCTGTGCCTTTCTTTCCCATTTCATAGAATCATAGAATGATTCCTATTTCTTCAGCAGTCTTAAATGTCTGGCGCACATCACCAAATGGGGTCCCAAATAGTTCACTCAGAATCCCTAGGTTGCCCCTTCTCTCAGCCTTTCACATAAGATTACTGTAGCATTAAGCAGTCTGAGTTGTGCTGTCACCACGGCTGTTTGTTGACTCTGGTGGGGTCCAGCCCAACGAACTACAGGGTAAAGCATAAGCCATTTTGTGGGGTATTTTTTGCAAAAGTGTGTATATACAGGTACAAAAGTGCTGCTTAAAAGTGTGCTTATGGTATACCTGTGTTAAAACTTGCAGCAGTTTAAAAAAAAAAAAATAACCCAACCCCCACAGATTTATATTCCTTGTTGTAGCAGTGGGAGGGGGGACAAACTCAAGCTAAACTTCCAATAATTAGATGTTATACCTGGAGAATTATAACAAGATTATAAATTTTCCATCTATAGAATGTAATTGTTGGGGGTAGTCTTATAATTTGGGTGAATATAGTATGTAGTCTCCAAAATGAAAGTTCTGATCTATTCAGAAGGACATTGAAACCTCAATTGAGTATTAAAGTCACAGAGCACATCACAGAATCCACAGCTAGCACTGAAAGTGCCTTCTCCATATCAGAACAGAGCTGAACCAGGAAAGCAGAGAAAAATGCCTATAATTTTTTCCACCCAGGCTCTATCAGCCTGTCAGAAGCCTTCAGGCTGCCAGCTGTTAATAGGCATAATTTCTTAAGCACTAAAAACACTTGGGGGGGGGGGGGGGGGACACAGCTAACAATGACACTACCCTGTTCATATAGGGCTTTTCATTTGTCAGTCTCAAAGCACTTTGTAGACAGGAAAGTAAGTATGATTTCCCCTAATTCAGAGACAGGGAAACTGAGACAGAGGAGAGGCAGTCACAGCCATCAGTGGAACTGCTCTTCTGACTCTCAGCCAGATAGTTGGTCCACTGAAAAAGTGTCTCCAGGAGAGACTATTTCCATGATCATTAGCCCTGGAAAAACATAGTCATAAGCCTACTGCCATACTAGTAAAGTGTTAACACCACAGCATGCTGAAGGATAAAAACAAAGGGAATTTTATATCAGTGTAATTATTTCCTTATCTCATACTGTGCTTTTAAATTGGGCAGGTAACCATTACATGGGATCTAAATCTGTGATGAGCCAAGTGCCCTCAACTCCTAGTTTTTTCAATGAAAGTGGAAGGACCCCAGCATTTGGCAGAAATCGGGCCCATGTTCCAGTTTAGTATGCTCAAGAGAATAATGAAGCAGACAGGAACAGCATTCTGATAATTTTACAGGTAAGAGACTTATGTACTAATACAGGCTCCACTGTTCAGAGCAAACTAGTGTCTCATTGTGAAGAATTGGCTACTCAGGAACTCCATTAGCATTCAAAGAACTCCTTCTAGAAGACAGAAAGGAAGAATGCTGCATAGCAAAACTTACCACTGAGGTGTCAGAGTCCAGAGATGGAATTTGGTCTTTCACTGCAGAGAGTATGGCTCCCCACTGTAACATCCTGCAGCCCTGGAAAGGAGTTGGAAGACCCTCAGATTGGCTCTCCTTATCCTTGCTTTCTCTTTCTGATGCCATTTGAAACAGCTTCCATGCAATCGAACTCAAATGCAAGAGCTTCAGAGCATGTAACTAAAAAAAACCCAAAAACATCATCAGTACAAAGTAGAAATAGATTCCGCATCCATTAAGCAATAGCTTAATTCTTGGCTATCCTGTACTTCGAATTACTATGTGGTCAGCAGTACCCCAAACAGTGCAGATATTGCCTGCACTATAGTATATCATATAGAGCCTTTGCTTTCCACCTGACTCTGATGAGGCTGATACCTTTCCGTTCCCACACCAGGAGGCAGCCAAGGAGCAGTTCATACCCTGGAATAATTTAGAGCAGCCTCAAAGATGCTCCTAATCGGGCAAGCTTATAATAGCACCCTCCTACCCACCCCACTTGCCCCATACCCTAGAAAAGAGGCAGGGAACAGGTTGAGATGTTTCCATTCCACCAGTTCAATGTCCAGTAAAGGATCCTGTGCCTCTCCCCTAGCAACTGAAAGCTGTGCTGTTTGGATCATTCTAATGGGGAAACCTTTCTTTTTCAATTTCTTATGATACAATTATATGACTTCCAGGAAGACTAAAAATGGAAGTAAATCTGTCCCAACTGAAAATAGAAGTTGGGTGGCTTGTGATTGCAGAGTTTAGTCAGTGAACTGATCACTCTTATTAAGTCACTCATCAGTATGTCCCTGCCATTCCCCTTGACAGACTGCTTAGCATGCACAGAGTAGAGGTCATTCTTGGCCCAAATGAATTTACAATTTAAACTGTGCAAGGTGAACAATGTACCTTTGTGAACGCTTTCCACACACCATCCACTTAATATCTCTACTTTATTCATATAAGAGTGTTTAGGATTGGATGGCATCAAGATGCCTAACTGCATTCATGGCAGGTGAGGGCAGCTGAGGACATACAAAATTAAAGATCATTAGCAGTTCCTGTTTGTTCTCTGCAAAGTGTAGCTGCATTTCCTGGTACTTCTGTCAATATGAAAATGGCAAAGAAGTCAGAATATCTCAGTATAAGGCACATATTAGGAACATGGGCCTTATGCCCACTGAACAATGATAAGCCACCCCTCCCCCCACCATTAATAGACGGGGCTATTAGGTGTGTGTCAACTGAATTCGTGAGACAAATACAAAACAAAACTGAAGGCACAAGACTGAAGGTCAAGGTACAAAATGAGTGTACCAAGGGTGGACATGGGGCAAAGTAAATGGAACAGTGCTCACTAGCCTTCAAATGACTCCAAGGAGCTAGAGGACACCTCCCAATGAAACTTTGCCTGGAGAGGTGAAAAGACATGGGAAAGGTAAATGGCTCAGCAGTCTCTGGGGCAGAGTTGGGGTGCAGCCAGGACCTTTTTCCTGGTCAGACAGAGCACCAGCTTGCTGCCCTGGGATAGAAAACATAGGAATCACTGAAGTGGATCAGACATCTAGTCCAATACTAAAATAACCAGCACCAGACACATGGGGAAAATGCAAGCACTTCTCTCCATCATGCAGATGCAGGACAATCTTCCCTTCTCATTGGGCCACTGCCATCCTCCAGCCTTCAAGCTGGAGACTGCTTTAAAACCATTTTAGACTGGACATAAAGAAAAACTTTTTTACTGACTAAGTCTCCAGAGTCTGGCATAAGCACCTATGTTGGACACCTTTAACAAACGCTTGGATGCTCATCTTCCTGGAGTGATCTGACCCCAGATGCCTTCCTGCCCCTTGGTCAGGGGGCTGGACCAGATGCTCTCAGGAGGTCCCTTCCACCCCTAACGTCTATGAAATCTATGAAACAAGAATTTGGAAGTTTAAACTGTCTCCCAAAATCTACATTAGCAGTTATTAGTATAATCCTGCCCATCACTGCATTGCAGGTCACTACCCCATCCCTCTGCAATCTTGCTCAATTTTCGGCCTGTGCCCCACGGGGCAATGAGCCGCTCGCTGTGCTCAGCTTATTTCTAGGGTTTGTTTTGCATATGCCCCCGTCTAATTGCAGTGCTGTCCTGCACGTCTATCCCTTCCGAGCCTCATCGCAGGCCCTTCGCCAGCCCTTTCTTTAGTGTGCGTTACTTGGGTCACGGTTTGCTTTCCCAGGCAAACAAGCCTCGATCGGCTGCGCTCACCAGTCCCGAGCCCGGCTCTGCAGCTCTGCCCTCACCCCACGCAGGGCCGCAGCTGACGACTGCTGGCCCCGCCCCCTCCTCACGCCGCCTATCACCGGCGGCCCCGCCCCGCGCTTCCTCGCCGTTGCCACAGTAACCAGCACAACCGCCACCGCGGCTCCTGCACGCGTCCCCGGCAAACGAAGCGCGCGTCCCCTGCGCGCCTCCCCCGCCGCGCCGCCATCGCCTGGCCAGGCACTGCCACCCGCCGCCAGCGACCCGCAGCCCCAGCTCACAACGCACCTCCACGCCCTGCAGCTCTCCCAGCCTGCTCGACCCGCCCCACCCCGCCCCCTGCCCGGAAAGCAAAGCAAAGCAAAGCAAAGCAAACGCTTTCTGTCCTGTCCGGTTCGGTCCTGTCAGGAAAGGAAAGCAAACGCTAACTGCTGCGTAGAAGACAGCACCTCAGAGGCCTGCTACCCTGGGCGGGTGACGCATGTTTATACATGGCTGTACTCTTCAAAAAATCGACATTGTCATCCTTTGCGGTCACTGCCAAAACTCCTGCTTCTAATACCTCCCTGCTAGGACCTAGCCCGGTGTGCATCTCATTGGCTAGCTCGAGCCCCGCCTTGCAGAACGGTTCTGTTCCATTGGCCGCGAGGAGTAGGCGGCCCATGCGTTCCTGCGGAGCATCTTGGGACATGTGGTTCGCTCACAGGGAGGGAGGTTCAGACTCCCAGTGGCCTCCGCGCGGGCGGGGCGGCCGGAAGTGCGGAGCTGGTGCGGTGCTCAGGTGAGGGCGGCGTGGTACGGCGCATGAGGTGTGGGCGGATTTCGTGCGGCGGGGGGGGGAGCAGCACGAAGTGGCATCCGCGCGGGCTCCGCTTCCTCCTGCCCCCGCCCAGCGGGTTCCAGCCGCGTCTTTCCCGCTCGGCCCTGGCTGGGGCAGCTTAGACGTCTCTTCCCGCCTCCCAACAAAGCCCCGGCGGGAGGCGACGCGGTCTACCGCGGCACCGGACTGAGCTCACTTCCTCGTCATTTCAAGCTACCGTTGTCACTGCTGAGTGGGGTTTCTTCCTTTGTACGCCTGTCTGTAAGAGATCTGTTGCCAAAACATACTTGTGTTTATAGTGTTTGGGTCATGTGGTAAGTGTGATGGTTCAAGAAAAATGCTAGAGGCAAGGATATTTGTTGGTGATATTTTATTAGAACAACTGTATAGTTGTGAGGGTCACTGCTCAGCTTTAGGGTTGCCCTGTACTCTTCCTCTGCTTTTTTTTCCTCCAGATGGTTCAGGAAGGCAGGGTACAGTTGTACCCAGAAACTTGTCTATGCCCATCCCAAATCTACAGCTGGTCCCATGGATCATAGTAGAATCACAGAAATCACTCAAAGCAGGACCATTCCAGGTAGATCTTAGTAGCCAAAGCTTTGTCAAACCGGGCGTGAAAACCTTCCAACGATGGAGATTCCACCACCTCTCTGGGTAACTTGTTCCAGTGCTTTACTACCCTCCTAGTGAGAGTTTTTCCTGATATCCAACCTAAACTTTCCTTGCTGAAACTTGAGACCATTGCTCCTTGTTCTGTCATCTGCCACCACTGAGAACAGTCCAGCTCCATCCTCTTTCCAACCTTCCTTCAGGTAGTTGAAGCCTGCTATCAAATCCCCCCCTCAGTTTTCTCATAAGCTTCCTTTTGTTTTTAAGCTCACCAAAGAGTTCTCTGCTGAGCCAAGCTGGTCACCTGCTATGTTTGCTATTCTTCCTGCACATCGGGATGATTTGTTTCTGTGCCCTCAGTAAGGTTTCTTTAGAATACAATCAGGTCTCCTCGACTCCTTTCCCCTCAGGCTGACCTCCCAGGGAATCCTCCCCATCAGTTCCCTAGGGGAGTTGCTGCTTTTCTGAAGTCCAGGGTCCTTACTCTGCTGTTCTCCTTTCTTCCTTTCCTCAGGATCCTACACTCAGATCATCTGAACTCAATCCTGGACTCAGTCATCAGCAGATATCAGGGTGATTGAAGTCCCCCATGAGAATCAGAAGGACTTGTGTGATTGGGAAACTGCTGCTAGCTGTCTAAAGAAAGCCTCATCCACCACATCTTCATGGTCTGGTCTATAGCAGACATCTACCACAATAGTACCCTTGTTGCTTTCCCCTCTGACCCAAACCGAGAGACTTTCAGCAGGCCTATCTCTAGTTTCATACTGGTGCTCTGAGCAATCGTATGGCTCTTCTACGTAAAGTGTAACTCCTCCTCCTCTTCTTGCCTGCCTGATCTTCCTGAGCAGTTTGTACCCATCCATGACAGTGCTCCAGTCAGGCGAGCTTCCACCAAGTCTCTGTTATTCCAATCCCATCCCAGTTCTGAGACTGCAGGGACTTCCAGTTCTTCCTGCTTGTTTCCCAGGCTCCATGCATTTGTGTACAGATACCTGAGGTTGCCCTGTAACTTGAGGTTACAGACACTTGATTGCCCTACTTGTTCATGAAGGACAAGTGGGCAACCACTTTCCCCCTCCTCCTCTTGTTTCTTCCAGGTCTCCCATTTCCACTACCTCAGGGCTTTGGTCTCTGTCCCCCAGGAAACTTAATTTAAAGCCCTCCTCACTAGGTTAGTGAGTCTGTCTGCAAAAATGCTCTTCCCTCTCTTCATCAATTGGATCCCATCTCTTCCTAGCAATCCTTGAAAAAACATCCCGTGGTCAAAGAAGCCAGTAACCTGGGTTACAGCCTTCAGTGCACTGAAAAGTAACAATTGCAGTGTTCAGCCTTAGACTGACTGAAAAAGTCAGTTTACTGAGGGCACGGACACACTTGGAGAAGTTTTAAAGAGGGAGTGTTACAAAAGGGTAGCAGCTGATACATTCACATTGTTAGGTGTAGACAACCCAAATGTAGCAAATACACTTCAATTTTAAGGCTGACTGGAGCAATATTGAAGGATTTTGCTACATTTGTATTATTCCAGGCTTGTCTGCACCCACAGTGGAAAGTAACACCTGCTGCCCTTTTGAAAGGCCTCCAAATGTAGGCATGTGTCCTACCCTGAGTGACTGTTACAATGTGATCAATTGCAAAGGAGCTATTTTTTTTGCAGAACCTGATAGGAATTAAGGTGATGCTGGATTAATGTTGCTGAGTTTAATGTATCTGGCAAAGCTCAAGGAGAGGTGAAATACATGGTCATAGCACATAATTAAATAAAGGCACAGGCCAGTTTTGGCAGCCTCCAGATCCAGAACTGCAGGACAGAAGTCCTTTATGGGGAGAGAAATCTGCACAACTTCCTGTATTACATTGGCTTGGGGTTAGGAAATTGGAGGAGACTGAAGCTGGTTGAGCAGCTATAGAGGTAGGTTAGAAGAGACTGATGAATACTGTGAACATAATTTCATAGTTGATAGGGTTGGAAGGGACTGTGGGGGCTGAGAAATTGGCCGGATGGGGACGCCAATGGAGTGGAATTAGGCACAGTAAGCTTGATGGTCGAATTCAAAAAAGAACTTTACTTACAACTGGAGTACAGTGTAGGCACACTCTGTAGAGTTGCAGAAAACAAGTAGAAAACAGAAAAGCAGAAACCGGGTGGCACACTGATGTTGTTCGAGCATGCAGGGCAAGGGGTACATCTGGATTTTGGCGACGGGGAGTTGTTGGTGCTTGATCAGGCCTCCAAGTATGCTCTGAGATAGACATAGGGATCTCTCCCAACACGCACGCGGAGTTCTCCAACTTTGGTGGAAACTTCCCAAGCCTTTTATACGGCTAGCGAGCCAATTGCTAGCCGCCATGTATGCATAATTTACAACAGGCCAATTAACAGCGTGCACACAACGGTGCAGATGCAAGCTTTGGTGGGAACTGATTCTTGCACCAAGAGCTCTTTCCCGCCACAGGGGAAATCCCTGCACCGGGTACTCGCATTGTGCCAAGAACTCTACTGTGCCGAGGCACTTTTAACCATTGAGCTCTGACAGGCACCTGAGCGGATCATCAAGTCCGACTCCCTGCCAGGGCAGGAAAAAGTACTGGGATCAAACAACCCCAGCGAGGTGTCGTGATTCTGTGGTTTTAACCAGGCTTTTTTTTCTGAACTGAATGGCTCCAAACTCTTCCCACTCCATCACAATCTGTAAAGCACCTATAGCACCCTAAGCACTACTGTAATAGACATGATTGAGGCCCATGGCACATGTTCATTTAATAGTGTATTGGGATCCGTTCCTTTGTTCCAACAACTGAACCTTCCGTTATGTCACATGTGCTGAGCAGGACGCACAACTTTGGGATCAGGGTTTGAATCACGTTCCCAAGCTCCCCCTGCACAGCCAAGTAGGAAGCTTGGGTGCCTGATGAACCAGCATGGTCCTGGGGCTGAGACCACTGGTCAGATAATTAGTAGTCCCAGTCCCTGCTTGACCAATCGTATTTCCTTTTACTTCACCAGAGGGCCAGAAGTTCTCAAAAATCTGTGCTAGAGGCTGAGCTATGATGTTAGCCAGCACCTTGAAGACCCTGGGGTGTAAACTGTCAGGACTGGCTGACTTGA
>JAGPOW010002067.1:13295196-13334918 GCA_030014935.1 Caiman crocodilus | reverse complement strand
AAGTGTTTCCTTGGGGGTCCTTGCCTTGCTTATAGTTAGTTCCAGGGCTGGGGCAGGGGTGGGATCCCTAGAGTGCCTTAGACTGCTAGCTTTGCAAGGGTTACTCAGCGGGCCAGCAGTGGTGGCAGTCTCCCCATTCCCTGGCGGGCTTAGTTTAAAGCCCAGTGGAGCAGGTCAGCCAGTCTGGCTGAGAAGAGCCTCCTCTCCAGCGGAGAGAGGTGGAGGCCGTCCCTTCCCAGCAGCTCACTGCCTTTCTCTCCAAAGAGGAGGCTGTGGTCATGGAAGCCAAAGCCTTCCTGGCTTGCTGAGGTAGTAACACTGAATACAGCTTTCTTATGACTGACAACATGAGGAGGTGCTAACTTTGTTTAGATGATATTGCTTTTTTTGAAACATATCTTGGTGCTTGTCATTCCTTATGCTTGTCCCTTAATTTAAGCAGGGCTACATTGCTCTCCAAGGTAAACATTTTTAAAATGG
This sequence comes from Caiman crocodilus, assembly GCA_030014935.1. Taxonomy (NCBI): domain Eukaryota; kingdom Metazoa; phylum Chordata; order Crocodylia; family Alligatoridae; genus Caiman; species Caiman crocodilus. The sequence goes on along the minus strand of JAGPOW010002067.1, from coordinate 13,334,438 downwards.
CCCTTCTTCCCAATGCATCTTTTTTTTCTTTTTAAATTATAAATCTGGCCCCTCCTGTACGGGGCTGCACTTCATCTCGGTGCTTAATAATGTTTAAAGCTTAGTCTTGACACATATGCTCAAAAGCTGCCCTAACTATGTTTTAACTGGAAGAGGAAAGGAATGGAATCTCATTGGCTTGAAAACTTTTTAAAAGATGGTTTCTTAACATAATTTGTTGTGTTTTGTAGAGCTTCCTTGACCCAGAGAGAGTACTGAATTAAAAGGCTGTCTGTGGAGGTTCTTCAGCAACATTTCCTGTTTCTCAGGACAACTTCCCTGGCCACAGAAGGCAGAGGAGGAGATCAAGGTAAGAGTAGGAATTCTAGTGATATACTTCTGACACAGCAGCACCTCCAAAGCCAAGGGTATGCCAGACCTCCAGAGCCAAACAGAGGTGTCAGACTCATCTGGCTCCTTGGGCTGGATGGAGGGTCCCTGAGCCATCCTGCAGGCTGTACTATGACCAATTTCCTTGTTCAGCACCTTTAGCACTAGGTTCAGCCTGTGCATTGCACACAGCACGTGTTGGCCTTAGAATTTACTGTGCAAGCAGCATCTGGAGTCAGCACTGGATGTGGCCTGGCCATAGCATACAGGCTGGACCAGCACTGCAGGCATCATGGGGTCAGTTTGGGGCAGTGCCCCAGTACCCTTTGCTCAACTCATGTGCTGCATCTGCTCCAAGGTTAACACAGACTGCATGCAGGAATGGGCTGGCCATGAGCAAGGCAGGCAGCACAGGTGGCCAGTTCAGGGTGTGCTGCCTGTGCATGTGACACCCTTGCCAGCCTGGACTTTCGTGCTAGTTTCAGCTCAGCCAAATTCACTCTAGCCCCAGAACCAATGTGCAGGGCTGGTCTGGTGGTGTGCTGCTTGCAGCACATGTCCTGGACCAGTACCCTGTGCTGTGTACAGAGCACATGGGACTGGGGCTGCTGTATGGTGCCAGTCCCTTGACCCATGGGCCAGATCATATGAAACCACAGGCTGGATCTGGTTCACAAGCCACATGTTTGACACCCTGCATTACAACATTTGTAGAACACTGAAAACAGTAAACTGAGCACTGTTTTATTTTGGTCCTTCAGGATTCAGAGTGATGTCAGAACTCAGTGATGAAGCCAGTGAATCAGAGCTGCTAAGCCGCAGCCTTTCCATGTGGCATGGCGTAGGTCAAATGCTGTGTCAAGAAGAATTGGATATTCCACTGGATCTACACACAGCCTCCTCCATTGGCCAATATGAAGTGGTTCAGGAATGTATTCAGCGGTAAGGAGCTGGGGGGCACAGCTGATTCAGATTTTATTTCTAGATGATTGTAATATAGGGTTCTATACTAGAACAAGGGCATGTTGCTGGGAAGCTGGACAGTAACAGCTCTGTGCTCAGTGGAGGGTGACTCCTGGGACATATCTGTCCTGGGGAAATTAACTCCAAATTCCCACTGATTCAGCCACAGTGGGGTTAGAACAGGTGAGAATTTTAGTGTGGCAAACCCACCAGTACTAGTCTTGTTTTTAGCTGCCATACTAGTAAAAATGATAATTGCTACAGGAGACTTGGCTGTACTACAACCCCATCTGGTCTGAACACACTTTCAGCTGATTTCTTTGTTTTTTAGAGGAGATGCGGATTTGAATAAGAGAAACTGTGGTGGCTGGACCCCGCTGATGTATGCCTCCTACATCGGCCATGATACAATTGTGCACCTTCTGCTGGAGGCAGGAGTGAATGTAAACATCCCAACACCAGAAGGGCAGACTCCACTCATGCTAGCCTCCAGCTGTGGCAATGAGAGTGTTGCCTATTTCCTCCTCCAGGTGGGCATTCAGTAATTACGACTGAAAACTGAAGTTGTGTTATTTAAATGTAAGAAGAGTGGCCTCCATTAGCAGTTCTAACAGAACTGTAAGATCAGTGCACTGTTGTAAATTCAGGTTCCTGATGGGGGTGCAATACAGAGGGGCAACAGCTCACAGGAGAGGTGATGCAGTAAAGACCATTCTCTCTTATCTTGAAGCAAGGTGCAGAGCTGGAGATGAAGGATATTCATGGCTGGACTGCCCTTTTCCATTGCATCAGCACTGGACACCAACAGATGGTCAAATTCCTATTGGACAATGGGGCTAATACCAACTGCAGGTAAGAAATCTAATAGTTCTCATCTTGGATAGCTATAATTCAAAATTTGTACACTGTAACTTAGTTTATGAACATGTTCAACTGCAGCAGAGCAGAGGAAGAACATATGTTCTATTTCCTCCTCCCCTCTAACACCTTAAGGAGATGAGCTTCAATGTACTATCAATGTCATCCTTGCAGTAAATGTAATAAGCATAGTGCCACATAAGCTGAGGAATGGAATCTGCTTGCAGTACTACATCTAAGTCAACATCAAGTGGAATTTTGCTGCTTGTTCCGTTATGGGCTGATCTTTATGAAAGTAAGAGAGCATCAAAGCTTGCTCCTGAGTTAATTTGTACTCTGCTGCTTGCCCTGATTAAGCTAGTGCTTATGTGCAGATCCTGCAGTCTTTGGGTATTCATATGCACCATGTTGCTTTCATGTTCTTCTGAAAATGCTCTGTTGGTAATTTGCCTATCAAACATGCTGCTTGGTATATGAAGGTTATTTCTGCTTTATTCATTAATTCCCAATATTGCTAACTTCCAAATTGAAGACCAGATCTTCAGCTGGTATTAATCACCATTGCTTTGAAGTCATAGAGGCTAAACCTGTTCACCTAATCTACCCTTTAATCTCTGCTAATAGTTGTACTGATTGAGACAATTTATTGCAGCTGACCTTTTTTTCGAGATGAGTTTTGTTGGGCTAGGAATGATGCATTTCTAAGCACAACCCCATTTCCTTGATATTTATTTTTCCTTTGAAAGATGCATGCATTTTATGTAAATGGATATTTCCAGGTTCAGCTTACATATTGCAGCAAATATTTTTTTGCATTTGAATGTTTTTAAGTAATTGTCAGTGGCTAGACTGGTAATTACTGACATTTGTGGAGTTCAGAGATGGTGTAGCTTTGCCAACAAAATCTTTCTGTGTGTCTATAGCAGGGGATGATGAGCACAGACTCATGTCACAAGGAGAAAAGGTTTTTTCATGCCTTTTTGTACCATATTAGAGGTTAGAGAGATGAAACCTGCGGAGGTCTATCATCTGGCCTGCGGTGCTGCCCGCGGTTCTCAAACCAACCCCATGTGCTATATGCAGCACACACCGACTCTAGTCCTGTATGCTGCATACGGTGGGTGGAGCTGATCTGGTGTGTGCTGCATGCAGGGCTGAGCAGCATGTGGGTCTGGTCTGGGGCACGTGCCATGCAGGGCCTGCATCTGAACATTCCCACTTGCCACACGCATTGGCTGGCTCTGTGTGCTGCCCATAGCCCACATGCCAGTTCCAGCCCTGCATTCTGTGTGGAGTATGTATCAGAGTGGCTCCACATGCCATATCCACCCTCAGAGCCAGATAAGTTTGATAGCCCTGTACTATACTAACAGCTACTGGTACCTGGCAGCAGGATGCAAGTGTTTAGTTAAACATTAACTCATCCTTCTCTGAGTTCTAACTGCTCTGCATACCAAAGATCAAGTGTAGCATGAAGTTCATTCTCAGCAACCAAAAATTTACACTGCCTATGTCAAAAGGTACCTATTAAAATATGTATAGACTCAAGTCAAGAACAGCATATGGGACAGATGAGTGTGTATTGTATGTGGCTATGACTTTGCAGATGTCAGTCACCTTTCCTGCTGACTGCATTGGGGATGGACTTGACCATCATGCTTAGCTGATGGCAGAAACAGGAAGTGCCCTGGTAGAACATGCCAGCAACATTAAATAACACTTTTCTTGTGCAGCTTACCAAACAATACTTGGCTGCATGTGATTTTTTTTTTTTTGGTAAAGAATTAAAGTTAATTTGCTGCTGGTTAAAAAGTCCTGGGCAACAAAATTCCCTGAAGATTAGTCAAGCCAGGGTTTAAATCCTGCCTCTGTGTTCACTGGGGGCATTCTGATCTTCCAGTCTCTTTTGATGATATTTGACTAACAGAATATATTACATCTTTAATCAGTCCTGTCTCCACTGCATGGGCTTATTTTCTTTGTAATGTAGAGAGCCACTGTATGGATATACTCCTCTGATGGAAGCAGCTGCTTCTGGCCATGAGAGAATTGTCCAGTATCTTCTCAATCATGTAAGTGTCTGCTCAGTGCTTAGTAAATCCTAGAATGTGAGGGTTCAGACATGCAGTAGGAGAATACAGGATGTTAGGACATGAATCCTTTCAGGAGTGTTATGTGTTTTGGTTGCTCCTCTGCATTACAAAGTCACTTCTGTTTTGAGATCCCAGTCTTCTTGGAGTGTGTTACATTATTTCCAATACTATTACTAAATAAGAAGAGAGAGATCTCAGTGTTGGTTCTAGGCTGTCTAATCTAAGCAAGAATGTAATGGACTCAGTATAGCAGCTTCTCTTACCATACCTACCCCCTTCATTTGTCACTTGTCTTTCATTGTAAGCTCTTTGTGCAGGGGCTGTCTTTTTCCAATGTGTTTGCACCTCATTCAGTCTGGAGGACCTCATTCTAGTCTGGATTATTTCAATGACAAATCATGCAATTAAAGGAAACTTTTAATAGCATTTCTTGCTAGGACAAGCCATAACACCAGTTAGATGTGATCTAGCCACTCCTGAAGATTGTTTTGGACTGGCCTGTGTGCATACTGTGTCTAATAGGCATCTGCAACCTTTCTGTTAGTGCCTTTGAATATACAATCCACTTAGCCTCTGCCAGCAGTGACCTGGTCTTGTGTTTAATTTGTCCAGTGTGTTAAAGAAGGATGCAGCAATGAAAATACAACTAGGAGTAAAAGCAAGCTAGTTTCCAGATGGTGGTGGCAGTGTTATTGAGCAAATGAAATACTTTATAGGAGGAGAGGGGACTGGCAGCAGGTTCTGAGATGGAAGATGTGCAGATTCATTCATGAATCTGGAGTGATTTTACAAAGTGAGCCTGTGCTTCCTGACATATCTTTAAAAAAACAGAAACAAAGGGAGAGAAGGATTGATGGGACAGGGAGGTTCTTTGATTCCTTTGAATTCTGCAGGTGGTGCCTCTTCAGTATGAACATGACAAGTATACATATTGCCTCCCTAAAGGGTGTGAAAGTAGATGTGAGAGATAATACTGGAACCACAGCACGGACACTGGCCATGAAGTATGGACACATGAAGATTGTGGGACTGATAGACCTTCACACAGCCCCTGTGCCCAAGGTCTTCTGCAGGGGCCCAGGTAACTGAGACATCTTTTTGTGTGTGCATATTAAGGGAAAATGTGTGAAGGGGAAGTGATTTAAAATAGACATACAAATGTGAAAAGGATCCTGGATGTGAAACCCTTCCTGGGTTTGAGATGCCTGGCAACAGCAAACTTCTGATGTAAGCAACCATTGGTTACTCATTGCTTTCTTTCTGTTTCATTCAGTGTTTTTAATGAGACAATAGCAAATAAAACTCATTGGTGGTTAAGTTTTTCCATGAAGCTAATGGTCTGTTTTTGGACTGTAGGAAAATATGAAGATCTGAGCTCATCAGATGAATCGTATTCTGTGCCACAGAGACAAAGACCTGTTCGTAAGACCAAGGGCCCTAGCATTCATGAGGGGCCCCAGGCTTTGGCAAAGATAACTGCAGTTGGAATTGGAGGGAAGAAGCAATCTCGATATGGTGAGGATTAGTCAGGAAATCTAACCTGGATATTTTTTCCTGACCTCCTCAAGGTGCTGTGCTATCACAGTGCTGTTGTTACAGTATCAACGTTTCCATGCCCTTTCTGTTTGGACTTTCCTGCTTTACTTTCCCAGACACAAACAAGCTGTCTGCCTGAACAAACTGCTGTCATTCAAAGGTTTGTAAATCAGCTGGCTGTAACAGACAGCCCTCAGCTGAGCCTTGGGGTCAGGGAAGGCATCAGCAAGGATAGACGCTAACGAGTTTTTTGCTTTTCTGAAAATGTTTTGTGATTGTCCTCTCAATTAATGCTCCCTTTCAGACACTTGAGCACAGCCTCTGTCCTTCACAAGATAAAAACTAAGAGACAGGGAGAGATTTGCAAGCTAGTGAGGGGCAAAGATTAGTCTGGTCAGACACAGGATTGTTGATGCAGAAATTGCTCCTGGACCAGTCAAGCAGAATCATACAGACTGCCAGAAACATTTGCTTCTGCCATAGAAATGGTAGTGGCAAGGGTGTATTGGGCAAGAAGGACAGATCTGATTTGAATATTAACTCCTTGGATTCACCTATTTTGATGTTCTTCTGGCTAGGAAGAAAATAGTTTAGTGTTTGGTACCTCCTTTTGGCAGAGAGGTGATATTCCCACTGCAAATGTACTGACGTGTCTATACTGACCAATATTGAAGTTTCAAAGGATGCTGCCAGAGTATTGATACCAGTTGTATGTCCAGTGGAAGCTCATATGGCATCTTCCCAAATTGTGCATGGCTTAAGGGAGGATCTTCAGTAACTCTGCTTTCAGGAGCAGAAATTTTCACCCATAAAGTCTAGTGGCAGAAAAGAGAAAGTACTTCAAGCTCATTTTGCCGAAGGTGTGTATACTGCAGGGCTTGTTACCATGTGAGACTGATGTAGTCAGAGCAACTAGCACTGATTAGGTGTGCATGTGCAGCTGTTCTCAGATGGAAGTAGCTGGCTTTCTGGTTCCTGAGAATGTCGGGAACTGTTCAAAGGGGAATAAAATTTACCATTTAAAATGTAGTTTCCTTCCTTAGTGATTAAAATGAACATTTGCTGGCAGCTTCATTCATTGTGTGAATGTTGTGTCTGGTAAAGCTGCACTCTTACCCCTTTGCTGTTCAATTCTATCTCTTGCACACAGAACAGGTCCCTCTTCAGGGCTATGTTACATTTAATGATGATGGCAACTTTGAAGGAGAGGCTCTCCGGTACCGGGATGTCACTTCTCCAATCAATGAACAGGACGTGGAGAGCAGTAGCAGCAGGGGTATGTCACAGTCTCAGAGGAGGGTGGGGATCCATAGGTGATTTAAGTTTGAGAATGGACCACATATAAGTTTGAATATTTCCTTTGCAGTCTCCCTTGGTTTTAGGAAGGCATCTTTCCCCTACCTTCTCCCATATCTGCATCTCGAATAATAGTCCCTTGTGTAGGTATCCTGAGCTGGCATAGCACTGGCCTCCCTCCTGCCCTCTTACAGGCAAGTGAATTGCCTCAGCCTGGGGGTTGCACTAGATGACCCCAGGAGGTCCCTTCCAGCCCTACTTCTCTGATTTTTATGATGAGTGAGTTGCCTACTGGAAGGAGCAAGGAAGGGAAGCTTGAGTAAAGGGCTAGTTATTGGTTTATGGAAGAATTGGAGGGAAATGTTTGTCTTCGTACTGGAATGTCACCTCTCCAATCAATGAACAGGACGTGGAGAGCAGTAGCAGCAGGGGTATGTTACAGTCTCAGAGGAAGTGACCTTATGACCTTATGTTGACCTCATGTTGTGACCTTAGAGTAACCACTCCTGGATGTTTGACACAAAAGACCACACCTAATGGCAAAAAGCCAAGCACCAAAAACAGCTTTGACACATGGGGGCAATAGCAAATTCCAGCTGCTGCCATACCACTGGTGCAACTCTGCAGCTGCAGTAGTTGTTTCCACTCCCCGTCCCCACCAAGTTGGTACTAAAGTGGCTGCCCTGGTCATCATTCCCTAGTTATGCTACTGCTAAATTAGTGTAGTCATTGTCTCTGTAAGATGAAGTGATTCCTTCTCAACTCACTGCAGATGGCAAGGGCTGTGGTGGTATGAGGAGAGAAAGTAAAACTCTTTGTTGTATCCTTTTCCTTTCCAGAAGAAAACATGTGCTCCATAAGAAACTTGACAACAGTCAGAAGCAGCAGCAGCAGCAGTGAATGTCTGGCCAAAGCCCTTGGGGTGAGCAGTGAAGGGTCTCTGGAGAGCAATGAGGTGAGGCTTTTATCTAGTCTCATCTTGCCCTGCCTTTTACCTCAGCTTAGGTAGGCAGAACATGAATCAGGCACTGCAACCACAAACCCCCTGCCAGGGCTGTATATCTGACATGAAACTGGTTCCTGAGGATGGAGATATTACAGGGCAGCAGAGTAAAAAGAAAACTTCTAAACCTGCCTAAATATAATAGAAAGGGGCAAGTCATTTTGTTCAGTCCTGATCCAGCTGTCTGTCAGATGCCCAAGTCCTTTCCCTGTACAGTTATATCTTGATGGGCAGGAACTCTCCAACTGCAACACTTTCCTTTTATCCCAGCTCTTGTGCTTCCTCTGGAACCAGCTTCCAAGGGAAGTAGTGCTGGCTTCTACCTTGGGGGTCTTTAAGAGGAGGCTTGATAATACCTAGCTGGGGTCATTTGAGCCTATTTTTTTTTCTCCAGCCTACAGCAGGGGGTCGGACTAGAAGATCTGCAAGGTTCCTTCTGACCCTGCATCTATGAATCTATGTATAGGCACTAGTGGTGTCTCTCAAATGACTGAGCAGTTTTATAAACGAGAAAGAGAGTGATTTAGGGTAAGATTTTTCGAAAGCATTTAAGTCCTGTTGATTTTTTTTTTTTGGTGAGATTTGTGCTTCTAAATTGTGTAGGCGTTTCTGGGAACTTTTAGCTTAAACAAGTGGAAAGTTCTGGGAGCCCTGTAAATGATAGAAGTATGTGTGGGAATCCTTTGGTTTGCACACGTTTAGACTTTCCCCATCAGCCCACCTGTGTAAGTGCCCTGGCCTGTAACCCACCTGGTGTATACCACAGAAAATTCACTAAAGGTGCTGCTGCCTCACTGAAACTGTATGTAAATCCCAGCAGAACTCGATGGGTGGGGAGTGGTCAGAGATGAGCGTAGAACTTTCATTCCTTATCTCAACAAGAGTGAAACAAACAACTGCAACCAGCAAGTCCTAATTTCATTCCCTTGTGATTTCTTTGTGTTGGGCCAATTAAGCATCTGAAGGGCAATGATTTTGAGTACTAAACAACGGAATTTCATAAACAGCCACTTATGCAGCACAAACATGTCCCATTTAAATTATGGAATGAATGGAGAAAGGGAAAACAATTCTTGTTATGTCTGGACTTAAGTGACTCCTTTGATGCTGGATCTTATTAAATCTTGCCAGACTCACCCAAATCAAGCTACTTTCTTGGTGAATGCTAGCTGCAGCATCAAAGTTCAAGCACTCGTTTCTTGGCCACTGCAATGGAGAGGCCGTAGAAGTGAGTGAAAGTCTCTACCTCCTCCTTGGAGAAGATTGCGATTCAGTTTGGCCAGTTTGATTTTTGGGACTTTCTTGGGGCCTCATACAAACAGCATTTTTGTCCAAAAATAAGTACTTGTCATGATTGTTTAGCCTCCCCAGGAAATAAGAGCTTTGTGACACATGCTGGCAGGCTAGTTTGTTCTTTCCAATCAACCTCCCCTCCCTTCACTGCTGGGCTCTAACTGGTGCTATCTGACCCATGTCTCTGTGAGCACTAAAATTCAGTATAACTGTTAAAATCTCTTTCCTCAAGTACCATGCTTTGATCAGACATGAGCAAGCCAGAAGGGAAGTTTCCTATATCAAACTCTGATAACTGTGTAATGATAAGTATTGATGGAATTTGGAAAGGTGATACAAGACAGAACATCAGTTGGAATTAAGGGAGCAGAATGACAACATTACTTTGGGGTATAGCTGATTTATTTAAGATGGTGAATGATGAGACCAAAAGGAGTTGTCCAGGAGTTTGAGCACCTGTTACATTTTTAAAGCTATGTTCTAAATCTCTTGTAGTTTCATAGTAGGTAGGGTCGGAAGGGACCTGAGCAGATCATCAAGTCCGACCCCCCTGCCATAGGCAGGAAAGAATGCTGGGGTCAAAAGACCCTGGCAAGATGTCTGTTTAGCCTCCTCTTGAAGACCTCCAGGGTAGGAGCAAGCACCACTTCCCTTGGAAATTAGTTCCAAATCCTAGCTGCCCTGACTGTGAAGTAGCGCCTCCTGATGTCTAGCCTGAATCTACTCTCCGTCAACTTATGGCCGCTATTCCTTGTTACTCCCAGTAGTGCTAGGGGGAACAGGGACTCTGCCATTGCCTGCTGGTCTCCCTTGGCCTGTTTATAGACGGCCACCTGAACCCCTCTCAGCCTTCTCTTGTGGAGACTGAACAGGTTCAGGTCTCATAGCCTCTCCTCGTAGGGCCTGCCCTGCTGCCCCCTGATCATGCGAGTGGCCTCCTTGTACCTGCTTGCGATGCATCTATGGATGCATGGCAAGGTGCAGTTAGCCTTCCTGACTCTGTCCCCACATTGGCAGCCCACGTTCATCTTGGAGTCTGTAATGACTTCAAGATCCTTTTCTGCCTCTGTGCTGACGAGAGGGGAGTTCCCCAGGCTGTATGTATGCTGCTTGTTCTTCCTCCCCAGGTGTAATACCTTGCACTTGTCAGTATTAAATCCCATCCTGTTCTCATCTGCCCACCCCTGTAACCTGTCTAGATCTAGTTGCAGCCTGTTCATCTCCTCTAGTGTGCCTACTTCTCCCCACATCTTAGTGTCATCCGCAAATTTGAACAAGATGCTCTTCACCCCTTCATCCAAGTCACTGATGAAGATGTTGAACAATGTAGGCCTGGGGACCGAGCCCTGGGGAACCCCACTGCCCACATCCCTCCAGGTTGAAAGTGACTCATCCACTGCCACTCTCTGGGTGCAGCCCTCCAGCCAATTGGCAACCCGTCTGACTGTGTAGGCATCAACACCACAATCTCCTAATTTTTTAATGAGAATGGGGTGAGAGACTGTAGAGGGGGACCAACTGTAGGCATGTGCTGCATGAGTATGTTATAGTTAGGCACTAGGGGGGCTTTTTAGTTCTTAGAGCTGCTTCCACATCCCTTTGCTGTTCAAAGGATTTGACATTTCTTTGGACTTCAGTATGTGGTGTCTGATTTCATTTGCAAGCCAAAAAAAGGGGAGGTCCCATTTTAGAGCAGTCAGTGCAGCATTCTCAGCTGCCATCCCAAGACTGGAGTCCTCCTAGGCTCTGGTTTTCCTATTGCTAGCTCTTGCTAACAAGAAATTTGGTCTTTACTAATCATGTACTTGGATTTTTTCTGCCTTGGTAAAAGTTGCATGATATTGACCTTATTAATATGAATAAGACTAAGTATCATGTTTCTATCAAAATCCCTTGACAGACCCTCCCTGAAGTCAGGCAATAAGATGGAAGTGCAGCCCTGGACTTTCTTACGTGCTACTTCACTCTCTAGGGATACAGTCCCCTGTAGTATTCAAGATAATTCTATACGTTGATCCTTTGTCATTCAGTTTGCTGCTTGTGTTTTGACAGGACTCCGACCATGCCAAAAAGCTCTCCAGTCGGAAGCAAGCAAAAAGCTACACGAAAGTCAAGACCCGTTACAGCAGCAGTGACAGCCAGTGGTCACACAGCCCTGGGAAAGCCGGAACAGCTACTCAGCAATGCATGGTCCATAACCTCCCAGAGCCTCCTGCCTACACAGGGCCCCAGGTAACAGCCACAGGGAGAGCAGAACCTCCCTTCTGCAATGGGGCAAGAATGCATATGCCACTATAAAGGTAGCTCTGTCCTACAATTCCAGACTAGCCACCCAGATGGTGCTTATTGCCAAACTTGCTAGTTCCAATGCACTTAAAGTAGCTACTTTTACATAGAAAGGCTTAGTCAGATATTGCTCTCCCTGATTACTGTGGGTCCCAGAGCTGCTAACCACAGTTCTTCCAGCCTTTTTTTCTGGTCCCTATTCTCCCAATTTCAGTGCACCTACTAGATCTAGTGTTAATAATAAACCATTCGTGTCTGACACAACTCCGTCTGCCTAATGATGTTGTAGTGGTAGGTTGAGGAATACACTCTTTAGTGAGCAGGAAGACAGATGTGTGTGTATGTGGTGCCATTCTTTTCCATTCAACTCTGGACAGTGCTGAGGAAGTTACGGAAGTGAACAAAGCCTAATAAAGTGAGGGAGCAGCAGGTGTTTGTGCTGGACAGTAGCTGTTTGCCTCTTGTCCTGAGGAGTTAGGGTTCCTGTTCTCCATAGGCCTACTAACCTGTTTGTTTTGGCTGGCTGCAGGATTTGGCAACATTTCTGGAGCAGATCGGGTGCCTGAAGTACCTCCAGGTGTTTGAAGAACAGGATGTTGACCTCCGTATCTTTCTGACCCTTACAGAGAGTGATCTGAAGGAAATAGGCATCACGTAAGTTTATGTGGTGTAATCCCCTCCGTGGCACTGACCCGTGGGTGAGTCAGGAGAGTTTAGCTGCTGAGTTCTCTTTCCAACCTCTCTCTTCCCATCCAGTGTTTTGCTAGTGTCCTTCAGTTTCTTGCCCTTCACCACCATGCTGTTCTAACCTGATATCCTCTGTATTTCTACCAATGCAATTATATCCTGACCTGCAGGAAGCCTTGGTCTTCTAGCTTTGTGCCCTTACACATTTCAAGCAATGGCCCTGTCAGTCTTGTTCAGAGTTGCCCAAATTACTGAATATTGATGGATTTTTGCTGCCTCTAAATGGCTGTTCCTGGGTGTTTTGATGGGCCTGAGCAATAAAGACAGGAGCTTCTGAAGCCAGGTCCTTGAGAATTATTGCTATTAAGTGCTTGTTGCTTGTCTCTCCAGTCTGTTTGGACCCAAGAGAAAGATGACATCTGCCATTGCTCGATGGCATAGCAGTGCCCGGCCACCCAGTGATGCCCTAGAATTAGCATATGCAGATCGGCTTGAGGCTGAAATGCAGGAGCTGGCCATTCAGTTGCATAAGGTAAGAACCATGGCTCTAGGCTCACAGGGCAGTGAAACTGTCTGTGTGCAAGCTGCCAGTGTTAATACTGGCTCAGAAGCTTGTGTCAGACAGTTGAAGTGAACAGTAAAATAGTTTGCGATGCCTCTTCGAGGCAGGTAGTTTTAGGGGAAGGAGCTGAGTGTTTCCAGTGTCTGGTCCAGGGACAGAAAAGGTCACTTTGGCCTTGATGCTGATTCTGCACATCTTTAACCTTTTATTTTCAGTTCTGGTGGGGATGCTGATCATTCTTCCTGATCTTTGTCCACTTATGCTAAGGTTGGGGCACTCACTTTGCAGAAAGTCTGTTCCAAGTGGAATCATGAAAAGCAGGGCTGGCCTTGCTTTTGAGTGACCACAGGTTAAGGTGTATGGGGAAACTTGTCTGGTTTCCATCTCACCAGTAACTGGGTTTCTGGTGGGCTGGAGAAGTTTGCCAGGGTTCTTTGTGGCTCCATATACCACTAAAGCAGGAAGCTCCACTGGTATTTCAGCGGAAGTCAAGTGTCTGTTTTCAGCATACAACATTCCTGTTTCGGTCCCTCTTCTTCCACTCTCTTCTGCTATAGAGATGTGAAGAGGTGGAAATGATGAAGGGACAGGTGTCCCAGGAGCAGGAGTTGCGTGCTGTGGTTGAGAGCTGTTTGATGGAGCGAGATATGGCCTGGAATGATGTCCAGCTTCAGCTGCAAGAGGCACAGGCCATCACGAGAGATGTTGGGGTCTTACTAGAGCAGATCAAGTAAGTAGTTCCAAGGAAAATGAAGAAGGGGCCTACCCCAGGGAAGCCATCCCAATGTTCCCATCCACAAACAAGATCATCGGTCTAGTAGTTGGTGTTGACATTGGTCTTGCCATTTTAGTTCACCTTCCAATGAGAGGAACAGGAGCAGGGAAGTTTGCTTTACCCATAATCAGGAGAGCTGAAAACTTGCTCCTTTTTTTTAAGCAAAAGCTGTCTAAGGCCTGTCCACACACAGAAGGTTGCACTAGTTTAAGTGAAGGGATTTGAACACCAAACCGTTGTAGCTTTTTGTGTAGATGCTGGGTATAAACCTGCTGAGTCCTGGCTTAGCTTTACATCTGTGTTACAAAGGTGCCACGCTCGTGTGTGGATCAGGCTTGAGTACCATGCAGACTTTGATAGCCCCTAGCTTAGGCCTTCTCCTGCTCATCCCTGCCCCTCCTCCTCTTCTTCCCCTGTAGCTCCTCTGTGGATGGGGCAAAGATAGCTGGGGAGATGGACGAAAATCTCAGGCACATCTTCTGCAGCCTGGGAAGGAATGATGAAGAGCAGTTTGTAACCCTGTGAGTTGCCAAACTGAAGAAACGTTTCCTCTCAGTTAATTGTGATCCCTTGGCAACCCAAGCAGGTATTTACAGGGCATAGTAGTGGCTTCTGTGCCATGCTGGCATGGTGTTTTCTAGGAGTGGCCATGTGCCTTGCTAACAGGGTTTTGTCCCATTTGGCAGAGCCTGTCAGACTGAGCTGTCCTCCCGGCTGAATCAAGAACATGTGGCTAGCAGGAGGCTGGAGACAGAGGCACAGCTGAGAATAGGTGAGTGCAGAAGGCTCGGGTGAGAGGGGCAGAACCATGTGCTGTCCTGGCTCTGTATAGTTACAGGGCTATATGAAAAAGATAGCAAACAAAATCAGACTAAGCAAAAAATACAGTTACTGGAGTAAGTACAAGAGGTACCTTTAAAAAAGGTGCCTTTTTAGAACTGAGAGTGCAACTAGTGAGTGTCTCTCAAATGGCTGAGCAGCTTTATAAACAGGAAAGAGTGATTTAGGTTAAGATTTTTCCAGAGCATTTAGGTTCTGTTGACTTTGGTGAGATTTGTGCTTTTAAACTGTGTAGGTGTTTCGGGGAACTTTTCTCTTAGACAAGTGGAAGGTGCTGGGAGCCCTTTAAGTGTCTGCATTGATGGAAGAAAGTGTGAGAATACTTTTGTTTGTGCAGGTTTAGACTTTCCCCATCAGCCCACCTGTGTAGGGACCCTGACCTGGCATAGCATTAGTCCACCTGGTGTGTACCACAGGAAATTCACTAAAGGTGCTGCTGCCTCACTGACAACTGTTTGTAAATCCCTGGAGAATAACCGGGGGGGCGTGTCAGAGATGAGAGTAGAACCTTCACTTCTCAACAGGAGTAAAATGAGCAACTGCAACCAGCAAGTCTAATTCCATTCCCTTGTGATTCTTTGTGTTGGACCTATTAAGCATCTCAAGGGCAATAATTTTGAGTGCTAAGTAGCAGAATTTCATAAACAGCCACTCATGCAGCACAAACATTCCTTCAAATTATGGAAGAAATGGAGAAAGAGAAACCAGTACTTGTTATGTGTGGACTTAAGTGACTCGTTTGATGCTGGATCTCATTAAATCTTGCCAGACCCACCCAAATCGAGCTACTTTCATGGAGAATGCTGTCAGCAGCATTGAAGTCCAAGCCCTCATTTTTTTGGGCCATGCAATGCAGAGGCTATAGAAGTGAGTGCAAGTCTCTCTACCCTTTATCTGTCTCCCAGGTCTTAAAGAATGGCCAGCTTCCTTGAAATCCTTGAGCTTGCCTGAGCTGTCAACTCTCCTAGAGGAGTGTGTGGGAGAAATGGGTAAGATGGATGGTGGTCTTGGGGCTCTTGCTGGGGACCTGTGACATGTCTGCTGCTTTGAGAAAAAGACCTTCTTGGGTAGAGTTTTTGCAGTGTGACCTGTATTGGGGTGTAAGCCTGCTCCCCTTTATGATCCAGATGGGACTCTATACTCTTGGTGCTGGTGTGAGTTCCTTTTTGTATATTTTTCCTGCTGCCACAGCAAACCACACTGCACCTGTTTGAGAGCAGACCTTGGACAGCTCCTCTCTTTTTCTCTCTTTGGGTATCCCATCTCCATTCTTATATTTCCCCCTCCCCCAGTCTTGTGTTGCAGAAGCTTCAATTTGACCAGTGAGGCCCCCCTGGGGGCTCCCTTCAGAGCTGGTGGGAGCCACCATCATACTCGCCACAGGCAACATGCTGCTGCACTCTGCCTTTCCCTGGCAGTGAGCTTATTGCCTACACAGTGCTACCCTGCAGCAACCTCTTTCGAAGAGAGTTCTGACACTTTCCCCTCTCCTGGTCCCAAGTGCACTATTCTTCCCAGGGCACAGGTCTTCTACCCTGCTCCTTCAGCCCAATCCCTTGCCATCAGTGCCTGTATATTTTCTGTGCAGTGATGGGGCTGCTTTGCTCCTTCTGTTCTTCATCTTTCTTCTCTGTAGAACATGGCTTTGTTGTGCCTGACACTTCTCTCACTGTCCCTAATCAGCATATCAGGTGCTAGGAATGCAGTGACAATGCCAGCTACCACTCTGCAGCAAGCCTGCCTTCCTGCAAGGGGGAGTACTGGTCAGGACCTTAAGATTATCCCCAACTCTTCTCAAACAAGCCCTAGGCAATTTCTTCCTGGGACTGGGAGTGCGGGGGAAGACTCCTATCTTATGCAGAATGCCATTGTGTAAGCTGTCCCCCATCCAGTGGTGCCAGAGCAGCCTGGGGCTGTATGGCATTTGAACCCATGGCTTTCTGACTCCAGTGCATGCCAAAAAGCTACTAGAGACTTTTTGCACATCAGCCCTGATTACTCTCCTCAATAACTGTCCTGTGGCCCTTGCCCCTTTTACAGCCAAGCACCTTAGGGTGGTTCTGTGGCTCCTGTGTCACCTTGTGAGACAAGAGTAGCTTTTTCCCATGTGGCCAGAGAAGCTGACTGGGATATAGTCTGCTTTTTCACTGTTCTGTCCCCTGCTAACATGGCTGTGCTAGAGAAGATTGTTCTCCCTAATTGCCCTCACTTTCTCCTGTACCACAAACTATGCAGCTGCCTCACAGGGGTCCCTGTACTATTCTCCTAACTGGAAGCCAGAGGAACAGAGGGAGGGCTTGGTTGGAGAGACCCAGGAATAGAGTGGCCTGACTCCACATCTTCCTTGACTTGCGTTGTCTGGTGTGGTAGGTAATGGTGGGTTTTCTCTTTGGTCCATAGGGAAAGCCCTACAGTCTGTGACTCAGAACCTTACCAGCCTTCAGGACCAGGGGCGGGACAAGCAGAACTGGCCAGAGCCCTAACAGAAGAATGGTGAGTGGGTGCTGGGATCAATGTCAGTGTCTGTCAAAGGCTGCTGCCTCCCTTCACTTTCCTTTCTGTAGCTCTGCCTATATGCTTCCATCCAGATCTGAAAACTTCTTGAGGGTCATTGTAGTCAGCTTGAGTGTTTCAATAGGCCCCTTAAAGTTCCTCACATGAACTGCTGCAAGCCCCTGTTCCCAGCTCCCTTTCCTCTGCTCTCAGTGAAGAGTTAATTTTCCAATTTGCCCTCCCTGGTTGGGGCCTTCATAGATTCATAGATGCTAGGGTCAGGAGGGACCTCAATAGATCATCTGGAGGGGGTCATCTGACCCCCTCCTTAGGCAGGAAGGAGTGCTGGGGTCAGATGACCCCAGCCAGATGCCTATTCAGCCTTCTTTGTGAAAAGTGCCTGTCTCCTTCCCCTGCAGGAGTTCTGACGTCGGGTGACTGTTCCACCCGGAAGCTGAGTGAGTCTGGGAGAATGAGCACATGGGCTGGTCCAACAGTACAGCTCCTTTCTTCTCTGAGAGCGCAGAGGGAAGTTGAGGAGGCGGCAGGTGCCTGAAGGATGGTGTTGATCAGCTGGGAGTATGCTTCAGAGAGCAAGAGACAGCAGAGAAGAGGAGTCATGTGAGCAAGCAACCCCATAGTCCCAAGACAGTTGCTTTCCTCATGCCAAGAGTTAGTGCTTTAGCTGAAACTTTGAGAATGGAGGAGTCAGTCTGCCTGTGACCTCTCCTGGAGACCCTACCTACTTTGCCATTCAGGGTCATGTGATTTTGAAGAGCTAACTATAGTCAACCAGCCAGATTTTCTCACCTTCCCCACACTTCTCTGAACCTTTGTAACACTTCCCTCTGCTGTGTGATATCTGCCAGGAACTGCTCCAGGAAATGTACGTGGAGCAGCAGTGGAGGTTGGACCAGTGTTGGCTAATGGGTGCAGCTCTAGAGGTTGAAGGAGCCAGAGCTTCTCAGGCTGTTTCAAGAGTTTGGCCTGCTCATTGAGGCTTGTACAATCTGAAGCAAACCTTTGTCCCTGCTCAGTTATCTTAAGGAGTAGGATTCAGTAGCCCATATTCTGTGCTGTGCAGCTTTATTCTAAGAGCTGCTTCTTCCATCAGACTGCTGTGGCTAAACTATTAGGCTTCTGCCTCCATGGATGTCAGTTTTAATTTATTTGCATCCTGCTAGGCCCATGCACTCCCTTCTTCCCTATAAAGAGCTGTCTGGGTGCCCCCCAGGCAGTACAGCCTGACATGTGCCCTTTATTTTTCTCTCAAGCTTAAAATAGCCCAGGTGACTTCTGGGTTAACCCTTCAAGAGGGCAGCTGTGAGAGGTGCCTCCATGCTCCCTGCCATGCTGAGTCAGCCTGTTCCCAGAGGTTTCAGACACAGACAGCTTCCACTGCTGCTATAACACAGACCCCTTGAAATTGTGCCCAACATGTGAATTAGAAACATTGCAAGGAGGTAGCATCTACTGCTCTTGCTGTGAATTCAGGCCTGCCCTCTATGCACTTGTGTGTGACAGGTGCTTGGTCATATTGGGCATTGGGAGCAGGGGTCTCAGCCTTGCACTGGGCACTGTAAAATGTCCCTTTCAGGTCATATTCTGACCATTGGTCTCACAACCCATCCGTTCCAGTGCTGGCCTTAGCTAAGGCTGTTATTCTGAGTCCTCACACTCTCCTCTAACATCAAGAGTGCCCATCTTGAAGGATCACTTCCCCACACTATAAAATCTCCTCTTCCCTCCTGTGAGAACTAAGAACTTGCCTTCATACCTGCCTCAGCCTTGGGCTTCTGTTGTTCCATGGGCTGGGAGGTGCAGTGGAAAGCAGCTACATCTCTTTACTGTGCTCTCATGCAGGCTGGAAGTGAGGTAGATAGGCTTTCTGAGCCATGAGCACAGAAGTGAGGAGATAAAGAATAGGGCTCTCTGAAGAGTTGAGCAAAAGAAAATTCTTCCTAGCCTGCAGCTCTGAAAATGCTGCAAGCCTTCAAGCACTTCCCTGCAGTATGCCTTTTGATGCCAGGTATCTCTCTAGAAGGGACTTTCTTCAGTATCTGTCCTTGCATCCCAGAAGCTGGGACTTCTCAAAGAGCAAGTGGGAACTCCGTTAGCAGATGCCACAGAAGGAGACTGCCTGCACTAATTACTTGACCCAACCTCCAACACCCACATGCTGCTCTGTTCCCTGGAGATGTCTGGCCTCCAGCTTGTCTGTAGCTAGAGTTGCTGTGGTTGCCAGTTGCTCCAGGAGCTGGTCCCCACCGGTATGCAGGCTCACAGGGCTCAGTGTGACTTGTTTCTGTGAGGTGACTTCCAGTACTGTGCAGTGATTTGTGCCTTGACTGTGCATTGCCAAGCCCCTGGCAAAAGACCGTAGCCCTCCTGCAGGAAGTTTACAATGCAGTGGTTGTTCTTAACTGATAAAAAGGAAGGATGCTGGATTTTTTTTACAGTGGATCTTGACTACAAATACCAAAGTGCAAAATCTGACCCCATCCTTTGGGCTGGGACCACCCTCCAGTCATCTGCCTGTTGCCATAGAGAGTGGGCCCTTCCAGTTGGCTGCAACCCTACTCTGCATGCAGTGGAGGCAGCACCTAGAGCAATTTGTCCCACAAAATCAGTTTGGTTGGGTATCTTTGTACCTTCCTGACTCCTGCGGCTGAGTGGAGGTCCTTCCCAAGGGAGGTGGCCCATGACTGTCCCCAGTATACTCAGGGGGTGGCGCTTTCATGTGTTTCCATTTTACTTTGAAACTTGAGACCAAAACTGTTGTGTGTTTTGTTTTGCAAATGAATCAGTGATTTGGATCTGTTGGTGCTCACTTGGCCAGGTCTGCAGGATCAGCAGAGTGGTGGGTGGGGGGCAGGTTTTCCTGCTATGGCTCAGAGCAGAGTTCCAGGAGTTGCCAGCATTGTTTACTCTCCCTTTAGTGTCTCTGATTCCAGTACCTGTGGATAGGGATCTCGCTGAAACAGAGCCTGTGAACCCTTGAAAAGAAGGTAAAATCTCTGAGAGAGAAAGGAGAGCTAGGCTAGAGTGAGACACTTGGCTACATTGGTAACACTTTGAGCCTGGCTGCTTGTTCCTCCAGCTCAGCTCTTGCAGGAAGGGGGTGGGGAGCGGGTATAAAACTAGTTTTAAGATACCACTCGAGTTTCATCTATTACACACTAATTAGGAACCTCTGTGATCCCTGGCGTAAGTTACAGCAGCTTCTGCACTGCCATTGAAGCTTAGTCGTGTTAAACTACATCCCTGCCTGCAGCAGCAGCATAGGTCTAGAATGGAAAGGTTGCTCTGCACTCATTTCATTTATTATAAACCTATGCCTCCCTTGGGGTCTTCCCTTGTTTTTATATAAAGGTGGGTGGGTTTGCATACTGGTTGCCCATTGAGTTCCATAAGTCTGTCTGCATGAGACTACACTTGCTGTGGTTGGGTCAGTTTCCTCATGGGGATGAGGGGGAAGTGGGGGGGAAACGAGCCCTTAAGCAGAGCTCTCTAACAGAACCTAATGCCGCAAAGTTCTCTCTGCATCAGGCAGTAAAGATAGGCTAGGCCTTCCCTGCACGGGGAAGCAAGGGAATTGGTTATCTTAAGTTACTAAACAAAATGCTCATTTAGAAATAGGCTGTTTCTGGTCTCCTGCCTGTGGGCCCCTCTGGAGCATGGAAAATCCCTACAGCTGTATTTGGAGCTGGGCATTCTTTCTCCCTTAATAAGAATTAATTATATCAGGCCTCTGACAGCCCCTACAGACATGAGCATACACTCAAATGGATGGCCTGGTACAGACATGGTGCTGTGAAAAAGTGCTAGTGACCTGACCTGGGGTCTCATTCTGACCTCATGATGCAATTACCTTTACAAGCGCCTTGACCAACCTTTCCTATTTTATCCCCGCAAACATTAGCTTTGGCTGGCTCAGGCCCCATTTCTAATGTTGTTCCCTGGCAGTGAAGGTGGCAGGACTTGAGTCTCTTTCTGAACAGAGCCAAAGCTCTTTGCACCTGTTCCGTTGTAAAGGAAGTGGCCCAATGGCTCTGGTGCCTTTGAGGCAAGGAAGAGAACCCAAGTCTCCCTGTGTCCTAATCTAGTGCTCTGCTATTGGCCAGCACTACTGAAGTGACCTTTGTGTCAGTTCAGATACCATTCTGCTGGACTGTGCTCTTTGACCTTTGCAGTGGCCTGATAGGATATGGAGGCAGCACTTAGCTGTGTGGTGGGATCCTGTCTGCTGCGGTTTCGCAACAGATCTAATTAAAATACAAAAAGAACCAGTGCAGCACTTGTGGAATGTAGGGTCTCTGCTTTAGGCTGAGGCATATTGGCCACCCCTAGTTCAGGTTTGGGTTTCCACCTGCTGGCAACTCTCTAAAGAGTAGGTGTAGCATGGGGGGTTGTGGTTCCAACCTGAGCCTGAATAGCAAGGCTTCAGCTCCCAGCTCTTTGCTCCAGGCCTTTCCTGGGCTGAGGCTGGGGTCTGAGCACAGGTCCATGCCCTGCAGCTACTGCCTTCCTTTCCTCCATGCCCAGCTGGCAGTCCCTGGCAGAGCAGAGCAGCACATTTGCTGAAAAATTAAACATTTATTTACATGTGAAAAGACATTGAATGTGCAAAGTGCTGTCCTCTGGATCAGCAGCTCTGTAGCTAACAAGGTCATGTACAACTGACCAGCTGGCCTCCAACCTGGATGCAGCCAAGCCCAAGGAGGTCTGGGACAGCTCCTTCCCATCCTGTGCAGCATCAACCCTTGTTGTGCTCCAGAACAATTATTGGTATAATCCTCCCTGTGCATCATGTTGTGTCCCTCCAGAGATGTGTGGGGGTTCAGACTCCATGTGCAACCAGAGCGTTATTGGTATAGAAAGCATGCCCAGCTGGTGGCTCTTGAGTGATCTGGGTAGAGCTGCTGGTGTTCAGATTCTCATGCCCAAGGGTCCACATTGCAGAAAGCTTCTATTGCCTGCTTTGCTAACCTTGAGGACTAGCTAGGTTTCCCTATGGTTTTAGTAGGATTGTCCTGTTTGGGACATACTGGCCTTGGTCCTCAGCTTCCAAGCTTAGTCCTTAGGTAAGCTTGTGTCAAAGGGGCTGGGCCCAGGCTTTCCAGGGAGCACCTCTTGGCACTTGACTGATTGCACTGCATCAGCTAATACCTCAATATCCTGCTAGCAGAAGAACACTGTGAACACCCAAGTCCTTGCCCAGTCAGGTTTGGGATCTCTGCACTCACTGTATCAGTGGAAGCAGGTGACAGCTGCCATTCCCAGCTACCAAGATCCGTGCATGTTTCTCCTGCAGGTATCCAGAGGTATTGTGCAGATGAAAAGAAACTTTTTGGATGCAGTTCTGCCTGATGCAGGTTCCATCCTGTGGAGGTAGATATCAGGTGCTGTACCATCAGGTTACTAGGAATCGAGGGGGACTGTTCACTAGGGCTGTGTGAAATTTTGCCAGCAGTTTTGTTTCAATGCTGTTTTGACTTGTTTTGAGCTTGAAACAGCAAAATCTAAACGAAATGGAGAGCTTCAAAACAGCCTTGAAATGAAACAAGGCAAGTTGAAATGTTTAAAAAATTTAGAAACATTTTGAGTTTTGAAGCTCAAGCTGGGCATGCCTGCAGGGAAACAAACTAAAGTAAGGACAGGGAGTGGGGAAGGTGTGCTCTCATTATTGAATGTGTAGCTGACCAGTGACTGTCATCCTTTCCTGAAGTCTCTTCCAATCCTAGTGCTCTGGGGGAGGGATGGAAAAACTGCATAAAAAGCAGCATTGTTTGAACTGTCCTGCTTTCTGCCTTGGTGTCAGTTGAGTGAGGGTGCACCTTACCCCACACACAGCGTGTCGCTGCCCCCCCCCCAATGTCATGAGTTTTGCCTGTCAGCAGCTAGAGGTGCAGGGCCCCAGAATCCCTGCACCTATCGCCTTGACAGCTGACAGGCTTTGTGGCCTCAGCAGGGGCTAGCAAGCCTGCGGCTTTCACCCTGCTGCGCCTTGCGACACAGGTGAAACTGTGTGTTGAGTTTTGCTTGTCCACAGCTTGAGGTGCGGTTTCCTTGAAACCGCTGCACCTACCTCCTTGATACTTGGCAGGATTCATGCCCTCAGAAGGGGCTACCATTCCTGGAGGTTTCATCCAAATCAGGCCAGAAATGACAAAGTTATTGGCTGTTTCGAGCTTCCCCATTATAGCCTATGGGCAAAGCGTCAAAACGGTGAAACTTTCGACAAAACAAAACGGAACAGTAGTTTTGAATCTAAACGAAATTGGAAATGAAAATGCTGTTCCATTGAAACGCAAGTCAAAACAGGACAATGCTGTTTTCAACAGCCCTACTGTCCACCATCCTCTGTCTTGGGCCTTTGGTGTCCTGCTATGCAGTGAACCACAAAGGAGTTCTCTCTATGAGCTTCCCATGTCTCCAGAAAATACAGCCATGGCTGTGTCTTTCAAAGAGCAGAGTCTACCTCTGCTCAACTGTGCCTCAGGATTTGCTGTTCAGCTGCAGTGGAGGGGACTTAGTGTTGAAGGATCCCAGAGTCCACCATATCACAGCTAGTGCAGTCTCTTTGCCAGTATGCAAGGCTCTTGGGTGCAGCTGTGCTTTGAAAACAGTTACTTTGCCCTACTACCAGCACAACCAGTAACAGCACTCCTTTTGCCTGGCTAGTGCTCCAAGTCATCCTCCCTGCTGCACACAGTATCTGCTATCCCCAGTGCAGTTGGGCACGAGCAGAGCAGAGGTGTGATACCAGCTACCATGCAGTAATAGGTGCAGGGGCAGGTCATGGCTTTGTCTGCCCCTCTAAGTGAGATCCTCATGGCTCTCTCCTGGGTTTCGGGCAGTGTGCTGGGTGCTGTGCCAATGTCATCACTGTGTGCAGAAGAGCATGGGGTGGTCTAACTTCCAGAGCTGCCATTTCTTCTTCATTTCAGACTTCACCTACCCAAAAGGAAAGGAGCGTGTGAGGTGCTTTGTCCCAGGCAGCCCCTTTCCACTAGCTGCCATAGAACTCAGCATCATTCATTGTCCATGCCCGAGTCCTCACCAGCAAGGGCGCGTGTTCTTGGTCAGACCATGACCAGCTAGTTAGGACTGGATTAAGGGAAGTCTATAGAATAACCCCATGGCAGACAGAGCACAGGGGTGCCTACCTCTTTGTTGGCAAAACAGTACAACACAGCAACCAGGAAACCCTGTTGGGAGAGAGAGAGAGTGAGCACTGACGTGAGAACCAGAGTGCTTAATCTGGCTTGAGCAGGTGCTGTAGCTGCTACTCAGTATGTCGCATGTACCTCATGGCTTGCTTCTAGGGGACAGCCCACTACAACTGAGCCCCTCCAGAGAGGGAAGCTCACCCATGCCGTGATACAGCAGAATGTCCTACCCCAGCTCCCATGTCACTCCCCCTGGCCTCTTGAGACAGCTTTGTGTTAGGATTTGGGTGTATTTAGGTGGCCAACCAGAAACCGTTCCACCAGCCCCTGATAGGACCTGGATGCATTCACACCCCTGCTTTCCTCCCAGTATAGAGCATGCAGCCCTTCTGATACTAGCCACAGGGTCCAAGGAGGGAATGCAACTTGTGGCAAGTGCACTGACTGGCTTCCATGGATGAACTGAGGAAAAGACTCGCGCTCTTTTCTGGCTAGGGCAGAGGGGGAGAATGCAGTCACTGTCCCTGCCCAGCACAGGGCTCCCAGCTCCCTAGCATTCCTGACTCACCTGGAAAGAGTTGAGGAAGAGTGTGAAGAAGACCTTGATGTAGCGCAGGATCCCGGTAGTTTGCTCATCTGTGGCAAAGATAAAGACGACCTCGTGGATCCCAAAGAGCGGGATGAGGGTCAGCGTGGCCTTGGCCAACCTGGAAGCAAAGGGGGTTCCCACCCCCAACAAGAGTTAATGGGAGAGGCAACAGGGCCTGTGTTTGGAGGCCTGATGCAGGCAGTGGGTGAAATGCCCAGAGCAGATTGCTGGAGTTTCAGTCCCAGTCCCTGTCTGTTAAATGGGACAGGTGTCAATTAGGGGATAATACTGGCTGCCTGTCCTGCCAGGGTGCTGGGAGACTAGTTTGGAAAGACAGTCCAGTCCTTGTTTCTTTGACTATGTAAAAGATTGACAGGTGGGACTGGCAGGTGACAGCTGAGTCAGCTATTAGAGTTGGATGCTTGGCAGGGCACAGACAGCAGAGAAGTTGGAGGGGCTTGGGAGGAGGTGGGTTGCAGATGGGAAATGAAATGGGATGGTGAACACCCCCCTCCCTGGAACTCCTCCCACCATTACAATTGCCTGCAGCTCCCCTTGCCTGCAAGGGCAGCACCCTGGGAGGGAGGGAGAGACCCAGGGAATGATGTTCTGAGTCCACAAAGCTATTTGAGATGCAAAACAGGAATGTTTTAGCCTCAGGAGGAAACCTGGGGAGGGAGTGAGGAGAGCCCTACCCCCAGTGAGCCAGTAGGTGCTGGGTAGGCATTGCCTTAGCATGGGCCCACATGTCCCTGCTCCACTTTCTTCCTGTATCCCAGGTGAGCACTTTACCCACCAGGCTGCTGGCTCTGCTGAGGCAAGTCTCAGTCTCAGTCTCTCCTGCTGGAGCTGTCCCACTTTATACAGATGGTTAAACATTCACTGGAGCAGGAGTCGGTACCCAGGTCTTCCACATCCTCCATGTTGCCACAACCACCAGGCTGTTCTGGGTGAGTCTCTGACTATAGAAGCTCCACCCCCAGACTCAAGAAGCATATCCTAGGGGATGTGTCATCCAGAACCAACACGTTCCCACAAAACAGCTTCAGATTTGACCAAATGGAATTTTCTGACAAAATCCCCTTTCTGTTGAAAAAACCCTCCCAAACAGCTCTAGTCCCAGCATAGAGCCAGGCAGGGATGGGGCACAGCTGACTGGCACTGGTGCCCTACAGGAGGTGAAAACAATGGTGACTGCAACACACTTGATTTTATGATGTGGGTGTATGGCCCCAGGCCTCTACCACATTTCTTAGCAGTCCTCAGGGTTAGTAACCCCTGTCCTGCAGCTTTGGCCAGGAGCCTACATGGACATGTGCTTGCATATGCGCACACATACACTTTTGCAGCAGAGAGCCTGTGCTGGCTGCTCCTTGCTAACACCCCCTGCTTGGGTCCCATGTCATGGCGACAGGTTGCCTGGCCTCAATGGCCAGAAGGAAGGACCCTGGTTTCCACTGGCTGTACACCTGTGGGCACCTAGCTGCAGCATGCACTCACCTGAGCTTGTAGTCAGCGTAGCCCTTCTGGTTGGCCCTCAACTTAGCCAGGATCACCTTGAGAATCCTCACGAAGATCAGCAAATTAATCTGGAGGAAGGAACACTGGGAGGTGACTTCACTCAGGCAGGATGCCCTTGTGCGTTGCCACATCCCAGCCCTCAGGATGCTTTCTTCTAATCTACCCTGTCTGCCATGAATATACAAAATAACCTGCAGGAAGTAAGTGGCAACCAATCTCTTGGGAGGAGGGTGCAGTCTTGGAGAGTGACCCCAAGGCCCATGAGATCTGTGGTACTGAGAACAGCAAGAGTATTCAAATAACCAAGACATCATAGCAAGGTGTGTAATTACAGGCTTCGACACTATGGGCTACCATCGAGCCACGGCTGGACTCCCACAGCAGTCTCCTAGGATGCTCTGAGTCAGGGGCTGACAACCCTTGGCACGTGCCAGAACATGGCATGTGAAGCCATTTTGCTCGTCACACCTCGGCTCTGAGCAGGACCCTGCCATCTGCCCCAAAGCCCCGGATGTTTGCCACCTATTGCAAGCAGCCCATGCTGAGCATTAACCTGAGCCTGGTGCCCTCCTGCCTGGAGCCAGGCTGCTTGTAGCAGGCAGCTGCAAGGCTAGAAATGACTGCACTGGGGTCCAGCGCCCCTGCCTGGTTTGTTGCTGGCAGCAGCTGCACATGTGCCTCAGAGCAGATGGCAGGGAAGGGGCAAGGATCAGGCCCCTTGTGGCTCCCCTGCCATCTGCCCCTGGCACACCAACATCTTCCAAGTTAAGGTTGCAGGATTTTGTGGCACCTGGCCCAAAACATTGCCGACTCCTCCCTTAGGCTCTCCATACCAGCTGGAATGGTGTTCCTGGTGTCTCCCCATGGTTACCCCACCAGCCCAGTTCAGGATCTGAGCAGATGTACCCTGGGAACCACATACAATTCTGCTTCATCTTCAACAGAGAGGTTCAGCTGTTGCTGAGCACAAGTGTCCTCCCTCCTCTGATACCTGCTGCAGGTGAGCAAAGGCCAAAAGGTGTTGGTGCTATTTCCTGAGTGTCTTAGGGCAGGTCCCTCCCCACTCTATGCCTGTTTCTCAGCTGTGCAATGGGATAATGATACTGAGCTCCCCCTCAGGGGAAATTCACTGGGTACCCTTAGAGAAGGGCACAGCTCTATAGTTAGCAGAGGCTGGGCTGTCCAGGCCACGGGCTGTTCCCAGAGGCTGCATTGTCCCTGTGCCAAGCTGCCATGGCAGTGACCAGCTCTGCTGCTCTTGGAATGGAGCAGCCCCTGTATCACTTGATATTAGACACAAGAAAAGGCATCTGAGATCTCATACCAGGGATGCCAGCAGAATGGGGATGCGGATGATCCACCAATAGGCCATGTTCTCATTCAGAGCCCAGCACCTTCAACACAGGACAGAGAGAGGTGTGAGGTTAATACAGGGCACTGGTCACAGGGTGGGGGAAGGGAAGGGATTGCATCCAGGGGGCGAGGGAAAAAGAAGCTACTGGACCTTGATGATGTGCCATCCCATCAGAGGGAGGTGTCCACCCCTC
Source organism: Caiman crocodilus (assembly GCA_030014935.1). Taxonomy (NCBI): domain Eukaryota; kingdom Metazoa; phylum Chordata; order Crocodylia; family Alligatoridae; genus Caiman; species Caiman crocodilus. Next base: position 13,306,555 of record JAGPOW010002067.1, on the reverse strand, counting down.
AGCCTGATAGTACTGCTGGCACTGAGGGAGTGGTGCCTCCCTGTTTTCTTGAAACTTCCTCTTCTTCCCTATCCATCCCCAAGTCCCAGTCAGCCTTCTATTTCCAGCAGAGGCCAGCACTTGGGGGGGCAGATGCCTGGCACACCAGGCATAGCACCAAACCTGACTCATTCCTGGAGGTTGTGTTTGGAGTGCCACAGCAGCTGAGCAGGTGAAGCCCTCTGTGGCTTGATCTTCCCATCAGACTTGGGGGTCAGACTAGATGGCCTGCTCTAGGCCCCTTCTGACCCTAGATACTATGATACTTATGGGGCATATGGCAGTTTCAGCCAGGGAAGCTCCTTCCTGGTCTGCTAAGGTTAGTGTCTCAGCCACTTGCAGTATGCTGTCACTGGGGGCCAACATCCAACTTCCTCACATGTTTCTCTTAAGCCTACTCTGTGGGCTACCCACGGCAGGACAATCCCCTAGAGCAGGGCTGGCCAACCTACAGCTCTGGAGCCACATACAGCTCTTCAGAAGTTAATATGCATCTCCTTGAATCTTTGCACAAGCACATGGTGACCAGCTTCCATTGGAGCAGGGAAAGCGGAGCAGGGACACATTGGAAGCTGGTGATCCATAAACAGGATCTTTCCCAGGTCCTTTCCTACTGTTCTTGGAGCCAGCAATAAATCTCAATGGACCCAACCAACCGGCACAAGGAGCTTTTCATCAGAGAGGCATAACTCACAGGTATTACACCAATGACAAAACCCTGCTAGGAGAGTGTGGGGGAAGCAAGTGCCAGAGAGCAGGAGTGGGAGGTTGGGGTGGCCAGTTTTACCTACCTAGGGGACTCAAAGACCTTGGCTGCTGCTACTGCATCACACCAGAAGAGACTCCGCAAGAGGCCAACGTTCTGGCACACCCCTTAAGCTGGTGCCTGGGCCTGGCACCCTACTCGCCCACACCTAGTTATGCTACTGTGCCCAGTCCATGAGTGAAGGGCAGGTGCCCTGCATGAGAAGCAGGCTGGGTTAAGGGCAGAGCCCTCTGCTCCAAAACCTTTCCATTTCCTGCAGCCATTCTGTGCCATGAGACCAAAGCTGGAGGGCACTCCTCAGCCCCTGGAGGCTCCACCCACACATGAGCAGAGCCTGGCACTTACTCTGCATTCTCCTTCAAGTATTTGGCCATCATCCATGGCACCACGAACACCACAGGAGTTCCTGCAAATCACACAGCAAACCTAGTGAAAACCAAGCAGCCACCTGAGCTGAGAAGTAGTTCTCACAGGCAAAGGGCATACACTGCCTCCCAGGTGGGCAGGGACCTATTCTGACATCCAAGTTAAGGACAGTCCCCAGCCAGTCCTCCACTTCACACCCTGTCAGCCAGCTATGCCTATGTCATGTAGGCACCGCTAGAGGTCATTGTCCACCCACATCAGTTACCTGATGATTCCTGAGGGCACTTACAGGGATTGCTGATTGTCTGCTGCTTCGTGACAGCCTCACAAAACCAAATGGAAGCCCCTGGTGACTGAGGCCCATGTGTCTGTAGGTCTGCCCTGGTGAGGCTCCCAGACCTCACCCAGCTTCCTGCTCTGTTCTCTGTAATTCCAGTGCCTAATGTAACAGCTGCCTAACAATGGGCACAAGACCACATACACACATGCACCGTGGCACCTCCTTACCCCAGCCCAGGTACAGGTAGAGTGTGTAATAGTTCTTCTCAGAGAACACTGCTCCAATCAGGAGTTTGTACAGGTAGACAGCCTCCACCAGGAACCAGTAGTGATTAGCCAGAATGCAGTATTGCATCACGACCTGAGCCACTCGGCAGCCAACTGCAGCCTGGAAGGGGAGCCCCAGAGCGGGGTTATTCATGAGGAAGAGGAGGCCCAGAACTCCCCTGCCCAGGGGCTTGGGATAGGTCAGGTACCAACTTGCTGCCTGCTCAATATGGTGGCAGGGGCTGTGTAACGGAACCCTAGCCCTATTACCAGAAGGCAGGTCAGCCCCTTTAAGACTCGAACTTTCTGGGCACAGCAAGCTGGTAAGGTGGGGGTTAAAAGCTGAGCCTGGACAACTAGTCAGCTGACTGGAAAGGACTATAAAAACCCTGGGCAGCAACCCCAGAAGAAGGACTATAGCTGACAATGGGGACTAAATCATGACATTTAGAATCATGACTAAATGTAAGCTGGTGTGCTGCCTTTAATCACGTCTTCTCTTAGTGGTGGTTATTGCCCATGGGCAGGGCTGTTCATAGTTGTTGTTGTTGAATAGGACTGGTGGTTTGGGGAAGGCTATTTGGGGAAGAAGAAGGCCTCCTTGGAACCCCACCATAGCGTGGGAACTCTGGTGCCTGTGTAGGTGCAGCGTTTGGGGTACACAGGGACAGACAAGGTGCAGTATTCGGGGCACAGGCCCAATGCCAGAGGGCAAGCCTAAAAGACCAGGTGCACCTGGGGTTTCAAACTTGTGACCCTCTGGCCATGGAGGGGTGGTGGATGGGCCCTTGGGCTGGGGGGGGGGGCTGTGCTCCAGATTAGAGCCAAAAAGGAGGGCCAAGAGCCCCAAGTGTAGAGAGCTAGAGCCTCAGAGTCAAACCCTACCTGGTGGGTTTAAATGGGGAGGCCTAGCTAGAGAAACTGGGTTCATGGCTGTTGTTGGCAGAGGACCCCAACATACAAAATCAATAGGCAGTCTCCTGCTTATAATATTTCCATCAAGACATGGCAGATGAGTAGAGAGCAGGAAACCTTAAGGGGACTCCAAGGACACCCCCACATAGGGCACAGATAATGCAAAAGATGGCACTGGGGGGAGTGGCCTGTTACAGGCTGCCTGCATCTGGGCCCTCTACTGCGGGTGTGTGTATGGTCTAATGACAGCAGCAGCAGAATAAGGCCCACAGGGGGATCCATACCAGACCATACTGCAGAGGGGCTCCTTTCCCCTGTTTTCAATTACTCTGTTGATAGCCAAGGGTCTCAACTCTCTGCCCAGTGCTGGATGGGCAGCCAGAGCAAACAGAAGGGCTGCACAGCAGGTCTTCCCTTGCCCTTCAGGGGCTATGTCACTGCTGTAATAGGGACATCCAACGATGGGAGAGCTGATCTCCACTGGGCTGCGTGTGGTGATTCTGAGCAAAGTCTCTTGTGTGCGCACACACTTTGTGATGCTGATTCAGGATCTTAAGCAACTTGTGCAGAATTCACTGATGTGTTAGACTTCCCCTTTGGCTGCACCAATGAAAGCATCAGCACATGTCAAGCTGTGGTGGGGCTGGAGGATCTGGTTCTAGCCAGCAAGGTGCTAGCCCTAACTCTAGCTCCCCACCAGGCTAGCAGGTTATGGACCTTTAGGCTCATGGGATAACTACAGCCTGCAGCAAGGAGGGGTACATGTGCACTGCTCAGCCAGTGGCTTTGGGGGAAGGCTTACCTCATTACTTAGTAGCACCTCCCAGTCGGACACCTGAATGATTGCCATGCCCCATCTCTTCTCCAGTAGTGCATCTTTGACAATCACCGAAATTGCTCGCAGCCCAAAGGAGGCAAAGAGGTTGGCATGGATGTAGTTCCTTGTGCAGCGGAGTTTCCTGGACCCAGGGAGAGGGACCATGTCCAGCACTCATGGCAGAGCTTTGGAAACCTCCCCCAGAAAGGGGACTGTGCCCAGTAGGGCAGACTTCAATAGCCCAGCCCCTCCCTCAGCAGGGACCAGGAGCAATAAGGAAGGGCACTGGCTGCACAAGCTCTCCTCTGTACCCTCCCTCCCCTCCACCAGCCATACAGTGAGGCCACAGCCTCTGCTCCCTGTGGGCTTGAGCCCAGGCCCTACCTGAAAATGGTGAGGATGAGTAGAGCAGAAATCAGGGTCAGGACCGACAGGGAGTATCCCACCGTGTAGAGCACTTTGAAGCTGACCATCAGCTTACGGACACTTTCCTGGACACAAGCAGAGTGAAGCTGGTTAGCTCAGCCCTTGAGTGCCCTTGCTTCCCACCCCACACTTGGCGGGCATGCAGGGAGAGGACAGCATCTCTCCAAGCTGGCAGAGGTACTTGCTCTGCCATAAGCATGCAGAGGCTTGGGTTGCAAGGCCATGCCCAGGCTGTGTCAGTGCAGCTGTGGGTAGTAGGGTCCCATGGGACCTCGCCTTGGGGTCTGTCCTCCATCAGGGAACAGAACCTCAACTTGGCAATGACCTCTATAAGGGACCAGAGATTGGCATGGATGGCTGAAATGAGAAGTTCTGCTTAGCTAGGAGGTATGGTTACTTGGGGAAAGTGAGAAATAGGGTGGGGTCAACACGCCCTGTAACTGACTGGGCAGCAGTGCTGGGACAGCCCCACATCAGATGCAGCAGCCTCACCTCCTCTGTAGTGGACTCCATCCCCTCCTCACACTGCGAGTAGTCCCTCCACGGCTGCGTGCCATTCACCAGCACCCACTGCCCATCAGGCCCACACTGGCGACTCACAATCCCATGTTTCACTGCAGACACAGAGCACATAGGACTCATCCTTCAAGCCAAAGTGCCTCAGACAGGGTTTCTCCACATTCCTTGAGTAAATGCTTTTGGGTGTCGTGAGGGCACCCTCTGTCAGGCCTATGGCTGACTTAAGCGTATCCACATGTGCAAACACCCCTCCCCTCCCCGCCATGGGAAGGGAATTGGGAAGGGCCCCAGCACCACCACATGGTTCAAGGGTGCAGGACTGGCCATCGCTTACAACTCTACTTGAGGAGGGTACACATCCCATGGAGACAGCAGAGATGGATGGGACAAGGCCACCTGGCCAGGGACAGTAATACACCAAGCAGCTGGGCACGCTGGGGAATGAGGTATGGGAACATTTAGGTTCCTTGGGGATTCTAGGGAAAAAATTCAAGATTGTGTCCTGACAGATTCAGATGGAAAGGCATAGAGTTCTCTCTTCTTAGAGGAATTTTTCAAAAATTAAATTTTCAATAAAATGGGAAGGGTTTGTGAATGGCAGCCTGATGTTGACTTTTTAAAACCTTTTTTTTTTTTTGTTTGTACAAGAACAGTCCATGAGAACTGAGACAAATCCCTCCTGCACCACACGGCTACTGCTCACTCTTTGTTTTCCTCCAAAGGAAATGATTTTGCAGTTGATAGCATCTGATAAAATAGGTTGTTGCCTACAAAAGCTTATGCCTCTCTGAACCAGTTAGTTTCTAAGGCGCCACCTGGCCCAGCCTTCTGCCTGACTCCAGACTAACATAGTTAATCACCTCTACCTGTGAGCATCAGAAACTGCCCCTGGAGTGCAAGGAGGAGGCATAGCTGTTTACACCTGCTTTGCACAGGTATAACTAATGTCCAGAGACATGCAGTCAGGCCCTGAGTGTTTAGGGAAAAAGAACCTGGCCTATTTCCAGCTCCCTGTGTGACCTTGGGTCACCCTCTGGGTGCCTCAGCTTCTCCATCTATAAGATGGAATAACTACACAGTTAGATAGAGAAGGTCTACCCCCTTGCTCTTTCCCAAGGCTGGTGGGATACTCATGACAAATCCCACACAAGAAGGAAGAGTCACACATACCTTTCTCAAACCATGGCAGGTAGAAAGGGCAGGACACGTTGACAAAAGTGCCAGGGCTCCCATCTGGCCAGCAGGCATACATGTCAAATGTCCGGTTGCAGACGGGACCTTTGAAGGAGAAAGACAAAGCTCAGGAGCCCTAGGGGAAGCTAGCAGCTCGATACCCCCCACTGCCTCTATCCTTCCCCTGCTGCACACTTGCCATCACTCAGCAGCCACTGGAAATAGTTTAGTTCATCATATGGCAGGTGTCCCCAGGAAAGTCAAGTCCTGGCCCTACACTAAAAGTGTTCTCCACTCACCCCTTGCCCTGCCCTGCCCTGCAGCAGAGGCAGAAATCCTCCACATAAGACCACTGATGAAACGCAGCGCCCCACACCTTCTGAGCCCTCCACCCAGCCTGTCCAGAAGCTCCTTTCCACCAGGGCTGGATCCAAATCCATGGCAGTCCATAGGAATTGTTATGCACGGATGTAGGCTCTGGCCCCCATGCTCACCACTTACTCTCTTGGCCTGGGAGTCTCCACCCAGCTTGTGACATTATGGAGAGGTTAGATGCCTTTTGCTTGAACAGCTCTCAGGCCACTGGGACAAAGAAAGCTCTGAGCTCCAGTACAGAGCTCATACTGTACTATCACTGGATGATAACTGGAAGAGCTTGGCAGCCTAGAGCAGGTGTATATTGGAAAGGAGCATGCTCAGCAGCAAAAGAATGAAGCAGGCTCAGTTGTGAAAGAAGATTAAAGCAGCAGGGACCAGTGTATGGAGGGGAGACAGAGCAGCGAGGTCTGGCTGTGCAGGTAGAGGGTGTGATATGTGAAGTTATGCCTGCTGGTCCCAGGTTGTAGAGCAGAGTGGAGAGTACCTTGTTCCTCCCATGCTTCTGGGCTTTGATGGTTGCCATATGGGGTTGGGAAGGAATTTTTCCTGTGGTGTCATTTAAGCATCACTGCTCCTGGGAGGAGGAGGTTATCACAGCTGCTGGAAATCCTGAGGTGCTCTCTGCATGTATCTTAGCTCCACATCAGCCAGCAGGGCACAGATTCTCATAGCAGAAGGGCATAGCTCTCACTGGTCTCAGCAAAGTACTTCCCGGCAAACCTGTGCTGATGCTGACAGAAGAATCTAACTAGGGGTCCCCAGGAGACAACTGCCATACGTGAGTATCCAGCAGGTCATAAATCCATTGAAGTCAAACCCAGATGTTTTGCTCATGAGAAGTCATGGGATCCTATGGGTTGGTGACAGCCCCTATGCCAGCCTCACCTGTCGGGTATGGATCATTAGCTATCTTCTCCAGGCACTCATCACGGTAGCGCATCCACCCCTCAAAGGTCTTTTCTAGGACCTTGGCTCTGCTGTGCTGCAGACACAGAGCTGAGGTTAGTGCCTCCTGCCTAAGCAAGATTTAAAGCCCTGCATAGAGCACATGGGGTGGCAGTGCTTCAGGAGACATTAGCCTTTCCTCCAAGGCTAGAGGGTATTGGCAAAGCTGCATGTACGGCGCACCCCAGTCTGGAAGAGAAGGGGGCTGTGGTTCGGGGCTGAAGTGGGAAGGAGGAGGGGCATCGGACGCTGACTGTCCCCTGGGCAATAATCATTGAAGGGAGCTCACAACAGCATGCTTTGGGGACTGGCTTCCTGAGAAAGTACCTCCTTCCTGGGCATCTTCATGGCAGCAGGGATCACATACCCAAGTGCTCTCACATACCAGCCTCATTGGCCCTGAGAAGCTGTTGCACTTCTCTGGTGGTAGGAGGGGCCCAGCAGGGCTGGATGGTGAGTGCATTTGCACTCATGCTGCTGTTAGCTCCAGTGCAGCAACTCTCGGCCTGGAGCCAGGGAAGACATTCCCTGTAGTACCCAAGGCACTTGCAGCCCATAGCTCATTACTCTGAGAGAGCAGCACTGAGAGAGCCAATGGGCTGCAGTGGCAAGATTAGGGCATATTGGGATGGATGGCAGGGCAGTCTCACTGGAGGCCCTGGCACTGGAGCTCCCTTTCACATCCAGGCTCAGAGGATCCCTCCTGGTCTTCAGGACTGAGTAAGAGGCCCATCCTTTGCCCTGGCATGCCTGATGGGTGGAGGCCATTCTTGTTACGCTTAACAGGGATCAGGGGACTGAGTCTCCTAATTATTAACTAGTGTGCTAGGGTAGGTCTGTCCCTGATGTGCAGGGAGTGCACAAGGAAAACCCAGGTACTCCTGCTACCTTTCCAGCAGCACTCTTCCTCTGGGGATGGGGCTGAAAGCCTGGACTGGGAGCATCTCCGCTCTGGGGTAATGAATGCAGCTGAAGGTCCAGCTAACCACAGTTGTGTGGGCCTTACCAGCATGGAGGAAAGCAGGCACATCCAGGTCAGGTGAACACACCTCCATCTGCGCCAGGACCTGAGCAAATCCCTCATGGTATCTAGACTCCCCTGTGTCTGGAACAGATAAACTAGGAACTGTGCCCAGATGTGTAGGTGCTGAGCTGAGCTAGAGTTCCCAGGTGTCTGGAAGAGATAGAAGATGAGTGAAGGTGATAGCAAGGTGCTCAGTGCATAGTGGAGCATGTACAGCTCATCAGTTGAGGTGCTCCTGGGGCAGTGCTTTGCTCCTGAGAGGCTGCCTACATAATGGACAAGTGACCCTGGCTCCATATGACAGAGCTGAAGGAAAAAAGCAGCTTTGTAGCCCCCGGGCACATGGCCCACTTGTTCAATCCCAATGAGAAGCATAGAGACAGCACTCAACTTCTAGGGCCTTTCTCTCCCAGTCCCCAGTGAGCTAGTTAGGATCTGCCTTCTCCAGATCAACAAAAGAAAGCTCTTCAACCCATCACTTTGGAAAGGGCTCTTTCACTTCCCCTTGGCTACACAAGAGCAGATCTTGACTTGGGAGCCTCCTGAATCTGGTATTAGCCAATCTCATGGTCAAAGGTCGTGAAAATAAGGAGCTGGCCTCCCCTCTAGCCTTGGGACCTGACCCTGAACACCCCTGGGTGTTGTGCACAGAGAACAGTGGAGATTTGCCAACACTGGCACAGGAGACCCCAGTGTTTCAGGCCTAGACAAGCTACACAACTGGGGCTGGGTGTCTCATGAGCTCTTCCATGCAGTCAGCAACTGGAAAGGCAGAGGTGAGCGGGCGTGGGTATGGATTGGCATAGACTGAAGTACAGTTGTTGCTACCCTTCAATCAATTGCCTCATAAACCTCCATGGGAACAGCAAAAAGCCCCATCCTGAATGGGTGAAAATGTGATGAGCAGGGGTGAGATCTGCAAACACCTTCTGCACTGACATGACTTTGCTTTCCCTGGAGCCAGTAGGAGCTTTACCCTGATGTCATGGGAGACAGTTGGATGCATGCTGAGTGCTTCTGCAATGCCTTGCTGAAGCCCCTCACACAGACGCAAAATAGCATTGAGCATGGCCAGGGCTGCCAAGTGCCTTGACAGGGGCAGGACATTCCCAGGTTCAGTACAGCCACCTTGACACCTGCAGAACACATGGGTCTTTGCAAGGACCTCAAAATATTTCAGGGCTTATGCTTAGGAATTGATACATGTAACACTCTGGGCGTTTTAATTAGAGTGGCTCTCGGAGCGGCTCTAATTAAAGTGCCCCTCCACCCACTCTGTCCTTGAGCATGTCTATAAATACCTGAAGTTTCTTTCTGACCCCCTCTCCCCAGTCAGTAGCTGAGTTGTGCCCTGAAGCAGGGAGATTGATACCCATTGGAACTTCTTGTTTCAGGCAAAGTAACCATTGGTATTCTTATTACCAGGTAAAGGTCTGCCAGAACCTGTGCCCTGCTTTCATCCCTAGCTGAATGAGCCTGGATTTGACCTGTCATCCTTTTAAAAAGGTTTTGAGATAGTGTGGTACTGTCTAAACAAGGCTTCTTTTGGAGAGGTTTTGACTGGGCTCATTGGGCACTTGTATACATGACGAAAACTGCCCATTTGTGTGGCTTAATGACATCACACTTTACAAATGTGTGAGCTTTTGGCAGTTTAATGAGTTTGCATCATTATAAACGAATCCCTGTCCCAATGTAGTTTAGTCTGCAATGACGCAACTTGGAACAGTGCAGCCATTAATCTGTCATGTGTACATGGTAATTCACTGAATGATGTGTGGTGAGTACCTTTGTCCATTGGGTGCCGCTACAACTTTTGTGTACTGAGCCCCCTTGTCCACCAAGTGTTGCTGCAATTTGCAGGTATTTGTGTGAAATGAATGTTTTAAGACATCAGGGGGAGCCCTGGTGAATGCTGCTGACTGGCACCAAACTTGCAACAGTTGCAGATCAGAGCTCTTGCACACCCAGCAAGAATCCCCAGACTTTGCCCAGCAACAGCCATGAGGAACCCCTGCTCCCTTCACCCTGCACCTTTTAAAAACATCCCTTTTTGTCTGGTTGTGGTGTAATTGTCCCCCTAACAACATTAGTTCATTCACCAGTTTTACGTAAACCTGACAAGTGCAGTTCTGTGAGCCCTCATGAGCATTAAGTGTGCCCGCTTTATGAATAGCACATGAGTTCTGTTAGCATTCATTCTCTCACTGGCCATGTCTGAACTGCTGAGCAGTTCAGATCATGTACCACTGGGAGCAGTGTCTTGACACATGGGTCACTGGATAGCTTGCTGTTGTGCCATGCCCTGACAGGTAGCGCGCTACTGTGCCTTGGCATTCACAGGACTAAAAGATCAAGCATTGCTAAAAGATGTCCAGAACAATTATGCCAATAAGGTACAATATTGCCACTGGTGCACAGCCCCGTCCCTGCCTTGACCCTGCCTGGCACCAGCATGTCTGTCATCCAAACTGCCCAGCAACAACAGTGTGGGAGTGGGGTGAACGTCCTTTGGTCCTATTACCTCAGGACTTTTAAAATGAGCGCACAGCTCCCTGAGGTACCCATATTGATCTGAGATGTCTGACATTTGGGGGAAAAGAGAACAGACTGCGGTGCATAGGTCTAGGTCTAATTGGACATTCGCTGAAACAAAGAGTCTGGTGTGGGTGCTGGGGGACCTTGAGGTTGGGGAGCCATTGTGCAGACCTGCCTGGCTGCACACATTCTGGCTGCTGCTGATCGATCCATGTGAGTGCTAAACCATGCAACAGCTACCACTGAGTGTTTCTATAAATAAAATAAAAAATTTTGTTGCAACACTTCCGTCTTATAGGTACATTATCTCTAGTGACGGGGGGACAGGCTGCAGTGGTGTTAGGGAAGGGAGGGAGTTGGAGAGGGCTGAAGTCCACAAGTTTTCCTTTGCTTGGTGTGTACAGGGGTGAAATGTGGCAAGAACACTAAAATGCATTATCTACCTCTGGTCACATTAATTAGATGCCCAATATGCACACAAAGAAATAAGAAATTAATGGGGTGCTGATTCACACACACATTTTAAGCGCTCAGCGAATTCCAACACCCTATTTGGAGAGGGGGGAAGTGATAATGAAGCGGCTTTCTGCTCCTGTCTGCCTGAGGGGGAGGTGTGTCCAGTCAGAAGGCCAGGTTCTCTTGTTAGCCTGGGAGGGGAGCTTGGATGGTTGGTATGTGGATTTGAATTTGGTGGGCAGAGCATGGGAACAGCCCAAGGAAACCAGGACTTGGGGGACTATGGGAACAGAGGCCTGAACAGAGATGTGGCAAGCAGAATCTGGAGATGGAAGGGAAACATTGAACAAAACTGACTTCAAAAGGGCCAATTTCAGGGAGCTCAGGAGGCTAGTCGACGAGGCGCTGAGGGACTGTAGGGTTGAGGACATGGGCGTTCACAAAGGGTGGG
>JAGPOW010002067.1:13282766-13295096 GCA_030014935.1 Caiman crocodilus | reverse complement strand
AAGTTGTTCTTGCTCCTACCTTGGGTGTCTTTAAGAGTAGATTAGATAGGTACTTGGCTGGGATCCTGTGACCCTGGCACTTGTTTCCTGCCAATTGGCAGGGGGTCAAACTAGATGGCCTGCTCTAGGCCCCTTCTGACCCTAGGTACTATGATACTATGAAAACAATGATCCCAAACAACACAGGCATGTGGGTGGAGAAGGGGGAGTTCCAGGCATCTTCTGGGATGGGACCCCATGGGATAACGCAGGGAGCATGTTATCAGAGTTCCAATTAGCGCAGCACAACACAAGTTCACAGGGTGCCGATTTGTGTGCATATTATAAGCACTTTGAGAATTGCAGTGCCCTGTTCATAGGAGTGGCTGTTTGAGTGAAATTAAAAAAAAGTGTAAAATTAATAAAATTAATTTAATTAATGTAATGCCACTTGAATATATTAACTAAATTAATTAAATCATAACACTTTTGGTCATCTGTACATATTAGTGAGCTGTGAGCTATAAACATCGCCGGTCTGTAGTGGGGATTAGTGGTGTGTGGCACCCTCAGTGTATTCTATTATGAAGAGACCAGTGGGGTGGATTGTTAGATGGCATCCCTTGCAGTAATTTACTGTGAATAGCATGCTGAGCATTTCAGGAGATTTAAGACTGATGACATGTAAACAGTGATGGAAAAATAAAACACTTTATTTAAATTTAGGGGGCATACCTGAAGGACTAAACCCCTGGCACATGTACAAGGGCCCTACACATCCTGCTGCCTTTGCAATGAGGGGGACACAGTCTGGAATGGTGGCAGCACATACAAATGAGCAGTGGGGAGGAGACCAGCTTTTATGGGCATGCACTGAAACCTAAGCACTCTGTCCAGGACCCTACTCCAGCTGTTCCATAGTTGGTAGGGTCGGAAGGGACCTGAGCAGATCATCAAGTCCAACTGCCTGCCGTGGCAGAAAAGGATACTGGGGTCAAATGACCCTGGCGAGGTGTCTATCTAGCCTCCTTTGAAGACCCCCAGGGTAGATGTGAGCACCACTTCCCTTGGAAGTTGGTTCCAGATCCTAGCCACTCTGACTGTGAAGTAGCGCCTCCTGATAGCTAGCCCGAATCTACTCTGAGTCAACTTATGGCCATTATTCCTTGTTACTCCCAATAGTGCTTGGGGGAACAGGGACTCTCCCATTGCCTGCTGGTCTCCCTTGGCCAGCTTATAGACAGCCACCAGATCCCCTCTCAGCTTTATCCTGTGGAGGCTGAACAGGTTCAGGTCTCATAGCCTCTCCTTATAGGGCCTGCCCTGCTGCCCCCTGATGATGCGAGTGGCCCTCTCCTAGACCCTCTCGATGCTGACCACATCTCTCCTAAAGTGTAGCGCCCAGAACTGGATGCAGTACTCCAATTGTGGCCTGACCAGTGTTGCATAGAGGTGGGGATCACCTCCTTGGACCTGCTCGTGATGCATCTGTGGATGCATGGCAAGGTGCGATTAGCCTTCCTGACCGCATCTTCACATTGGTGGCCCATATTCATCTTGCAAGCAATAGTGACTCCAAGATCCTTTTCTGCCTCTGTGCTGATGAGGAAAGAGTTCCCCAGACTGTAAGTATGCTGCTGGTTCTTCCTCCCCAGGTGCAGCACTTGGCACTTGGCAGTATTGAATCCCATCCTGTTCTCATCTGCCCACCCCTGTAACCTGTCCAGATCTAGTTGCGGCCTGTCCCTCTCCTCTAGTGTGCCTACTTCTCCCCACATCTTGGTGTCATCCACAAATTTGAGCAAGGTGCTTTTCACCCCCTCGTCCAGGTCACTGATGAAGATGTTGACCAATGTGGGCCCGAGGACCAAGCCCTGGGGGACTCCACTGCCCACATCCCTCCAGGTCAAATAAGACCCATCCACTGCCACTCTCTGGGTGTGGCCCTCCAGCCAATTTGCCTACACAGCCAGATGGGTTTCATCAACACCACAGTTTCCTAGTTTTTTAATGAGGATGGGGTGAGAGGCAGCATTGAAGGCCTTCGTAAAGTCCAGAAATACTATATCCACCGTGACACCTACGTCCAAGGATTTTGTAACCTGGCCATAGAAGGCCACCAGGCTGGTTTGACAGGACTTGCCTCTAATGAACCCATGTTGGTTGCCCCTAAGCATAACCTCCCCTGCTGGTCCCTCACAGATGTGCACCTGGATAATTTTCTCAAAGAGCTTCCCCAGGACCCAGGTAAGACTAAAGGGCCTGTAGTTTCCTGGGTCCTCCTTCCTCCCTTTTTTAAAAATGGGGACAACTTTGGCCCCTTTCCAGTCCTGTGGCACCTCGCCAGAGCACCACGAGTGTTTGTAAAGCCATGCCACGGGTCCCGCAATGGCCACTGCTAATTCCTTCAGGTCCTGCGGTGGAGATCGTCAGGACCTGCTGTTTTGAACACATCTAGTCCCACCAGAAGTTCCCTGACCAAGTCCTCACTGACCCTGGGCCTGGCTGTGCCTCCCCTGGGTCTGTCAGGGATCCTGGTGTGGGGAATGACCCGGTCGGTCCCTGCTGAGAAAAATGGAGGCAAAGAAATTGTTAAAGAGGTTAGCGTTGTCATCTGATGTGACCACCAGATTTCCTAGAGTGTCCTGCAGAGGCCCCACATTACCTAGTACCTTCTTTTCACCCCCTGGGTATTTAAAAAATGACTTGTTATCTTTGATCCGGGTTGCTAGTCCCAGATCCATCTCTGCCTTAGCCTTCCTAACAGCCCCCCTACAATCTCAAGCAATGGAGGTACAATCCTCCTTGGTGATGGCCCCTCCCTTCCATTGCATGTATGCCTCCTTTTTAGCTTTGAGACATTCCTGGATGCTCTTGGTGAGCCCCCGTTTGACTCCCTGACCTCACCATGATCTCCACAAAGTGTTCATGCACTGTGCCAAAATGAAAACAGCTCAGCAGATATGTGCTCAAACACTGTCACCAAAGCCACAACAGTGACACAGCTACCACTGGAGGTTGCTCCTTGCCAACAGCACTGGGAAGGAATAAACACATTCTGTCATCAGGTTTTCCTATGAGCAGATCAGTCCACTTGTACTTCAGGGGCAATTTTGCTCCTTCTCCCACTGTGTCTTGTTCTGGCCACTGTGGGGAACAGATGCTGGGCTGGATGGGCTGTGGTTCTGGCCCACTGCACTCATTCCTTTTTCCTCTTCAACTGCATGGTAATCATGTGGGGAAGAACATATAAGTTGTGTTCTTCCCCCAGGATTATGATCAGCCATGTCTGCAGATGGTTTACAGTATCCAGCAGCAGTGCCCTCACCCCCACAGCCCTGCTCAGATGTGGTAGTAGGGCCAGAGCAGTGTATCCATATCGACATGGCCTACCAGGTGGGCTAACAGGCCATGCCATTCATGAGGGGCAGTTAAACCCCTTGAAGATCCACATGAACATGGCACACAGTAGCAGCTCGCCCCGGGCAGCCTCATGCGTGAGCGCACCACTGCCAGAAACAGCAGGTCTTTTGCGTAGACCTGGAGACAGGGAGCCTGCAACATGTGCAGCCCTGCAGAGTTCATGTCTGGCTCTCATAAATTCTAAGCCCTGCTCCTAACATACATCCAGCTCCCAGGGACAAACACTGGCTGTGATGCACATCGTGCATGGGCAACTGTGATGGACCAGCAAAGTGGTCCCCCTGCTCTCCTCACCACCCCAGCTGGCAAAGACTTTCCCACCTCCTCAGCTCCTGCACAGCACTGGGACAGGGCAGGGGTGTGCGTGCGCGCGCTTGACAGCAGCAGTTCCTCATGGTCGAGGATGATCATTCTCACAGATCAAGTAAAGGGTTGTAGATGAGACCATTGGTGGCTAAGAAGTGTATGTGTTAAGGCATTCTGAAATCTCCTTAAGGTACCACATACCTCCCCTTGCCCTTACAAACACACACATCACGTGTCCGCATCAGGTATTATCCTATGTTGGAGGTAAATGAGCCTGCTGCAGCTGGACCACAGGATGCTGCCCTGTAAGGATTTCTCAGCAAACTGTGCGGATCTCACAAAGCATTAGACAGAATAACCCAGAAAAGGTGCCTGATCCAATCAGGGCCCCTAGCTGAGCTGTGGCTGTGGTTGCAGCTGAACTAGGTACACCTGCACACAAGGTAGCATACCCTAATGTAAATTGTCCTACGGAGTGCTGCCTGCCTCCCCCCTGCCTCCCAGCATGCTGACTGCACAAGCACTACGAGGACTTGAGCCACGTGGGTCAAGATGGCTGAGCTGCATCCCCAAGTACCTGGTGACACATGACCCCCGTGTGCCCCCACTGGGCAGCATCAACACAGGTGCTCATCTTTAGCACATGTGGCCTGCCAGGCTAGGGACAGAAGTTAAACATAAGCCCATTTAAATGATCAGAAACTGGTTAAATCTGTAACAGAAGCTGAGTGCACATAAACCAGTTTCATAATGGCTGAAACTGGTTTAAAACAAACCTGGCTGAATGTAGCATCAGACTTAACTGATTTGGGTCAAACCAGTTTATGAAACTTCTGTCCCAGACCCCTTCCTGGTTCAAGTTAAATCAGAGTCCCCCAGCATCCCAGCATGATTTCCAGCCCTGAGCTGGGCTGTGCTGTCTGCTCCAGAGAGTAGGGCCGGCCCCACCTCTCTGCTCCCGAGCTGGGGCAGAGGGGGGAGGCGGAGGGAGCAGACAAACCTGGCTGGGGGTGCAGCCTAGTCTGCAGTGGGGAGACTGCTCCCACCCAGGCAAGCCCCAGCTGGAGTCTGGGGCTGGGGGCAGGGAGGTGTTAGACTCCCCTTCCCCACTCAAACTTACTGCTGGCTGCAACTATGGACTACAAATCCCAGAGGTACCTGGAAGCAGGAAGAGGAAGTGAACACACAGCCAGAGAGCCAGACTCTAGTGCCCTCCCGCTTCTGTCTGAACCACTGCAGGCACTGTGGCCGCATTTCCTAAATCAAAGGTAAGTGTCTGTCCAATACTGTTTCAGTCTAATCTGTGCATCTTAGACTGTAAGGACTGAACTGATTCAGCCTCAGGCTTTTTGACTGTGTACCTAGCCCCAGGGAGGAAAGGCTAGAGAATGCAGGCAAAGCGGAGTAAGCAAATCACGGACTCATCAACGCACAGCCCACGACCATGAGCAGGGCTCGTGCCCCAGCGGCACAAGTGCTGCAAACTGAGCTGAAGTGCAGTCCCTGTCCTGCTGATTTAGCAGCAGCCCTAGAGGGACACGTGGGCACAGCCATTAAGCCATTGCTCAGACCTCCTTAGCTCCAAGCATACCCCAGGGAATTCCTGATGGAGTCTGGGCACTCAGCCACTGATCAAATTTGTGGGAGTTGTGGATTTGATTCACAGGGACCTCCCTGGAAGCAGGACCTCGGGTGAGCTGAGGTTATACAGGACAGCTGTGCTAGTGTGGGGGGAAGGGCACGGATGGCTTCAGTGACAGCTGGTGGCCCTTTAAGACTTAGCCATTGAACCCAGGCCCTGGCTCATAGCAGGTTGGCTGATGGCCTGGTTTACACTTGAAGGTCGCCCTCTCCTGAATGGCCTTTGTTGCAGCTGAGCCAGTGTTATAAGAAGTCTGCGTGCTGGGGAAGGGGGGTTCTTAGAGGAGTCTGCTGCTGTACTTTAGTGGCACTGGCCAGCAGTGGGAGCTCAGGAGGGTATATGGGCCAATCCATGTCATCCCCCCTTGCCATGATCCTGGATGCCAGAAAGCTCTCAGAGCTTACCAGCTGGCCAGTGCAAGTTCTTAGCCAAACCCATGCTTTTGCACAGCTTTGGCACCTGTGGGGGGGGGGGGAGAGCGGGGAGAGGAGGGGCAAGAGTGCTACTGCCACTGCTCATCCCTTCCTTTCCCCTGCTGCTGAATTCAACTGGGGGATGCTGGGGGAAGATCAGAGGAACAGAGCATGAATGGTGGCAGTGCTCAACCCCTGGGCTCCAGAGCTGTGAGAAAGCAGGGGCTCCAGCCAGAACCTGTGCCAGCTGCTCCCGTGCTCAGGCACGTGTGGAGCTCTGGCAGGAGCTATGCTGACATGTTGGTGAACTCAGAGCTCACTGCATATGTACTGCATAGCTGAAGCGGGGGCGAGATGCAATTTTGCTGCAGCACTCCCTAGATGCTCCTTTGGGACGGTGTCCATAGCTCATGAGCTCATTTTCATGACATACCAGTTTTGTTGGGCAGAAAAGTGCTGCCCTCAGCACTTGGGCACCATGACATTGTCCTGTGGATATAGACCTTTCCCCAAGATCTTAGCCTCTCTGGCCTTCTTCACAGAGATGAGGCACCATCTAGCTTCTGGGATGTCATTGAATGACAGCTGTCATTTCTCCACTCTCCCTGCTCCCATCCCCACAGCACTGGAATTAGGACAGAGCCACTGAAAGTATCACTCTTGGCATCTTAGAAAAAAGAAAAAAAAAAGACCAGGTGATTTATGCTCTGGCTTCTTCAGAAACATCCCAAATTGTTTTAGAGGAACATCCCTCAGCATCCAGACTTCCAACACTCAACTGTCATGAACAGCTGAGGCAGCCTGTAGGCTCCAGTGTACAACTTTCAGTACATCTGGCTGCAGGGTCTACAGGGAAGAGCCCTCACATGGGCAGGGTCTCCCTTCTTCCTAGAGGTAGAAGGCAACAGGTGGCCATGCACTAGTAAGGGCCAGTGCAGGTCTCCCAACTCTGGAAGCAGGTTCTGGACAGCAGCAGGGATAAGGGTAAAGTTGTCTCTCCTTTTGCCTCAGCCTGGTTCCTCTGCCTGCAAGTGATTAAGCTCTGGTGAAATGAATGTGCTTGGTCTCAGCCCAGTGCCTAGTGGACAGGGGCAGATTTACTATGAAACTTAATGAAGCTTAAGCTTCAGGGCCCCTAATCCCAGAGGGGCCCCAGAAGCAACTTTAGTCCACATTGCTTAAAAATGTTGGGTCTACTGTATGAGAAGGGTAGGCTATGATGCATCATTCCATGTATATAACATTTCCCTAATTTTCATCCCCCCATAACTCAAAAACTATAAGGCATAGGAAATTACTATTCACACCAGTGACTTTGACATGTGAGATAATCCAGTACAGAAATGTAATCAAAATCTAAGATGTAGTGGTTAAATTTTTAAAAAATTTGTGGTGATCTATCGTGGAACAACTCCATTGAAGAAGATAACAGTGGTTACCCAGACCTCGTTGCTGGTTGTGAAGGGGCCCCCATAACAGTTCAAGCTTCAGGGCCCCAAAAATGTAGGTCTGCCACTGCTAGTGGACAAAAGGTCACCTCAGCAACAGGACCACAGCAGTCTCAGACACCAAGGGCAAGCCAAGCCTGTACCCTCTTCCCACTCCAGTAAGGGCTACCCTTTAGCTCCAAGAGGTGGCCCTTTGGCAGGGGCTATTTGTAGATACTCATGCTGGTGCTGCTACTATCCTGCTGGTGCTGGGGTGATCCAGCACTTCATCCACATGGAGGACAGGTGCTGCCATTTGACAAAGATGCTTAACACCAAGCAGAAAGCAGACACACATAAAACCGTGTTCCCTGTCCCTTCCAGGCTGAGAACAAGCAGAGTTTGGGTCTCTTCCCCTGAACCTTGCAGGGATCAGGCCTCACCTGAGGTTACAGGATTTAGGAAGATGCCATTGATAGGCATGGAGAGGAGTGAGTTTTTGCCCTGCAGAGCTCAGAGCAGGGTGCCTGCATAGCTGGTGTGTGGCACCTTTCCAGGAGCTCTAGGCTCCTGGCTCTAGCTAGTGGGCAATGCCCTAATGTTAGTAACATAAGTGTCTCAGACAGCCGGAGCCGACTTGAGGAGGATCACTGATTACTCGGCTGTCAGGCAGGCTGGTGGCTGGAGAGGCGGGACACAGCGTATTGGTTGCAAAAATAACTTTTACTTTAACTTTACTTATGCCGCTGGTGGCCACGATGCAGGTGGTAAGGTTGCTTGCGTAGTTACAGGTAATGAGTTGCTTGCGTAGTTACAGGTAACTGGCAACAAAACGAGCCGGCGAGTTTGTAGACAGAAACGAGCATGCAGGATGAAGGATACGTTGGGAACAGACGGTGACAGGGAGGTGTTGGAGGATGGCCAGTCCGCCAGCTTTTCTCTGCCATGTGGCAAAGTCCTCCCACATGCTCAGAGCTCTCCGACTTGGGCAGAAGCTGCGCAGACCTTTATACGTTTAGAGTAGCCAATGACAGACCGCCAGGCGGGAATAGCTAATGAGGCAGACCGTACCAAATTGAAAAGTGACTGCAGTTGCTTAGGGCAGTTCTATTGTGACAGGGGCACTCAACTGATTTGGTTATGACAATAAGAAACCTATTGTTGCTGCCCCCTCCTTTGGACACACACTTAGAGCAACTCACAGAGCCTCAGGGTGACTGAACCCAACAGGGGCCACGTACCCTGCACAGGTCTGGCTACAATCACCTCAGTCTGCCCTGGCCCCTGCTAATCCCCTCTGGGTCTCTGCTAGTGCTCACCAGTCTAAACCTGCCACTGCCCCTGTCTGAGGCCCAAACAGGAATAGCAACGGGGACAGTAACAGGTTTGGACAAGTGTGCACTGGCAAGGGCTCGGGTGGGAGTAGCAATGTACACCAACCCAAACCTGCTGCCACTAACCCTCCTCTCTCTGGGCCTCTGCCAGTGCACCTGCAGCCTGAGCCACAGCATTTCTGGTGAAGGAATAACATGCTCCTGGGACCAGCAGAGTGAGTCACCAGCAGACTCTACCCCCCTCATCCTCCATGGCAGCTTTAGCTCAGTGCAAACTCCTCCCTCCCATGGGTGCTGGGACACTATGCAGAGCTAGGTAAAGGTCTCTAATTGCAACAGTCTGAGCTGCAAAGGCCATTCATGTCCTAGTTACCCCATGGCTGCTCACTGACAGCGTGCAGCCAGACAGTTTGTTTGCACAGACACTAGACAGGCCATAGGAAGATCTTGGGTGCTCCCATCCTCTCTGCAGCCTGTCTGTCATAGTCTGCTCCCATCTGCTACCTGTACTGTCTCATTTCTAATTCCTGTCCTTTTTCTGGTACTCCACAGAGGTGAGCAAGTCACCTGCCCCCACCGCCACCACCCAGCCAAGAGTTCTGCAACAAACTGAATTGTACTCTGCTTTAATTTAACATGCAATTCAGCAATTCTGCTCAGTCCAATATGGGAAAGAATCCCTCTATACAGTAGCTGCAGTGAGCCTGGAGCAAAGCCAGAATGGACTGTCAGAACTGGATATAGCCTCCAGCTGCATAGCAGGGGTGAGTGTCACCAATAAAGGATTAAAGGCAGCACTGAAAGAGGGTCTCTAGCAGAGGTACAGGTTGCTGCTGGTGAAGCCCATCCAAGGCCCCAGCACTCTCCCTCCTCCCCAATGCATCAATCTTTCAGCTCTTAGTGTCACTGTTCCAGAGTTTGCTATTTAAAGTGCATGGCTGTCAGAGCAGAAGGGATGGCTGCCCTCAAGACACTCTGCACTGTTGCCCAGAGATTTAGTACTAAGAGCACCTACTTCCTCACCCTGCCCACAGCAAGCAGCTGGGAATGGGGGACCCAGAACAGGTCCCATGCAGCTACATCCTGCAGTGGAAAGCAGGTGGGCAGGGCAGGGCTTTGGAGAGTGGTGCAGAGCCCTGTATCCAGCCTACAATGTGTCCTGTAGATACAGAGCATGGTGAAGTGACTACTGCTAATCAGCCCAACAAGGGATTAATTAACCCCAGAAGACCAGCTGGTATTTGCTGCTAAGCAGTTTTACATTATAGCATCAGCTGGGACTCCTTTACACTCCACTCACTCATGGCTCAGCTGTAGCTTAGACAAGGAGCTGGAAGTAGGTGTAAGCCAGGGCACTTTGGGAAATTCATTAGCATTATGACTGGCCAGACAGTTTCCAGCCAATGTCTTTCCACTGGAAAATGCCAATACGCTGAAAGAGAAACATTCCTTGGGAATGCAGCCCCAGAGGGACCCTCTGGTATGACTGGGTCAAACCATCCTGGTCAGAACGTTTCAGTTTTTCTGCTCAGAATAACTGAGCATTTTTTAGTGTATTTCCAGTTCCAATGGAGATGAAAACTCCTAAACAGTTGGAAACAGAACACAATCTCTCTCTCTGAGCAGAAGCACTTTTCCCCTTTTTCCCCCCATTTCAAAGCCTTTTGTTCAAATTCCAGTTTAGAACAAGAACAGATCCCAGAGTCAGCACATTCTCACTGCTTCGTCAAGGTAGCTTTTCCTGCCCTGCTCCTCCATGCCATCTCAGTGCTTCAAACAGTAAAGTTACCCGTATTTCAGAACAGTTCTTGTGGAACGGCATTATTGGAGTAGCTGTTCTCTTGTCAAGTTTCCCATTCAGACCCACTCCTGAGCTCAGAATCTCTACTGAGATTTTTTTTTTGGAACCAAATCTCAAATTGGTCAAGAGACTGCTACTTAAACATAGTTTGTGCTCACAAATAAGCAGCTAGTGCCGTGCACCTGGCATTGTGGCACACACTCCAGTTCCTGTCCCCAGTCAGACATGGTTATTTTGCTCTGTATGTTGCTGTAATCAGTGAAGCTCCTTCAACTATGCAGTTAAGACATTTCACAGTTCAAAGCATACAGAAGGAAATGGGCACATCTACACAAGATACTACAGTGACATAGCTCATTGCTATGGCAATGTAGTGTCAGCAGACATGAACTGCTATGCAGACGGACGCTACTGCGCAGCAGGGTCAGAAATAACCCATGCGCCGCTGGGACTACACAGGAACGACAGTTACTGTGTAGTTATTTAGTACTTGCTAAAGCAAGTATTAAGCGACTGTGCAGTAATTGCTCAGTCAGGCACACGTGTAGATGTCAACTTGCTGAGCTCATTGCTATGGGGTTTTGGGGAGGCTGATCATTTAGCCAGTTTCAAAGGGAGACTCAAAAAATTCATGGCTCTTCAGTAGGGATTACATAGGATAGTTGAAGGAACAACCTCTGAACCAGGACTTCCTAGGTCTTGGACTGCTGCAGGGGGAGAGGACAGGGGTCAAATGAGTCATCCTGCATTATGTGAATGAGAGCAAATATGCTCCCAAGGTGTGTGGGGAAGCGGGTGGCAGAAATTCAGCAGCTGAGCACGCAGTGCTGAAGAATTAAACAGAGTGCTTTTTCTGTGACAATCTGTCTGTATCCCATGGAGCTGGATGGGGCCTTTCCTGTCCAGCTGCCCAATAAGCTGTGGGGCTCAGAAGCAAAGCGGTTGATGGAGATGCTTAGCGACAGGGTGAAGAGATGCCAGACTCCTTCCACCCGACAGCTGACTGTGTGGAGACAGCTTATTCCTACGTCTGCCTGTCAGGGCTCATACTTGTGTTGACGGAAGTATCATCTGATATCAATGGGAGTAAGATTGCTTACTCCCCTAAAAACCTCATGTCTTTGGTTCCTGCCCCCATGGGATAGGAATCAGAGCTACCTCCCCTGGAGGTCTGAGAAGTACTCTAACCACCTCCGAGGCAGCTAGCACTGGCTAGAGCTGGTGGTAGGTCACCAGCACAGATACTTGCTCAGGTTGAACAGGCCATCCTTCCCCACATGGGCAGGTCTATGGGCCTTTCTCCATTGGAGCTCAGGGAACCTCACTCACCTCTGGATCGTGCTCATGATTTACAGGTTTCTCTGTTAGTCCGTCCACTCGGCCTCCCCAGTCCCAGCCCTTTGTGCTGTAAGGCAGCTTTAAAGCCAGCTGAACTAAGCATGGGAAGGTGTCCCACAGAAGACATTCCCCCAGGGGGAAGGGTCTGTGAACAGAGCTGCTGGCACAGCACTGATGGGTACAGCCCTGCTTTGGGTCCCAGCTTGCTCCCCCCGCTGCCCCGTCATGCCGTAAGCTCCTCCAGACTGGGAATGACAAGAACAAGAGAGTCCAAGCACCTTGCCAGCACATAACGAATCCCTTATAACAGTCATTAATCAGTAGCTCTTTGACTAAAGCCACTGCTCTGGGCATAGGAGGTGCCTTGCTCAGGCTTGGCACCCAGTATTTCTAGTGCAGTTTTTAAGTTTAAGAATCCCAAGGCACTTCAAAAACTTTGTAGCACTGAAATGCAGCCACCTCTGAGCAGGAGCTGAGTGACAGGCTCACTAGGAGCATCCGGGAATGTCTCCTTGCTAAGAGGGAGGCATACACCAAATGGAAGCAAGGGGTCATTACCAAGAGGGACTGATACAGTCGCCCGAAGATGTAGGGGGGCAGTCAGGAAGGCCAAGGCAGAGATGGAGATAGGACTAGCTTCCCGGATTAAGGACGACAAGAAGTCCTT
>JAGPOW010002067.1:13266665-13282666 GCA_030014935.1 Caiman crocodilus | reverse complement strand
ACCCCGGTGCTCTTTCCTGCCAAGGCAGGGGGTCGGACTAGATGATCTGCCCAGGTCCCTTCCGACTCTAGACACTATGATACTATGATACTATGACAGCACAGGGACACAGTCCACCTCAGCTGCAGCTGGAAGCAGGAATCACACCAAGCAAGCCCTATTACCCTTGTCACATAGGAGAGTAGGTTAGATGTAATTCACTATAAATGTGAATCTCATAGCCAGCAGGAAGCACAAAAGGATGTTTTAGCCAAACCACAACTCTGACAGCACACAGATCTTCAATTCCCATGGAGGACTGATGTTACCTCAGCAGCTTTTCCCTAGAATCCCACACTTACCACACTGAGGCAGGGTAGGGAAGTACCTTAGAGACTAACTGGTTCAGAGAGGCATAAGCTTTCACAGACCATGGCCTATTTCATCAAGTTCTGTTTCCTACAAAAGTGTATACCTCTCTGAACAGTTTAGCCTCTAAGGTTAGTGCTGCCTTGCTTTCTGCCTGGCTTAAGATTAACACAGATAACTACCTCTGTACTGAGTGCATCACTGGCACCTCAGAGGTTGGCAGATCAGTTGACCAGACTGTATTAGCAATGGGCATTTCTAAGCGGATGTGTAGCAGGAAAACACCATCCCCTCCAGATTGGCCTGTGTAAGCCTTTCCTCCAGGCATGGAGAACAGTTCCCTCATCCTCAGTCACTGCCCTGATGTACACTGTGGGGATGTCACTGAACACCACTGAACCAGCCCTGTCCTTCCCTCACCACACACATTCCCTTTTGCTTGCTCACTCTGCCTTCTGCACAGATCCTCAGGGTGCCTTAGCATGGTCCCCACTCCTACAAACCACAAGCTTTTACACACAGTATTAATAATGGAGAGCCAGGGAGAACTCAGTGGTACAGGAGCGCATTGGCATTTGGCTGTCTTCCTGCAGAGGTGAGGTTGTTTTAACATCTCTGCCTTCTACACTCAGCCCCAGCTTTGAACACCTTAAACCTTTGATGGTGCAGGTTACAGAGACTCATGAGCAGCTGTTAAATCCCATCTCAGCTCATTTGGAGAATAAAGAATCCAGAATAATTTACGCATGTCAGTAACAGGACACAAAGATTCTTCAACACAGACAGACAGACTCTGGAAAGATTTCCTGAAAGAGGAAGCAAAAGAAGGACCAAATGCCAGAATGAATCCAGGTCAGAGAGGAGAGAGTTGTCACTTGGCAAGCTAAGGGTTTTAAACAACATATATATAAATCACTGTTGCTTAAAATCTCATGTGGCACCCATTGCGCTGCAATGAAATGTGACAGCTCGCGCAGTGAAGACTCCCTTCAGAACTGTCTTTGGCTATATTCACACAGTGTGGACATTGCTTATGTAAATGTTACAAAGGGAATTTACATCCTTCTTTGCCCTGGGTTAAGCAGAGTAACTCGTCCTTGGAAGATACCTGAGCAGAGAATCTGTCCCATTACACCCAGCAGGGGATCTGCTTAAAAAGACTGGATTTTCAGGAAGGAAATCTAATCCTGATGGAATCCACTTGTTGGAAACACCTTACGGGGAACACGATTACTTGTAAAAGCAGCTACTGGTGTTCAGTTGTAAGTATGGACTTAAACATGTTACAGGTATACAGCAGCCAGAGGTTTCAACAGCACGTTCTACTACAGGTATAGCAGTCTTCAGAAGCAGCTACCTGCCCTACTTGAGTTTAAATAGTGGTGTTGTTTTGCTTACCCCTAACGCAGAGTAATTCAAGTTTACCCAGTGTCATAAATACCCACAGAGTTTAACTCAGCAGCACTCAGGCACATACGCTGTGCTCCCCTACAGCTGGCATTTTCTCTTCTTTGCAGCCATTTCCCTTGTTAACTGTATTTAATTATAATTGTTAAATTAATTTAGAATCCCACTTACCTTTTAAAGCACCAGGACTTTCCCCTCTGCCAAGTGTGTTGGAGAGAAGGTAGCTCTGTTCTTCCAGAGGCAACTCAGTCAGCTGGACAGGGAGGACCTGTTTTGGATATAAATCCCCACAGCTAAGCAAAGACTTACAGCCTACCCCAGAAGGGGAGCAGAGAAGAGTCCACTTAAACCCCGCTTCTTGCTTGAGAGTACTGGCACCTGGGAACCACTGGATGGAGATATTGCTGTGAGGTAACTGAAGCCAAGTTCTCTTTAGCTGGTGCCTGAAGTGTACCTGCCTCCTTGGTAAACTGTGCCTATAATTGTCAGGCATATGTGAGCCTGTGTGCGCAAGCAAGAGCTATCACCAGGCTACTGTATCTCACAAGCCTGCCTCTCCCACTCCCCTCCCAGCCTCTCATTGCTCAGGCTGCTCCTGCACTCAGACATTCATTCATCCCCATCCAATCCATCCTGGCCCACGGCTATTATTCTGAAGTTGAATTAACACATCACAAGGCACACAGCTCATCCTTCATTCTCTGGCACTAGCCCCCACCCCGTTCCATTCAGTGTTTCCTCCTGGTTCAGCCTCTTGGGAATTAAAGGCAACCTGAAAAAAGGCTAGGCAGCATACTTGCATGCTTGTTCCTGAGGGCTGGGAGTGCCTAGGTAGGGAACTGAGCTTTCCTCTGAAGTGCATTAGATTTTTTTTTTTTTTGATGGTTTTGTTAAGGAGAACCTAATGACTCAAGTGACAGAAAAGTTAGTGACATCAGGTGGTGCAAATCAGCAGAGTTGAGACAGTTTCCATTCTGGCTCACCAGCCTTCATACAAGAAGGTGAAGGCAGGAGCTGTCTGCCCTTTCTGCAGGTTCAATGGAGAAGCAGAAAAAATAGTTTTGGTTTAAAATACAAATAACCTCAGGAAATGTTTCAGGCACTCTTCACATATCTTAAAGGACCAAGGATGGGAGGGAGAGGTGTAGGACAGGGGCTCCTGCAGATCACCTTCAAATTGTGAAACTGGCTGAAGTACAGCAGAGCCTTGGTCATGACTCATCCGTTATGCAAAGGCAGGATAGAGATATACCTTACAGACTAACGCAGGGATGCTCAACCTCCAGCCTACAGCCCAAATGCAGCCCATGGGGACTTGGAATTTGGCCCATGGGGCTTCTAAAGGGTCAGGACATTTGGTGGCAGTGGAGCAGTGGCAGTTAATACTACCACCCCTCCTCACTACCAAAATCACAAACCCTGTGTGATGGGTCAGAGCCAGGCTACCCCCAAACCCCTGCACAGCCAGATCATGGCATATGGGTTTGGGCACACCATCTTCCATCCTTCTCCTAGGCCAGGTTGGAGCCAGACCATGCCCCCTCCCCCTCCACAGATGGTTTGGGGCTGAGCTGGGCTATGCCACCCACCAGGGCTGGGTCAACTCTCCCCATACTCAGGGCCAGAACAAGCCCCTTTCCCCCACAAAGCTGGATCAGAGCTGGGCTGCCCCCCACCCTGTCCACACTGCCATATGGATCACTGCTGTGCTTGCCTCAGCACCACATTGGCTCCACCAGCTGGATCTGGCCTGCAGACAGACTGGGGACTGCCCATTTGGTTTATGCTATCAGGAGCATGATGAGTAGCACTAGTCTAACTGAATTAGAGGAGCATAAGCTTTTATGAGCAACAGCTCACTTCATCAGATACTAGGCTGTAAAGTGCAACTCTGCCCTGATTTCAGGAAAGCCAAAGCGCAGCAGGGATTGCAGCTGGCAAGGGACAAAAAAGGTAACAAGAAGGGTTTCTACAAGTATGTTAGCAACAAAAGGAAGATCAAGGGAAGTGTGGGTCACTTACTGAATGAGGGAAGCAACCTAGTGACAGAGGATGAGGAAAAGGTTGAAGTGCTTAATGCTTTTTTTAAACCTCAGTCTTTACAGGCAAGGTCAGCTCCCAGACTACTGCACCAGGCAGCACAGTTTGGAGAGAAGATGAGCAGCCCTCAGTGGTGACAGAACAGCTTAGGGACTATTTAGAAAAGCTGGATGTGTACAAGTCCATGGGGCTGGACAGGATGCACCTGAGAGTGCTGAAGGAGTTGGCTGATGAGATTGCAGAGCCACTAGCCATCATCTTTGAAAACTCACAGCAGTCTGGAGAGGTCCTGAATGGCTGGAAAAGGGCAACCATAGTGCCCATATTTAAGAAAGGGAAAAAGGAGGATCCAGGGAACTACAGACCAGTCAGCCTCACCTCAGTCCCTGGAAAAATCATGGAGCAGATCCTCAGAAATCCATTTCTAAGCATGTGGAGAAGAAAGCAATCAGGAACAGTCAGCATAGATTCACCAAGGGTAAGTCATGCCTGACAAACCTGATTGTCTTCTGTGAAGAGATAATTGTCTCTGTGGATGTGGGGAAAACAGCATATGTGATGTACCTTGCTTTTAGCAAGACTTTTAATGCCATCTCCCGCAAGCAAACTGAGGATGTACGGGCTGGATGAATGGACTGTAAGGTGGATAGAAAGCTTGCTGGATTGCTGGGCAATAATCAATGGCTCAGTGTCTAGCTGGCAGCCAGCATCAAGTAGAGTGCCTCAGGGGTTGGTTCTGGGGCTGGTTTTATTCAATAGCTTCACTAATGATCTGGCAGATGGGATGACTTGCACCCTGAGGAAGTTTGTGGATGACACCAAGCTGGAGGGTGTAGTAAATACACTGAAGCCTAGAGCTAAGATTCAGAGTGACCTAGACAAATTGGAGGATTGGGCCAAAATAAATCACATGAGGTTTAATAAGTAAGAACAAGTGCAAAGTCCTGCACTTGGACAGAACAATCCCATCCATGCACTGCTACAGCCTGCGGACTGACTGGCTGAGCAGCAGCTCTGCAGAAAAGGACCTGGGGATTACAGTGGACAATAAGCTGGATAGGAGTCAATGTGCCCTTGTTGCCAAGAAGGCTAACAGCATACTGGGTTGCATTAGTAGGAGCATTGCTGGCAGATCACAGGAAGTGATTATTCCACTCTACTCTGCATTGGTGAGGCCACATCTGGAGTACTGTGTCTAGTTTTTGGCCCCCCACTATAGAAAGGATATAGACAGGTTGGAGATAATCCAATGGAGAGCAAAAAAAAAAAAAAAAAAAAAAAAAGTGGTTTAAAGGCTGGGGCACATGGCTTCTGAGGAGAGGCTGAGGAACTGGGCTTATTTAGCCTGCAGAAGAGAACACAGAGAAGGGGTTTGTTAGCAGCCATTAACTACCTGAAGGGAGGTTCCAAAGGGGATGGAGTTGGACTGTTCTTAATGGTGACAGATGACAGAGCAAGGAGCAATGATCTCAAGTTGCAGCAAGGAAGGTTTAAATAGGATACAGTATTAGGAAAAACTCTCACTAGGAGGGTGGTGAAGCAATAGAACAGGTTACCTGGAATCTCCATCCTTGGAGGTTTTTAAGGCCTGGCTTGACAAAGCCTTGGCTGGAATGATATAGTTGGGGATGGGTACGCTTTGAGCAGGAAGTTGAACTAAGGACCTCAGGAGGTCATCTTCAATCATATAGTTTTCTATGAATATATGACTTCAGACTAACAAGGCTAACTACCTCTCTCCAATAGACTACATGTTCCTGACACCTGTGTATTACTAGCTAGTGAATACATAGCAGACTGCTTCCCCCCTCTAAAATTCTTCAAGCACTTCTACATGTATAGTACTTTACTCCTGGCTTCCCTGCAATCAGTTACATGAGCAGAATTATCCAACTGCACATTTGCACAGTGGAAGACCAGCTACAGCAAGTCTCCACTTACTGCTGTTAGAGCTGCACTCAGGCACCAAGAGCAGAGAAGGTGTGCCAACATAGGTCTCAATGGGCACATCCAAGCAAGCAGGAACATGTGCTTTGTGGCACCTCAAAATGCATCTTGCAGAGCCTCAAAAGCTACAGTGCAGATTGAAAAGTTCACCATGCTGCAAATATGCAGTGTGGAGCCAAAATTAGATACTGGGACATCCTGGTATTTAAAGAAAAAAAAAAAGAAAAAAAAGAGGACTGTGATGGGGGCAGTTTCACCGCTGGTCACAGTTGCTGGCTCACCTACCTGTCTAGGTAGTCCACACACCTAGTCTTCTACACCTTTTATATAAAAGGTTAGTAGTTGTTCCTAAAGTGGGAAGCTGCCCATTTACTGCTTCATGCCAATAGCATAATACATGGCTCCAAAACTTCTCTTAAGCCACATCCCATGCCCCAGCATGAGTTGAGGGTTTCTCTGGTCAGGTTATTGACCTGACCAACCTCTCATACAAGTTTGCCTTGGGCCTCTCTAAACCCAGATCACTCACTCTAACACCAACCTATGCAGTCCTTCAAGCCCACCCATACAGACCCAACTCTATACAGCCTTCTCATTTGATCACTCTACTGCTTTCTCACCCCCCCCACACTAGCCCCACTTCTCCACCCCCTCACTGGGGCTTTCAGCCTTACACCACTTGGGTCTCAGGCCTGATGATACACCTGGACCCTTCACTTATCCCCTCTACAGGGTAATGTACCATGCCTTGCAGGGGTGAGGCTATATAGCACCCCATCCTCTCCTTTCACTAGGAAGGCACTGGTATAGCATTTCCTGGAGACCACCCTGCCACAGGCTGCCCCACTACACCATCCAGCCCCAGCAGGATGTAGCTTCAGGTCATTCTTCAGGACCAGGAGCCTCCTCTAGCCCCATCATTCCCATCCATAACCTGCAGGGATTCTGGGGGCCACCACTCCAGCTACCAATGTTACCTCTCTAACTCCCTGCAACAGCTGCCCACTCAGTTATGAAGGCCTGGGTTTATATTGAGGCTGCTCAGCCCCATTCTCCAATCCAGGAGCCCCCTGCCCCCCAATGGTCATGTGACTGCCTAGTCAGGCCCATCACACTCTCAGCTGCTCCACAGCCTGTTCAAACCTCTTGAAGTGGCAGGCATCAAAGATGCCCTGCTACAAAAACACTAAAAGAATTAAGCAGTCTCCAGAGTCAGTGCTACAGATACAACCCTTGTGTAGGTCCTAAGGAGCAGAGCCTGGAGCGGCCTCTCGGGCCCTTTCAGACAGACATGTGCCTGCTTTAGTTTCACTGCACTGTCAGAAACCGCTCCTGACCCAAACTTTTTCAGCTTTTAAAGCCCTACCTCACCAAGGTAGGGGTGACAGAAGCTTCTGACTTGATGTTCTGAGTCCTGCACAGTCTGTTAGACAGACTGTGCAGACCACTGCAGGGGGCAGAGGGCACAGCTTCTTCCCAGCCAGCTCTGCTGGCCAGGGCAACACAAAGCACTGAATAGTGGAAGTAGCACCTTTTGTCTGCAAGCAGCACACCACGTCATCAGCACTCAAACAGCACCGGCCTCAGAGCTTGGGCTAAAGTGGAAAGCTGCAGGAAGATTAAGAATTGTATCCTCTGGTGTGATGCACAGAAGGGGCAGGGTTATAAACATGTGCATGGAAGGCTGAATCCTGCACTTCCCTGTACACACAAAACTCCCTTGGTAATCCATAATGGGAGGGACCCAAGGAGTAGGTGGGTAAAGAACAGCTGTGCTCAAGGGCTTGGGCTTTATGTGAGGTCAGCCTCAGGCGTGTGTTCAGGTTCAAGCTCTGAAGCCTGCACGGGGGGTGAGACATGGGACATGGCCCTGTAACAGCACTCTGGCAACCCTCCCTGTGGCCCTAGGGCAGGGGCTGGCCAAATGTGGCCCGCAGGCCAAATGCGGCCCACCAGGCCATTTTGTCCAGCCCATGGGGCCCCTAAAAGTTTAGAAAATGAATATTTATCTGCTTCTGGCTGCCTGTCATGCGGCCCTTGATGGCTTGCCAAAACTTAGTAAGCACCCCTCCACTTGAAATAATTGCCCACCCCTGCTGTAGGGGGATGTTAATAACCCAACAACTGACGTCACATCCTTTTGAGCTGATACTGTACCAGTATCTGAGTCATGCTAGGAGTCACTGTATTGCTGGAGGGTTTGTTGATGCCTGACCATTAGTGTTTTTTAAAAATACCAGGGCCAGAGCAAGGGCCCTCCTGATGGTCTTTCAGTTGTTGTAGATGTCTTTTGTCCCCTTAAATTACTCTTCTGCTTCCAGTAAGTAGCCTGCTTTACATTACCTCTTCTTTTAACCATGACCTAGCATTTCTGTGAACTAATATCTAGCTGCCTCCTTCTACCCCAGAAGCAGCTGCATTTCAGTGGAAGGCTCCTTGCTGCACAGGCCATGGTTCTGAAAAGTACATTGCTATTTACAGCATGTGCTGCACTGTTGTTCAGTTAATCCGCAACAGGAGAACAATAAATGACAGTTCTAAGTAAAAGCCTTCCACGTGGCTCTGCCAAGCTCCTTCCAGAGTCTGCCAAGTCAGACTCACTGGTTTCAATGAGTACAGGAATGTGGCTTTCACCTAATCTGGACCATGGGGCCCAGGCCATTTGTTACTACACAGTTCTGGTATGGGGAAAAGGACCCCTGGCTGCTCCCCTTTCTGCTGTCACCCTTTGCTTCCCCAGCCTGAGTGACAGAGGGCACGTCTACACATGCAATTAATACTATTTGGGTTTACTGCGCAGTAATTTACTGCACAGTAAATCAACCTTGGGCAGACATCTACACATGCAGCCATTTGGTAGCAGATTTACTCCTTTTGAGCAGGCACCTGGGTTTTCCATTCACCATGGAAAAATGTGGAAAAATTAAGATTTTCTCCTTTAAAGGAAAAAACCCCACAGGAAATGCAGGTTTCCCCTTGCAGGCTGGAGAGTTCCAACCTGCAAGGGGCTACTTGGAGCAGGAGGAAGGTGATCAGGCAAGGGGTACTGCACGCATGCACGTGGCAGCCAGGCAGCATGGAGGGCAGCTCCTGCAGCTCACTCCAGGTAAGTAAGTGGTGGTGGGGGAGGGCAGATTGAGGCCCCCATGGTGAGGGATGGAGGAAGACAGGAAGGGAGTGAGTGGGACAGGGCTGGGGAAGGGAGTGCTGCCCAGCCAGGGTTGTCTGCCCAGGCCCAGAGTGGGAATCTGCAGCTTAGGGCCTGCTTGGGGAGTGGGATGGAGGGACAGGCAGGTCATCCAGGGGATGGCAGGGGAGCCAGCCACTGCAAGCACTTCTGTGGGGGGCACATGCCTCTCAGATTTGTGCATGGGGTGCAGGCTATCTGCTGCAGGCTCCCCACCCTACTGCCTTCGCCCCACACCCTCCACGGTCTAGCGGGTGGGACCAGGTCTGGGAGGGCAGAGTGGGGTAGGCAAGCTTGGTGCCACTGCTGGGAGTCCCACACCGGCTGTTCTGCCATGGCGAGGTGCCCCCTATCCACCCAGCAGTAATGAGGAGCACAATTCTACACTGTCACCACCCCTGCTGCCACGCAGGAAGGGTGCACCTCACCATGGTGGTACAGCCGGTGCAGGGCTAGCAGCAGCAGCACTAAGCCTTCTCACTTGCTGGGCTGTGGAGGCCCCTGGAGGGAGAGCAGCAGGGCAGGGAGCCCTGAGTCCCCAGCTGGCAGCCCAAATCCTCTCTAGTCCACAGGCTCCACTCTGCCCCCAGTGTGGGGGGAGCCAGGCTTTGCATTTAGCTCTGGCTGCTGCAGCAGCCATTGTCTCCCGTGGGTGGCAGCCAGGGCTTGGACGCTGATGGGGGTACAGAGGGCTGTGGGCCCTGGCCCTGGCCCTGGTCCTGGTCCCATAGCCCTGACAGTGGGGTGGGGGACACAGCCACAGCTGGACTCATGTCCTGGTGACCAAAGGGGGTAGGGCGTGCTGTGATTTTCTGTGGATAAAAAAACCAAAATAAAACACATCTGCTACCATCTACACTTTTCCCAGAGCCTGACCAAGGGACTTTGATTCCTGAAAGCTTGCAGAAAAGGACAGTTTTCTCGCCATTTTCCAGTTGGTCTAATAAAAGGTATCATTTTGGAACCAAGAGTTCTAGATTTTTGATAAGTCAAACACCAACATTTATAGGTATTTATAATTTATTCTATTACAGTGATTGAGGCATTGGTGAGCTTCCAAACTGCTTTAAAATTGTAAATATATCAATAAAACATGGTGTTCAACTAATACCTATACATATAGTGGCATTGCATTTTAATCACAGAAGAATGCAGATTTTGGGGTGTTTTAATTCAAGAATTTAGCATTTTTAAATCAGAAAATCTGTAATTTTTAAACCAAAAAAACCAGGATCGCTGCTTATGAGTGTAGCCTGCTGCAGACCTCCTCAGGCCCTGTACTGGCCCCTTGCAGCAGCCAGGGGAGGTGGAGGCTCTGATCACAGCTGCCTGGGCCCAGGGGCCCTCTTTAAAAGACATCCCTGTGTAGTGTTCCATGGCCACCTCCGTTTCTGACCTGGAGCAGGCTGCAGCATGCTGGCACAGCCCTCTGAGCCTCTGTCACCAGAGCCTGTGCCCACTGTGTGATGGCTGCTCCATCCCCAGGCCTGAGGAGTGATGACCTGTGCCCTGCGCTTTTGCTCACCGTGCTTCAGCAGTCACCGTCTAGCCCAAGTCAGTCTTAACCTTGTCTGCTTCCCTGTCCTACGTGGCTGCATGGACAGGCTCACTGGTCTTCTTGCACACCCCTGTTTCTGTGCTGACACCAGCCAGCCCCAGGGTGCTGCCTGGACCCCAACAGGGATGCTAATGATGCACATGTGAATGCCACCCCAGGCTTCTGGGGCTCCAAACCCATGCCTGTGGACTCAGCTAGCCAGCCAGGACTGATAGCTTCATGTCATCCAGAGCCACTGGAATGATGAGCAGTGGCTGGACTTATTCCAGATGGCCTGGGCCACATTCCAGGAGCTCCTTGACCGGCTGCACCACACCTAAAGCAGCAGGCCACTACTTTGTGGATACCCCTCTCACAGAGACCTGGCTAGCCATTGCTGTGCTCAAGCTGGCTATGCCTTCTAGCCTGCACTATATTGACGACCTCTTCAGTGTGGGCAAGGTGACTGCTGGAGAGGCTGTTGTTGAGGTCTGTGGCACCCTCCAGGACATGCTGGGCCACACCATGCTTCAGGTCCACAACACCATGGAGAGGGTGGCGGGGTTCTGTGCCCTGGGTTTCAGTGCACTGGCGCCCTGGACAGGACCCACATCCCCTGTAACAGCCAGAACCAGAGGGATTAATAAGCAATAAGTGCTTCTTGGAGGCATTTGGTATTTTGCCTAAACAGGTAATATTAGTTAATATAAAGCTTGTAAGTTTGTAAACTGCAAATGTAACTTGTCTGTTATAAGTTTAACCACAATGATACATTAACTGTTCATAGAACTGACTGGGCCCCATAGGCAAAGCTGTAGCTGTGAGATTAGCTGGCCTAAAGTTTTTTTGCTCAGGGTTTAGCCTTAGCAATAAAAACTGTATCTAACTGCTTTGCACACCCAACATGTTCCGAGAAAGCATATCCCAAGAAAGCATATTCAAATGAAGTCTAAAAGGGGTTGGGATTTAGGCAGAGCGATGTCAATTCAAACCTAAAGGTGCTGCATCATAATTTGCTTATTAGATAAACCCGAGTCTGGGTAGTAACCTTTTATGATCATTTTAACACCTTTCAATCCCATAGGGTAACAGCTATAGGGCAACGTTATGAGTAGCCCTGAGGCCAACAGACTAACATAAGACTAGGTAAAAAAAGCACGTACATCAGGTAACCAGCAGGAAGGAGAGAACAGAACCATCATTTCTGTTCCACACCCGGACCCCAGACTCCCAGTGTGAGTGAGGATCGGATCCTGATCAAGGGACCTTCCTCCGTAATCCCTCTGACAGCATCGATCATCAGGGACGCCTGACTTTGCTGGAATCACTTGGCACGCACCTGGCATTGAAGGACTATCGATAAGTTTCCAACCCATGTCTGTCTATCTGTTGTTTTGAACAACCCAGTGGCTAATATCCTCACAGTGCTCAGTTGGCCTGTGACAGATTTATCTAGCTATCTATCTAGCTATCTGTTGTTATTATTTACTATTAGCTCTTTAATACTGCATTATCTGCTTATTGCATTTATCTTTCTGTTAACTGTTGTGTGTGTGTGTGTAAGCTATAATAAATTTGCCTTTATTCCATTCCCAATTTTGCCTTCTTAA
The DNA here is from genome assembly GCA_030014935.1 of Caiman crocodilus. Classification (NCBI taxonomy): domain Eukaryota; kingdom Metazoa; phylum Chordata; order Crocodylia; family Alligatoridae; genus Caiman; species Caiman crocodilus. The sequence goes on along the minus strand of JAGPOW010002067.1, from coordinate 13,270,590 downwards.
TTTGAAACTGAATCAAACAGCCCAGTTGGCCTGTGATAAAACTGATACACTCACAGTGCTCAGCTAGTCTGTGACAATCCCTGTCACCTGCCTGCACTGTAACAACTGCCGCCACTACAGCTGGCAGGGCTTCTGTCTGTCATGCTGCAGGCTGTCATGGACCACTAGGGAGCCTTCGCCAACTTGGGCTGTGTGTAGACGAAATGAGGGACATGTGTGCACGACATTTTTAAAGCAAGCTAAATGCTTTTGCACTGCTTTAATGGGGTCAGTGTTTGCATGCCTCTGTGGCATATTGCGCATTAATTCCAGCCGCTGTAGGAAATTTGGTGGTGCAATGCACCTTAAATGACTTCTGAGGAGTTTTAGTTTGCTGCCCCCACAGCTGCAGAGCAAAGCACCGGGCTCTGTGCAGCTCTGCAGTTCTGCAGGAAGCCGTACAGGCAGCCTGGCAAAGCAGGCTCTGCCCAAGAAAAACGACAAGGCTGCCATTCGTGTGCCCAGCTATACTGGGCAGCGCATACATACTCCAACCTTCCCTACACATGTCCAGTGCCTCAGGTGTTACTACCGTCATCAACTCAGTATGCCCCTGGTATTGAGCCCTCTGGCTCCTGTCTCTCTGCAACAGTCAGGCACCAAGTTCTCTAGTGACTGGCTTTCTGTGCCTCTCTCTTGGATGCCTGGCTCTGTGCTTCTCTCCTGAGTACCTAGTTCTGCACCCCTTTAGCTGCATCCCTCTGGCACTGTTGGTGCTGCACCCCTCTGGCGCGCTGGGCTCACTGCAACTCTGTGGCTGCACCCCTGTGGTGCTCTGGGCTCTACCAAATCATAGCACCTGGAGAGAAAGGGCATAATGAGGCCTCCAAACCTCCCCTCATTCTGATCCTCTGGACTAAACGTGAACATAAACACAAGCCCCTAGGCTATAATGTAAATACTAGCAATAATAACAGTGCTATCTATGCCTCTTTAAGGAGACAAACTTCCACTCAGAGTAACATGCCCCTATTTTAGATACCTGGGAGACTCCCTGTACAGGCAGTCCTCAGACTTGCAACGTAACTGGTTCCTGAAAACCGTGTCTTAAGTCAAAATGTTGTAACTAGGAACTGATTTTCCCGTAGGAAATAATGTTATAAATGGGCGATTGGTTCCTGAACCTAGGCCTGATACCCTATTTTCACCAAAAATAACCCAGAATGTTATACTCAATCAATTATAGATGAGTAATGTAGCTACATTAATGTATTTATATTGTAAATAGCAATCATATTGATTTGGAAGGATTTCTTTGAGGTAACTTTGCTGGACTTTTTGAAGGGTTCTTGGCTGGAGTCTTCTCAGGAGTCTTAGCTGCAGGTTTTTCTGGAGTCTTCTCTGTTTTCTTAAAGAAGGTGTCCAAGGAAGTTTGGACAGATGTTCTCCAAGGAGATGGATGACGCAGTGAACTTGTTCACCAGTGTGGCATGGCATCAGATGAAGCGTTGTAAAGCTGAAACTGATGTCAGAAAGTTGAAACGGTGTCAATTTATAAATGTGGTAAGTGCAAAACGTAACTCGAAACGTTTTAAATCGAGGACTGCCTGTAGTCATATAGCACCTAGATAGTACAGCAGCCAGTACTGGGAGAGCTAGGCAGGCAGCACCAGGTTTCAAGTAAGTTCAGCAGGCACGAACCCCTTCCCCATCTGTTACCAGAGAGAGTGTATGTCTCCTAGCTACAGCCTGGGTTTATCTATCCCAGAAACCTGGCTCCTGCCAGTCAGGTGATGTTGGTAGGTGTGGCCAATTACTCCCTTAGGTGTTACCCTGGCAACCTGCAGCTGCAGAGCTTTGTTTGCCCTGCAGATCTCCTTGGCCAGGCTTCTTCAGCCTTAATGAGCAAGCACATCCTAGTGCCCTGCTACAGTGTGTCATTGGAAAGGATACCAGCATGGCTCCCTCAACAGCCATGGGGGCTCCATCTGAGAGCCTGGGAGCTGCCAGGCCTGGACACACAGGGACACAGTGCATGGCAGGCAGGCAGGCAGGTGGTGGGGCTGGCCCTGGGGGCCACTGCTCGGGTCCATGAACCTGCTGCAGCTGGCACAGGGCAACTGCTGTGGGACCTGATGGCCAGAGGCAGGCAGCAGGTGGCACAGGCTCTGGAGTCATGGCAGAGTTTTAAAGGCCAGTCTGGGGAAGGCAAAGAGCTGTCCCATGCCCAGGGCAGGAGAAACTCTGAGCCCTGTGCCCTGGGGCAAACCTGAGGGTGGCCACTTGGTGGTGGGGCTAACCAGGAGCAATTTTGCTCCCAGTCAGCATCTACACACCCACTACATACGCATATCTACATATGCACTACCGCACAGTATTTAATTTACTACCTGTATTTTTCAGATAGTACACTAATTACACAGTAGACTAATTTACTGCCCAGTAAATACCTACACGTATAGACAGTGACACTTTACTGGGCAGTAAATTAGTCTACTGTGCAGTAAAATGTCTCATGTAGATGCACCCAGAGTCTGTATGGTTGGCAGCATTGGCCTCCTGCTCTTTGATGGAGTCTGGCAGCAGGATTCTGGGCAGTGAGAGACGTCATGGTTGTGTATGTTGGTGAAAGTAAAAATCAAACAAACAGCTCTGAGCACTCGATCTGAACTGTCCTCACTTGTTTTCTTCCTTTCACACCACTGCTTGTCTTGGCTGAGCTGTCCCATCTTATTAAGAGCCTCAGAGCCACAAAATAAACCTTCCCTTTGTATGGAGAAGGTGGAACTCTTCCAGCCCAGAAGCAGGGACCTTGTCATGGTGAGGGCTTAGTGACTGATGTTTATGGAGTGTATTATGCTGCTTGGCTGAGAGACTGAGACTGAGACTTTGCCTATTAACTGTGTTTTTATGTTGCTTATTTGTTAAGCTGTACGAAATGCACTTATCAAGTCTTTCTAAGGTACTGATAAATAAAACATAGTCACTGCACTGGAAGTCCACATGGCACAGGAGTTCTGTGGGATATGGCCTTTATTGAGGACAAATGCCTACTGCTCCTGCTAGCTAATGGAGTTGCCCTTTTAGATCAAATGGTAGTGGCTCAGGCTTTTATCCATGAAGGTCCCAAGTTCAAACATCAACCATGGCCCGAAGAGAGACTGACATTCTGCATGTGCTTGAGTGCTGCGGAGGCCACAGAGCAGGAAGATGCCATGGCTGAGCTCCTTCTCTCCAGCTTCTGCGTGCCATAGACCTTTCTGATCCTGTGCCTGTGGCAGTGGAGCTTGGACAGGCTTAGATATGTTTATTAAAGCTTATGGATTTTAAAATCTTTACCTTCTGTGCCTGTGCCTGACAGCAGTTCCCATGGAAACAGGTGACGGGATTGGTCTCTGGTAACTGAGATTCACTTTTAGGGGCTGAAACTCAGGGGAGCAGTCACAGCTTCAAGACATCCAGAGGTTCATCTCAGTTATATCTAGGCGCTATCTGGCATAACCTAGGTGACTTAAGCCAGGCAGATACTACTTGCACTTCAGGCTTATACAGTATCCTGTAACCAAGGCTCTGGACACTGGAAAATAAAGAATAATGTTCAGTCCTGTATGAAAAAAATCATATGAAAGTCCCAGTCAACTGTTCCCAGGCCAGGGACAAGGCTGCACAGAACCTTAACAATCCATATTTTCTATTAGCAGAGTAAAAGAAAACTAACATTGTTGTGAATAACCTCAAGCCATTTTCCTAAAGGCATGATAAATGGCCTCGAGCCATCCTCCCGAGACAGGATACAAAGCGAGACTGGAAGATTGTTTTATGAATTATGCCCATCTGCAGTGATAAGGAAGGAGGAGACAGCTGTACTAGGCAAGGGGCCTCGAAGACAAACAGCGAAATACACTGGAAAATAGGTGAAAGGGCTCATTAGGGCTCATTATAATAC